>CM049391.1:7892753-8427043 GCA_026937815.1 Etheostoma perlongum | reverse complement strand
TAACCAAGGAATGATATAAAGTCAATAAGACTTGTTCTGTCATCTAAAAACTGCTTTATTCTGCAGACTTCTTCACGGTATAATGATGGCGTGAAAGCTAGGGTTTGTGAATTCCAAATCCTATTTACCTCTCCTCAACATGAAAGGTCCTTAGTGAAGAGCACTTTGCTTGAAACTATTTGATGATAAAAAGCTTTTGAAATATTGATTTTAATGTGAAATTGAGAGGCAGTCGTGAAGGCATCAGTCAGTGTTTTTCTCTTTTAATCCAAACTTCTTTATATGAGGGCAAGCACAGGAGCAGAAAGGGAGGAAGGGAGAGAGGCACACGTGGGGGAACATCTGTGTGTGTATGAGTGTGATTCTTGTGAGAGCGCACATGTATGCATTTGGGGGTGTATGTTTGTAAAATTATGTGTATTCCCATGAGTATTTTATTTGTGTCTATTGCTGTGACTGAGGTGAGAGACAGCTTGATTTTTCAACCACTGTAAACAAGCCAGAGCCTTGTTAACGATGCCACTCAGAGTTCATGCGCAAAACTCAACATCCGCTTTTCAGGAAAGTTTGAATTCCTTGCTTATTACTAGAATAAATGCTGATCTGCACTCTATCTCAGTATGCCGGCGGAATCAGCTACAAATTCCCTGTCAAACATACTGAAACATAGCACATAGTGAGTGTATACCCAGGTAAATGTATTTCCATAACTTGTCATTTCAGGATCACACACACACACACACACGCACACGACAGCATTTCCACAGTAGGTCTCTGACAACTGGGGACACATACAGAATGCGGAACGAATCCTCCCTTTTCATATTCTGCTCTCAAAATACAACTGACATATTCACAAACACACAGAAATGCAACAATACAATGCAAGCTACCTACCAAAAAAAGCATAAAGATACTCCAAAAAACTACACATTAATAACCAAATATTGGTACTTGTATTATTGCATTTGGTCCAAAAACACATATTTCTCATTCTAAAAGGTAAAGATTGAGTTTTGTTCCCCTTGCATCTAAGACCAATAGTTTAATCAAAATGTTGTGGGGTAGTCTAAATAAAAATGAGAAAGATGGCTATACACATTAAAAAAAAATCAATATGTTGAAAAATGAGTACCAATGTGATTTACAAAATAGACACTGACAATAATGGGTTAATACAGCAGTCCTGAGGACTAGTTGAACCACTTATATGTGTTGAGGTTTCCCTCTACTGGCCTCTTTTTTCCTGTAGCATAAAAGATGAGTTTACCTACTTGAAGGCATAAGATTGTGTATTCCTACGAAATGCTAAATCCCTGGACATTTAAAAAAACAAAACACCACCTGTTTACCATAGCCTACAACCTCCTTTAGCTTAGCCACAGTGATTCTGTAAAGTGTGCTTGAGGGTATTGAAACTCGCTATATAAATAAAAGTTATTATTATTATTATTTACATTTTTATACGCCAGTTACACCACATTCCACCGTATATATTCTAAACTATGGCCTGTCAATGTGCAGTGCAGTTTAGTGCAGATTGGTGTTTTTTTTCTATGGCCATGTAAGTACTTGGAAGGGTACCTACAGAAGCATGTAAAAAAACAACAAATGAATTGTAATATTTACTACAATCTTTAGGATGATGTCTTCTTATAACTATTGTTTTTATTTGTACGGGTTTTGTACTATAGTCTGTATTTTTTTTGCTAGCTAGTTATGACATTTAAAGAATCCAGAATATTAAAGGGTCTCTCTATAAAGCTAAGTTTACTGGGGAATACTACTTAGCCTGTTTAAACAGTTGTATGTCTTCTGTGTGTCTGTAGGAACTTTGTCAAGTCTGAGAAAATAACTTGATCAATGTCATTGGGGCTACCTTAGCTTGAAGACTACATTAGACCCCTTTGACGACAAGACACCAGGAAGATAAATGAGTTAGAATTTCAGTTGGTGGTTCATAATGAATGAGGGATAAGGAAATATCAAGGTACACCGGAGTGGGGTAGGGGGAATGGGATTCAGGAAGCTGTTCCATCCTCCATGGCTACTGATCGATACTCGTGAAGTAATGGAATTGTTTATTCCTTTTCCTGATGAGGTTGCTACTTCACTCACTCTATTCCTACAAGGGCAGACAAAGGCATGAAAAGATTTTCACTGTGTGAATATTATGACAAGTAGGCTACAATTATCATTATTCAACTCAAGTGTAGCCTACAAGAAATTGAAACTATTCAACATCATTCACAAGGTGTGAGGATAAAATGCCATCATTTCTAACAAAGAAATGGAAACATTCTCTTTCTATCAACATACTCAAAGTGATATTCTTGAGTTCACTGTTAAAACCAAAGTGCACAAATATAAAATATTAATGAATGTTACTGGACAACAATGTCATTGAAAGACTGGAGCTCGCAGAGCATACATTTATATGCAACACACCACTGCACTTACATGCAGCAGTTTGTTTAAGTGTAATTTATATGGCAAGGAGGACCTTATTTTCCCATGCATGTGTCTTGTATTGTCCAGTATTGTGCAAGAAAACGCAAATGTGCACCATCAATGTATGTCAACTGAAAGTGCTTGTTTTTTCCACTGACAGTAACAGTATGGAAAGATGAAGAAGTCGCCCTTATCCTGCCATGCTTTCTGATGCCAGGTCAACCTAGCTAATAGCATTAACGTTAGTTTAAGTTTGCTCTATCTGCAACTCACTACTGTTGGAATGGAATTCTTTCTTTAGGAAAATGTGCTTTAGTATAGTCTTTCTTCTCCTCTTTGGCTGGCAGTAGTCATTACGCAAAAAAGCGTCACTTCAAACCCTAAGGCGCAGTGTATGGACCACAGTGTTGGACTCAATTTGTAGCTATATAGCACAACTAGCTGCAACTTCAGCCTGTCCGTATCCAAAATAGGCCTAGCGTCTATGGAAGCTGCGTGACGTACAGCTCAACAATTTTGTTGGCACAATTGGAAATCTTTTACACAACACAAAGCTATGCCTGTCTGTAGCCTACCCCAAAAACAACAAACTCCCCGAACACCTCGCAAGATTTCAGAATGAGACTTCACCATCTTCCCAAAGACACTTATAATGACAATCTGATTCATTCAGAGGCAAAAACAACCACTGTGTACACACTGACAAAGCGCATTTGCATTACATTGCAGCCCAATTCGCAGCCGATGGTTACAGCGTTCTGGAGTACATTCCTATGTTCTCCACACTGCTCTGAGACAGACATGATGCAACAGTCCTGCAAGTTATTTTCTTGGCAGAGTTTAGGAGATTTTTGTTAAATGAATGTGCTGCAGGAGTTTTGTCCCTTTCTCCTTTTTCTCAAGTGCCTCTCATGAGAATTCCCGTGCCATGACAGAGGTTTCTGAATCTCTCTGAGGCTGCTGCGGCTCAGTATCCATCAGCATGATTGATTTCATTTATCTTACTCACATCCAAAGAGGTAGAGGGTGTAGGGAAGGGAGCTTTAATAGCAATACTGTTAGGGCAAAAACACAGATCATTGAGCTGTGTAGTATGGCAGGCGGGGACTCACATTGTATTTGTGGAGAACTCTGGGGTGCAGGGCATGTATGGTGCTTCATAAGGAGTTAAACAAACTGATCACAAGCTTCCACAGTACTGCAACATACTGCATTCAATATTAGTCTATCAATAATTCCTGCTAAGATGTCAACTACACAGCAATGTACTGCAACAACAAACATATGGCATATTAGATTCAAACAAATCCGACTTCATGCTGAATTACAGGATGTTTATTTGTTTTCTTGGAGGGATAATATGTCTGTAAATATTGTAATAATAAAAAAGAAATCTCTAAAATTGTAAGTGGATTTGAACCAAGACATGATGCCCATTTCAATGTAGTCACTCAAATTCTAAATATATCATGAAAATTACAAGGAATGTTATCTGAAGAAGACAAGCACACATCCGCAGAAAAAGATGAAAAAGGGCAGTTATCTGTATGCTGTTATTGCCATAACAGAAAGCTCATTCTGTACATGGGTGAGCAGACTCATCATCTCATGACATCCTTCTCTGTAACCCCACTTACCATGACATTGTGTTCCTTTGCTTGTAATTGATTTCTACTTCAATTTATTAATATAGCCTATGGAGCGCCTGGAGCACAACGCTAGTTATCTGGGGCCCACCAGGAGCTTAATCTTCTAAGATGAGCTAAATTAATATGAGTGTTCAAGTAACATATTGATTACAGAATCAATGTCTGTTTCGTTGCACCGTGCTCAAATGATTTCTATAAAATGGAACAGCATTGAGTAATACGGCGAGTCCCTTTTTCAATCATTTTTGCTTCAATCTCAATTTGAACCGGGTCTTTTTGGAATGATAGTGTGTAAATCATTTACCTTACACTTCTTAATAAGAAGGAATTCAAAGAAACGGATCACTGGTTAGATGTTTTCCACCAACTCCAGCTTTTTATTAATAAAGCTTATATTGTTTTCTTCCAGGTCAGACCAAAAGTCTGTTGCACTGCAAGGGATGAATCAGAGCACTGAAGGGACTTTTGTAAAGGGGTCGGGGAGTATCATGGTTTTCCAACCCCTTGAGGCACATTTGTGACTTGTGATATTGTGCTATAGAAATCAAATTAAATTGACTTGACTTTAATGAATTGATGGGATATTCTTTCCTGCCTGCAGGCAGCTATAGATTAGAGCCAGTCAAGCTATGGGACCACACGGATCTACACTTCTATCATCATCATCATCACAGGGCAACAGGCGGATCTGGTTACAATTCTGTATCCCTCCCAGCAATATATTGGACAAATAAGTAACCTGAGGACTCTGGATCAATGTTTCCATCCATTGTGTGTAATATTTCTGATGATATACTGTACATTTTAAACCATCACATAAAATGTCTTCTCTAATCTGTAACTTTACCCAGAAACCACTCTGTCTTCTGAATACATTTACATTTTTATTCATGCATAACAGTACAGGTACTTTTAGGCATCTTTCACCAAAAATATCCTACAAGAGAAGTCACCATAGTTCTCAATATGAAGGTGTATAAAGAATAAGTAACCATTCTATAAATAAGTATATTTCAGTAATGCTCTAAATATCTTAATCATAAAAAGTCCTTTAGGATAGTTTCATGCCAATATGCATTTGGCACTTCTATGTGAGGGACAGAAAGAGCTGCCAATGTATTAACAACACCTTGTTGAAAGTTAGCCAACAGACATATTCAGTTGTTTTTGTCTAAGATCTTGAACTATGGATAAATAAGTAAAAAGAGAATTGGTGTCTACACACATATGACAACATGTACACAACAGGTGAATATCAGTAGTCCATATCAGTACACATCAGTAGGGTTTATTGGATCTCTGCTTCAGCAAACTCAGCGGGTTAGTTTGAGTGCAGTGGGATGAACGTTGCAGATGTCAAACCAGTGCTGATCCACCTCCTTGTGTGGCAGCAGGCCATTTCGTGGCAGAATGGGCCGGCGCCAGCGATGGCGGCTGCCCACCACCTGCCAAAAGCGCGTGCCCTTGAGTAGAAAGATGGCATTGTGGGTGTAGGAGAAGTAGGCAGCATCAATGTTGCCATCTGGATGGTCTCCACTCACCACTGGAGGGAAAACATCTCTGATGTTTTTAGGGAAGCCTCTTGCCAAGCTGTTGGCTTCCACATCGAATGCATACACCTGTTTGAACAGATAATTGTTTTCCATGTTATATAGAAATCAATTCAATTCCAGCACACAAAGAAATCGCTGAGGAAGTGTAGCAGCTTTGTTTGCATTAATATGTTCCCTCATAATGCTGAGGAACAATTAATTAGCTTGGGCTTTGGTCTCGCCCAGACTTTGCTTATGCATACATACATATATAATACTTACTGTGTATTATGTTTGTGCCTTGTTGCCTCTGTGGTCCTATTCAGCACACAGAAGACTATATATACTGTAGCAGCTAAATAATATGCCCAGAAACCAATAAGTAGCCCAATGCTGTAATAATATGCACGGTCAAATTCTTGACCAAATTCTTGACCACTGTCATCAAACCTCTGATCGCAACCCAGATGCTTTCCTGTGTGAAATACAGTGTGTGCCTCAGGTTTATGTATTTCAATTAATTTATGGTAATTAGATTAGCACAATGTAAGGAATTCTTAACAGATTTTGTTAGAGGCTCCCTTTACAAGACAGGGATACAAAATGATTAATGTTAAAGTAATAATGCAAGTAATGAATTAAATAACTAATTAAATAACCAAAACTTGACACACCTTTGCGGTGGTCACTAGGGCAGGTGCCCAAATTGCCTGTTCAGCAATCCAGCCTGGATTTAATCCCTTAAACTAGGGGTGTCAAACTCAACTTCCCTAAGGGCCACACAAGAAAACGAGAATCACATCAAGGGCCAGACATAGAGTTTATTGCTTTTATGTCATGGGATAAGGCAAATATATTTGACTGTATTATTGCATGTCTCATATAGTCTTCTCACGTACAGTTTGGCCGAAAAAATGTTGAAAAAAATGCCAAAAACGTTGAAAAAAACCCGTTGTGAAAAGTGACAAAAAGTAGGTGGGCCAAAATGTATTGTGAACCTAAATGTATATAGGGGCCAGATCAAAATCAGCAAGAGGCCGGATTTACCCCGCGGTCCTTGAGTTTGACATGTGTGTCTTAAACTGTCACCTCACTGGCCTTCCCTCACACAATCTCCAAAGCTGTTGTGGTTTCAAACCTACCTCAACTAACTAATCTGTGTCATGTGTCAAAGAGAAGATAAGGATGCATTTCTTACAAGAGTGTTTTTGAAGAAGTAGATGTGAGAGTCCCTCCTGTCATAGAAGGCTGTGTCAATGGGACTGAACACCCCTGGGAAACCCTCAGAGATTAGCCTTGGATAGCGGTGGCCTTCAGGGTCCTGTCTGAACACCTGATCATTCTCATTGTCATACCTCCAGAACTGAGCACCTGTACATAAAAACACCATTTAACAAACAGAGCTATATAATGAAAACATGTTTGTACATAAAGTATTAACTTATGTAGGCTTTTTTTTTAGGCTAACCTTTAAAGAAGTAAACAGCATCTTTTTTTCTGGACCACACATGCACATAAGCATCCACTCCATCCATGGGAATTCCACGCCAGCCAACCTGCAGTGCAACTGGATCTCCATAGCGAGTTCGGTTATTTCTGTTCTCATACAGCCAGTACCAGCCGTCTCTCAAGAAATAGGTGTTAAAGCGGATGACCACCTCCCCATAGGGCGTCTTCTCCTTTCTGATCCAGTCAAATGCTGTGTTGAATCGACCTTTACATACCCCTGGGTTCAAACAAAATCATATAGAAAACAAAGTGGTTTTGTGTCAACCTTTACGTATGTAAATCAGGAGTATCAAACTCATCTTCTCTAAGGGCTACACTGGAAAAAGAGAATCACATTGAGGGCCAGAAATGCATAGTTTATTGACAATGAAAAACGTTAAAAATAGCACCAGAAATGTCAGAAAAAGTGTAAAGAATTACAGAAAAAGCGCCCAAAACTTTGGGAAAAGCAGCAAAAAATGTAAAAAAAAAAAAAAACATTTAAAAAAAAATCCCCAATACATCAAAAAAATAGGGTAACATTTTTTGAAAATAGCTAAAACTAGGCAGGCAAATTTAGCGAGGGGCTGGATTTGGCCCAAATCCTTATGGCCCTGACCGGCCCTGTGTGTGTGTGTGTGTGTGTGTGTGTGTGTGTGTGTGTGTGTGTGTGTGTGTGTGTGTGTGTGTGTGTGTGTGTGTGTGTGTGTGTGTGTGTGTGTGTGTGTGTGTGTGTGTGTGTGTCCACTAGATGGGGCTGTAACCATGTACCATAGAGATGCTGTATGGCCTTCCTGTCCATCCAGTCCATTTCAAAGCCTGACTCCTGGGGCAGATAGCTGGGCTGCATTATTGAGCCAGCTCTGTATGAGTGGGGGAGACCCAAAACATGGCCGATCTCATGAACTGCTACCTAATACATAGGAAATTAAAAAATCTTTTTAGAATGAAACCCCAGATTATTCTTTTGCATTATACATCTGATGATTCCTTTGATCATGCTTACTTTGAGAAGGCTGATCCCACTGCCAGCATTGGGAGCAGTAAAATGTTCGTCGTCATCAAAGTGGATATCACCCAGGAACCAGGCGTGGGCAAATTCTTGACCAGTGCCATCAAATCTCTGATTGCAACCCAGATGCCTTCCTGTGTAAAATATAGTGGCACAGAAAAAAAAATGATGCATTCATTTCTCAGTCAATTTGATAAAACATTATCAGCACAGTATTTCACACGGCGGGCTGCTCTAATGTACCAAACCAACATATTCCTGCTGTGTGGAAGACTGATGATGGCCATTACAGCGAAAATATGTTGGTTCTTAACATTACATTTTTTTTCCAAGATTGAATTATAAAATTTGAATTGTGTATTTTCTGTACATATCTGACTGAGTAGGTGAGAGAAAAACCTTTGTAGCCTACTGTACTTTAGTTTTTGTATACAGTAAAACTCCAAAGAGAAGTTGAAAATAACAATAGTAGTAGTAAAAGATAACATACAATTTTCACTGACTCCCTCAAAAAAAATATTTGGCAATAAGTGTGTATGTATTGAGTCAGAGCTACCTGTGCCAAAGCCTAGCCTGATATCAACATCCTCCAATGGGGAACGTGTATCCTCCATAAACTCCAGCGGAGACACTTCACTCCACATCCTGAAGGCCAGTCTGAAGATGTACCTCTGGTCTTCAATGGACAACTGACTGCTGTAGCCTTCTCCTATCAGCCTCCATTTCAACATCTTCTTAGAAAAGGCCATGTAACCTGTTTCACTTAAATCTCTCTTGTGCCTGCTTTTGGATACAAGAGTGGCGAGGTGACGTTTTCTGCGTTGCACTGCTTTGCTCTGATGGGCATTCACGCTGATATTTACCATTTGACTGTCCATTTTGATATCATGTGAGTTGTTTAGAGAAGCGTTGTTTAAAATGTGATCACTTATGTTCAAGTCTGTGTAATTCATGATGGTGTCATTGGAAACACTTTCTGTGTCATTAACATTGAATATGTCATCTCCAGAGGAGTTAGCAGTACCAATAGAAAAGTCACTGATTGTGTTGTTACTACCAGTCTCATTGAAAGTGTCACTGAAACTGTTTTCAGTATCTGAGGCACTGCTGTTCTCAGGTGCGACAGGGGTGTCCAGGTTAATCTCCTTGTCAGGGACTCCACACCTCGGTTTGTTCATTGCCGCCTTGGTGGCCTCATCAAACACACCTGTGGCAGGCAGGCCTGATACCGTCTGAAAGTCCTTAAGTGCTGAAATAAATGCTTGGCTCTCAGTTAGACTGTTTTTGCCATCGTGTTTGCCATCCTGTGGAGCATCCCTTGAGTGATGTATAGATGTTCCTTCTTTGATCGTGTCTTGAAGAACATCCAGGAAGTCGTCATTAAAAGAGGTGTCTGAATCTTCAAACTGGATCTCCTCCCAGTTCACCGGCTTAATGAATCCATATCTAGCGAGAAATAACTATAACAAGACATGAGTGACATTATATGGCTCCTTTAATCAATCATAAGATGAAGAAGAAAAAACAGAGCAATTGGAAAAACAAGGTAAGATTTGTACCTCTGCTGTGTACTTGTCTGATATAACCTCAGCTTGGTGAGAATTAAAGGTCTCCACATCTGAATGATCGCGATTGTGGAAAAGTTTCTCTGCATCAGCTGAGCTAATGCTCGTCCAGAAAAGCAAACTCATCAGCTGGATAAAAATCAGCATCGTGGCATTGGTTTACTCATGTAACTATATACAAGTAAGAAGCCACAGTGCTTTATAGGCAGATCCGGAGTTTCTCCACACCCACCTACAGGTGCGACTATATAGACGTATCCCACTTTCTTCAGCTTTGTGTGAAAAGTAAACCCATCTTTACTGTCTCCAACTGCTCAATTTAACTGAATTGTATGGGTGTGTTATACACGCTCCACTGGTTTTAAATGCACTGCTGTTGACCTGTGGAAAAAAGTTGAAACCTTCACTTTCATGTGGACAGCAACAGTTAAGGACAGCCATGACTTCTGCTGACACCGGTTTTAAATAGAACACACACACACACACACAGTTTTACAATGCCACCGAACAGACCTTTTATATCAGCAGACTGACCCAATTTTATTTTCAAAAACAAACCCAACATTGACTTTCTTGAGCAAGCTTAACATAAATAATATAATTACATTCACTAACCCTAACCCATTTTTTGAGGTATTTATGGCAAAAAAGCTAATTATCAAGTTAGCCAACATACAGTACAAACAAAAATAAATAGTGCTGTAAAAGTAAAACAGACAAATGGTAATATATAATAAAAATAATAACTATACAGAATACATCAATCATACAGGATACACCAAGAAAGAAGATAAAGTGGATGGACTTAAGAGCTGCCTGAGGGTGGTTACTGTAGAGCTTTGGCTATCGCTGCAGCCAGGTGTTCAGCTGTTGGCTTTTCTGCAGTACAGCTGACACACAGGCCTGCTGCTGTCATTTCGTCTTGTGTAGTAGGTCCTATGGCTGCAAACTGAAAACAAAGTAGTTTGAGTGACTATCAGAGACACTGAAATACTACAGATTCATGCATTATTTCATATGTGTGCCTATGAGGAGAAGGTACCTTTATTTGTGTCAGCTGTTCACCTGACAGCCTTTGTATCACTTCTAGGCAAAACTTCACTCCTGATGGACTAAAGAAAGCTATGCTGGCTGGAGCGCCCTGTAAACGGCACAGACAAATGAACAGTTGCTACATTTAGAAAAGCCTTCTCAAAAATAGCAGAAGGAATGTGGTTTTACCTGCTCTGTGAAATAGTTCTGTAGATTTTTCTCGAGATCTGGATGTTCAGCTGTTTGATAGACAGTCAGCGTCTCTAGGGGCACTCCTGGAAACAAAGAAACGGATCCCCACAGTGATAAAGGTAGCACAATTAATATTTCATAATTAGTGTAGCCCTAATGGGACTTTTATCATCTTGAGTCTTAATCCTGAGGCACAATAGAGGAGAATGCTTACCATTTTCCCTTAAAGCCGTAGGCAAGACTTCTCTTTTGATTGAGCCACAGGGGAAAAAAAGTGGTTGAATATTTTTGTCCTCTCCTATGATGAGAATGAAGTATAAGGTCATATCAGTTATCAGAACAATTGTAAATTTCCCAATAAACTGAACTGTGAAGAATGTGTGAGTATAAAGTCACATCGTACGTTCAATGATAAGACGTGATAGCACATCGGCTGTCCCTGTGTCCTCGCCCAAAGGCTTCAGACCCAGATTCTGTACTGTGCAGGAACAAAAACAGGAAGGATTGGGATTATATTATGATATGGACTGTCGATATCAGCAACATGTTACTGAATAATTACACAAATGAATGATTTAGTAAACTCTTTCAATTACTAAATACACAACTCTGACAGCAAACAGACAACAAAGAGATCAAGTGTCACTAAAGAAAGAAGGTGAAGAACACGTCAGGAAGATGCTGCACCTCGCAGTAAACTGTCACTTGTTGTACGACCTATTTTCAAATGACTGAGGGTAGCGACATCTTCACACACTTCACACACTTCAGTCAGCTCCAGGTGCCTGCCACACCGTGTCAGAATTAGCATTAACACAACAAGGGTTCATAAAAAGCCCAATTTAAAATGTTTTATATGTGACAAGAACTCACCTAATGCAGCAGTTGCCTTCCCAACCACATATATGGACTTGGTGTTCCATTTGTCTTTCACAGAGCTGTTCCATTCTTAAATAATAATTAGGAAAAGGATAACATTTAATCGAGGAAATTGTTCCAAATCTTAGTTAGCAGTCCAGAAATGCAGTACACGGAATTGATAGACATTTAACCAAACACACGCTTCCAGGGGATTTATCAATGAGGTACAGGGTGCACAAATTATTATTATTATTATTATTTTGTAATGCAATTCCTTTGCATCCTCTCACCTTCCCTTCTTTCTTCTGCTTCTAAGCACATCTTTACAGCCTCCACTGCTCTTGGACTGGTAAATATTAGACCTCCTTGTTTTTCTGGTTGGAAAAGCTGAAATAGGAAGACATGTTAAACAACAGATACAATTGCAAAAGTATAATATGTAAATGAATAACATAAAAAGGTATTGTAACAACGGAATTTACCTTATCTGACAAGGTGTTTAATGAGACAAATTTAAAAGACAGCACAGGAATTAGAGTTGCTTTATGTCCATGTGATGCCAGCTCCTGTGGAATCAAAATAATAAATTCCTGTCAAAATTTGCAGTGAAATGCAAAGCGTAACAAGTGGAGTGCTGTCACGACAGACGCTGAAAATAAATACACAACACTGTTGAAACAAGTGCATCTACCTTAATGTAAGGATCAGGTCCAGACTCTCCATCCCTTGGCTCTTTGAGAAGCAGTATGTGCATCTTGACAAATACCTTAAAAACAGAACACGTCGGGATGAAATATGAATGCTGCTGTCAAAAAAAAGCCAAAGTCAGAAACTTTAACTGCACTGAGGACAGATGGGCGTGAAGGCAAGGTAAGCTACACCCTAAAACTGTCATTTGCAACCTGCTGATAACAATACTGTTGAGTCACGTCTGTTGGACTGTATATGAGAAAAAAATGAAAAGCAATAATACCACACTTTGTCGCTAAATGCATGTATTGTGTAACGTCATATAGCTAGCATTAGACGTGAAGACGTGGCATATCTCTTCTGTGTTATTGTTTACTTTAGCAAGACACACTGAATGGCAGTTTAGCTAGCTCGTAACCATCCCCTAAAATATTTCCATAATGCCTAGCTAGTAATATTAAGCGGCTAATTTATCTGGCTTGTAGGATATACTTAGATGAATTACAACGGATAACCAAAAAGAAAAAATATTATACGTAATTCATGTACCTTTAGTAGTCCCTACCGCTGACTGCATGACACAAAAAAAAACAACAACCGCTGAGTGCATGGCAACTTTCAGCCACGGCCAAAAGGGGGGTATGACATTGAAGGACCCAAAATTGTTAAAGTTAATTGTAACAAATATGATTTAATCCAACAAATATAGAATCAATAAGTAAACAATATGTAAATTATACATTTGATAACGGGAAAATAGTAGTTTAGGCACACTTTATATAAACAATGTATATACTATCCCCTTTTTCTAAAATGGTTTATTCCATTTTCACGATGGGCGACAAGCCAACATTGTGGCTCCACTGAAGGTTGCTACATCAATGGCAAGTCATGTACAGCGGTAGCCGTAATGGCGGCTTCAGACTTTCAGTTTCCTACCTCTCAGTGAACTGAACTTTAACCGTTGCCCCGCCCACTCAGTTGACACGCGTTTTGCCTGTTTGCAAGCATGGCTTCTTCTGCTAAGAGGAGGGCAGTAGGTTTGGGTGAAAATCCTGAGGAAAGTGACAACAGCTCCGATGAGAATCCGGAGAAGGATGATGATTCCGGGGAGGAGGACAGCGAGGATTCAGAGGAGGAGATTAATGAGGTAAAACAGCAACAAATTCTTTGAATGTGAATTCTGTGCATGGCCTACTTAGCTAGCTAGTTAGCTAACGTTAACTCAGCTGTCATTAACCGTAACAGGAACGACATTAGCATCAACGTTACTCTTGCTGTCAACTTAGACTGAAAAGCTTAATATTACAAACCTGAGTGAAACTAAAATGACTCATTTACTCAAAAAGTAACGTTACATGAAACATTAACCAACGAAACTTTCTACACAGGCAGGTTACTGTTTTTGTTAAATGCTCTCTGCTTCATTATTTCGCTTTCAGGAGGTCATGGTTGACTTCGAAGCCCACGCCATTTCAGTCAACGACTTCAATGGGGTCAAGAAACTCTTACAGCAGGTTTGAGTCTATATTCATCTTTTGCACTTAAATGGTCATGTTCATATGTCATGTGGTGGTTAGCCTCACTGATGTCACTTACTGTTATGTTTGGATACAGCTCTTCCTGAAGGCGCATGTAAATACATCAGAGATGACAGACCTCATCATTCAACAGAATCACGTTGGAAGTGTCATCAAGGTGAGTTGCTTCGTAGTTTAACCTCACCTCAGATTTTGCAGGTGACTTTTCTGCAGTATTGACTCTAACACGTATTCACCTGTCCATTCACTTTGCTCCAGCAAGCTGAGGTGCCAGAAGACAGCGATGATGACGACCCAGATGAAGTGTTTGGCTTCATCTCTATGCTCAACCTTACAGAGAGAAAGGTGACCCCACTGGCACCAACCTTACAGACTAATTGGCTACTGGGAGCTCTGATAATGGAGGAAATTAAAATGTGCGCTGTAATTTGATGTTTGCAGGATGTGCAATGTGTAGAGGAAGTGTAAAGGAGCTGATCGTGGATCAGTGTGAGAAGAATGCTACCCACGGTGTGACGGAGCAGCTAGAGCAGATCTTCAATGACACCAGCAAGCCTGTGGGGCTACTGCTGAGTGAGCGCTTCATCAACGTGCCCCCACAGATCGCCCTCCCACTTCACACACAACTCCAGTTAGTTCTTCTCCGTCTTAAATTAATACTAGACCTAATGGTGCGTTGTAAAGGGAAAAATAAAACTTTGAAGATGGGTTAACTTACTTTTTATGAATGCATTTAAATTTGGAATAATTGAGGGAGTATCTGTAGTATGTCTGGGGTGTAAATAAAAATAAAAAAAATCATTCTTGCGCAGTATCAAAACAAAATCAGGCTTTTGAAAGTGCTGTGCAGGCAAATTAACAGAATTTCTCTCTGTCCTTCAGGGAAGAAATAGCTGAAGCTCAGAGACGAATAAGCCCAGTGGGAGGTGTCACTATTGTCTGATGATCAGCAAGACCTGCAAAGAGGCAAGCAAGAGTATTCCAGCCAGAGGAGGGGCTCCCAAAGACGATTACATGTTTATCAATGCAGAGGAGGAATTCTTCTATGAGGTAAAGTCAAGTAGCTGCAAGTAGAGTCTAGGATGCTAAATACATGTTTGATCATATTAGAAAGTGCCATACATACAGTATTTGGATAACTCTTTAGTTCTTTAGATGTGAACTAGCCTCATATCTTGGTTATAATCATCTGATTAGCTGAAACAAATAGCCTCACTGTTTTACCTTCTAATTAGATATGTTTTTATTTTTGCAGATTTAAGCATTGTCTGTATTCTCTTTACAGCAAGCCATCATGAAGTTCCACTACTCTGTCCAGGAAGAGGCAGACTCCTGTTTGAGTGGCAGGTGGTCGTTTGACGATGTACCCATGAAGCCTTTCAGGACAGTGATGCTGATACCAGTGGACAGAATGCCTGCTATTATGGCCAAACTCAAAGAATACCTAACTGTGTGAACTCCACAATAAACTAAGACATCTATGAGCACTGAAGACCTTCAGGCTCATGGAAATGCTTCAATATACTTGTAAGAGACTGTAAAAAAAATGTTTTGATACTGTCAGCTATAATAGTGCCAGTATTATAAAGCTGACATTTACCACATTTTTATAGTAATTTTAGTAAAGAAAACCTCCACATACCCTGCTTATACTGCATAAATGTACAACTGTTATTTTAATAAAAATAGAAACACAGTATTAGGTCATGTTTTATAAAAGGATTTTTTTATAACAAGGTTATCAACCATAACAGTTAAATGATGAATGGTGTGTTAATGACAGCAGATATGTGGGTGCTTTGAATCCAGTATCAGCAGATAGGAGAGAGGTGCATTTGCCATTAAGTTAAATTACTTTACGGTAAAGTTCTATAAATGTACAGAATTGATAGTACCACATTCCCCCTTAAAACAACTTGGTAGAAAGTTGATTTTCACAAATGTGATCTTGAGTGACATAAAATGGAAATGTATACAATTTATTTGTTAAAACAGGAGCAGTAACTTGAATTTGTGTCAATGCACCATTCCACCGAGGATTTTCCAGCATTTCTGTAGATTTCTTGCCGATAAATAACTGCTTAATACATTTGCAGTCCTTGACAATGATTTGCTTTCTTAATCTGACAGCATGTCAACTCGTTCATACATTTTAAAACCAAACCTTTACATATCACATTAACCCGAAAAGAAACAAAACTTCAGATACATGTACTCAGGAAAATAGATGTACTTGCACAAGGGAGTTGCAACTGTTGCATTGGACCCAGTTAATACAAATCTCTAGGAGTTACTACATTGTGATGTGCTGTCATGACATGAGTCAGCCTTTGCTCATGTACTTGTGACCATCAACACAAGTTTTAAGCAATGTAATAACTTAATAGCACAGTTCGCATTTTAGATTTTTTGATCATTGAATCACACATCTGTCATAAGTCTGCGGCAACACTGAGCAGCCACTGCTGACTGTGATTGCTTTTTGTTTCCCGTCTTCACATTTGCTGGATCCGTCTGGGTCCAACATTTCTTGCAGTATGTCTTTGCTTTCACTAGGGGGCAGATTGTAGAAGAAGTACAGCGGTGCCATTTGAATGTACCTAAAATGACAAACAATATTTTTCTATAAAAAAAAAAAAAACACCTAGGGAGATTTTAAGAGGATTAAAAATATTGGGACCAAATGGCTCAGTTTTTACTGTATTAACAAAAACAATCCAAATGTGTGTCTTACCAGTGTGGTGCGTGAGAACATAAGCCATGAGTACTCACTTCTAATCTGCTTGCAAGCATGACATTTCTGATAGTGAGATGGGAAAAAAAAAGGGGTTGACTTACACTTGAGGGGAAATTTCAGAGACTGTTCTCATGCAGTTGTTGTCTGACAGGGTGTACTCGTGGAAAACAACCCACTCTGGCAGCCCCATCTTCTGTGACTGAGCCCCGTAGCAGGAGAGTGGGTGCACCTGGGCCATGTGCTTGTGTGTCAGAATAAAGTAGTTTCCTGATCCGTCTACATCCCGAGCGATCTATGAATGGGACAGACACTGCGATCTTCAATACAATTGAAACACTGGAGGCAAATTCATCAAAACGGACATGTAGTTTCCATATATACCTGCATGAAGAAGCCGGCCAGCAGAGCCCTTTTGATGTTGTGGGTGTTGGTTTTGGTTCCAAAGGAGGGCTCAGAGATGGGAAGCTCGATCCTGTTCAGAGTGTCGGTCAACTCGGCTCTAATGGCCTCAGCTGTCTTCAGGGCAGAATGATCCAGGAAATAGTCCTGGCACCACTTTTCAGCGGTGAAGTCTAAAAAAAAAAAAAAAAAAAACATACAGTGAAATAGTACTTTGGTCAAACTCAAACATTGGGCATCAGTATGGACCTCAGGAAACTCAGCTGTTCAAACTGCACATAGGCCCATAAAATAACATTTACATTTTTAAAAAAAGTAACAAAAAAAAAAAAAACAGTTGATCAGGAGATTGGATCAAAATGTTCAACTATGTTTTGTTTTTTTAATTTGGATATCTGACTTTCCTCTAATGTTATGTATTGATAATATTTTTTAAATTTAATTTAAATAATTGCTTTAATATGAAGCATTTGGACAATCTCTTTAATTTTAAAAATCTCTCAAAATCTCAATTTCGTCTTTGATTTGTCAGTTATTAATTACTTGTAAAGAAAGATAAAACTGTAAAGCACTTTCAAAGTGCCTCAGCGTACGGACTGTCCTTTATGAATAAACCTGCGTTGGTATGATGACACTAGGTTCTATCTTACAAACGTTTACCTTGTTTGGCTACAGTGAAGAACAGATTCAGAAACAATGCTGTGAGGATGATCAGAATAGATTGGTTCTGTTCACTAACTGGGTCTTACATTGTTCTCTCTGGCTTTGTTTGAAGGCATTGTAGATGTTTATGAGGGTGAAGTGATCGCCTTCAGGGTGCTGGAACTTTCTGTGACACTGGACTGCCTCGTGGGTCATGCCAGCAGGTGGCTCTGGGAAGCAGCTTGACGCTAAATGAAAAAGAAACAAAGAGGTCAACATCACTGAGACAAGCCACTCCTTACCACAGACCATCTGATTGGTGAGAGAAACGTCAGCTTTGTACATCTGCTAATGCTACCTGCTACCCCAATAATCTCCATCTGGTAAATCTATAAACCAATCAAAGGATCTCGTAAGGAACAAATTTTATTCCGATTAGAAACCTAAGTTGGAACGCATACGTACCGGACAGCATTGCTGCGATTGTTAACATCTCACTCACACAGTCAAACTCGCAGGATGCCAGCAAGGCTTTGGCCATCTGAGGGTCCAGTGGGATTTCAGACATTATGATGCCAATCTCAGACAAGTTGCCATCGTCATCCAAAGCTGCGAGGTAATCCAGCTCCTCCAATGCCTGCATGAGCCCCTCGGGATCTGCAACAAGAAATGAAGCCGCATGAGTTTGATACATGAATTCCATAAATCAAAATGAGAGAACCCCTATAGTGCAAATAGTAGTGTCACTAAACTTGCTCAGTGTATGGAACAGTACTTTTTTTCTGGGGGGGGGCTAAAAACAACACAGACTGCACAAATTTTTACCAAACACCAAATTATGTTGTTAACTGTTTAATCATTTTAAGGTTGCTCTAATCACATTCAATTACTACACTGATTTGCTTTAAGCTTTACAAATTCCACATAGCTCCTACACAAGAAAACATTCAATTATATGCACATTAGGGATAAGTCATGTCCATGCCACATTCTGCAAGATTATAGAGATATTACAGTATAGTTGACCTCCACTTCCTCTTCATTGTACTTGTCTAGTGCTTCCCTAACAAGACACAAAATGGTTAATGAGCTGGCCTCTTTTAGCCTGTTCTGTTCATGTTCGGGGTGGTTAGAGCTCAGACAATAGTAGCAGGGTCCTGTCATGTCAGCTAAATCATGGCTGACTGGGCCCAAACAGCTACACAGAGCAAATTCATTCGTGCTTCCTCTAGCCAAAAAAAGCCCTCCCGCATACACCTCTGTGGCTGTGTTTTAGGGTGGGAGAGAGATGTCATCTGTGGGAACCAGTAATCCGGGAATACAAAATACTTGTTCAATGATAACCACGTGTAGTGTCCACTAGCAGGCTACGTCACCTGGTCTGTCGATGAAATCACACTGTCCAAGGCCGGCGATCTCCATCCTTTTTAGGAATAGGACTGTTGGTGTAATGTTGGACTCCAAGATCTGTGGGGAGTTCTCTGAAGGAAGCTGGCTGTCTTCTGGATATAGGCAGAAACATTTACCTAGAAGAAATAAATGGAAGTAAATTCAGTAAAAAAAAGAATAAGCCACTTATTTGTGGTTTTACATGAAGTTATTTGATTAACTTTGTAGTCTTCCTCAAGCATTGTTACAGTAACTATACCTGGATGCTTTTACCAGATGGATGTGGAAAAACATGAGAAACATTTTTTTGACCTTTTAGTATTGTCCATCTAGCAGACCGTTAGAGATACCTGTTGGTCCAGACAGCCGCCTGCGTAGGTCTGCCTGACACTGACTGATAGGTTGCAGTACTTCCGAGTTAGCTCTTATTCTTGGATTGTACACCTACAAAGTCCAAACCACATGCCAATTAATGTCAGTTTATTAATCATTTAAGTCAAGCACGTTTTGTTGGAAAGAAACGTACCATCTTTTTTTGGACTCCTGTGTCAATGACAAAGTTGACAGACTTGGTAGCCCACCAAATATCCTCCCCCTGTTTGGTAGAGAGGTAAACCATCCTGGACCTCTTGGAGCCTGGTTGGTCAGTGAGGGATGGCAGTAGCCCTCCTCGGCGTGGACACAGGACCACAGGCACCATCTGACCCAGCTCGGCTCCCAGCCTGGTGCCTTCTTTCTGGAGGATGCTGTGGGCACAATGAACCTCCTGCAGAAGTTATTACAAGCAAATTAAATCATCTTTGGTAAAATGAAAGCACTGTTAAAAAAATGCAATACTCTCTTACCTCAGCTGAGGCAAAAAACACGACAACATCTCCATCCTCTTTGGTTCGATGAATCTCCAGCACCAGTCTCAGTGCTGAGAAGAAGTAGTCTTTGTTGCCGCAGTTGCTGTGGACCGCCTCAGCAGGAGACGAGGCTTCCAGACTGATGAGCGGGATGCTGCCGTGGTGGCTCAGCAGCTTGTCGGTCACGGGCGGGATGGCGAGGACCACCACTCTGAGCTCGGTCCTCTGCAGCAGGATGTCCTTTAAGAGACCCAGTAGTATGTCTGTGCTTACTGTCCTCTCGTGGGCCTGGTCGATGATAATGACTCCAAAGTGTTCCAGAAAAGGATCTGACATCATTTCCCTCAGCAGCATATCGTCAGTGCAGTACCTGAGTGATAAACGACATCAAAGGGGTTAATAGTGGAGCTATTATAAAGCAAGACTATGTAACTTTTATTGAACAGCAACCATAAGTGGCAACGTAAGAATAATAGCTTCTACATTTCATCCATGATGTGATGGAGGAGGACCAGCAAAGAAAAGATTAGACTGACAGAGATAGTTTGTGGGTGACATAAAAGTGTCATTCAAGTGTGCTGCAGCTCAGTGATCAGACCTCAGAACAGTGTCGGAGGAGCAGCAGGTCTCCAGAGGGATGGTGTAGCCCACTTCATGGCCTATGTTGACGTCCATTTCATCTGCCACGCGCAAGGCCAGATCAACAGCCTGCTGTCTGTTGGTCTGTGTGCACACAACCATGCCATGCTGGTACTGGGCGGACAGACAGAACTCTGCACACCACTGAGGAATCTGAAAGACAATTGCTAAATGTTGTTCATCTTTTACACCTCATTGAATGGCTTTAGTTGACAGTGCTTCAGATTTCTCCATCAAATCTCCAACTCCTTTTCTATTTACGTGACCTCACTTTTCAGTGGCAAGCATCCTTTTCATGATTGTATCAACAGCTTTTGTTAAAGCACACAGCTAAACAAACAGTGACAGGAGATATCCTATGGTATTATCGCTAATAATGCAAAATTGCTTTGACAGCATGAGGCGGCTCCAGCGGATCAGGGCTTAGCAGCAGGAGGTCCCCTAACACCCCTGCTGGAGCCTTTGTGAGGCATGACTGTCAGCCTGGAGCGACAGTGACACAACAGCATCTGCTGAGCTGGACAGCTTGTTCACACAAGCTCACATAAAATGGTACTCTTTTCTTCATGTCAAAGTGAAAAAACAAATCCAAATCATAAAAAAAAATTAAATTTTAAAGAGAGTAGTTGTTGCTGTTCAGTAGATAAACATGGCTATGCTTGGCAAAATGTCACAACTTCACATATAAATCAAATTAAGGGGAGCAGACGTCTCAAATTTGCTGTTGACTGAATAGGCTAGATTGAGCATGTGGCATAAAACTGCATGCAAGTCATACAAATTGGGTTATGCTTTGGTATTTGGATCCAGACTGGAAGGAAGTCAAGATGTCCCTGAGCATAGCTGGAAAAGTACAAGGGAGTTGCACTATTCTGTAACTTTAATGCCCCAAGGCCAGGGAAATTCTAACATCTACTTTCCTTGTAAATAAATCCAAATTGAACGTGAACTTATCTTTAATAGCCTAAAAATATCTCTTAAAACACACACTTGCCATAGTTTTTATCCTCCCTTCTTTCCTTATTAGATATATATATTATTGACAGTCTTACCTGTGTACTCCTCCCAGTCTTTGCTGTCCCAGACACAATAACCAGTTGGTTGTTTACCAGAGCTTCTTTAAAGTCGCACCTGACCTTCCACACTGGGAGGCTCTTTCTTTCTTTTAGTAATTTGTAGTAACGGGAGGAAAAGGGCAATCCATCGAACTGATTTAACTCCAGATCATCTCCAAAGCCAAAGGAATCTTCCGCAGGACATTCTTCACTTTCTGGGCAAATGTCTGGCTCCGCTGAATTATTTTCTTCCGACATGACACATTAATTTCTCAAACGGGACGAAAGCCCACAAAAGGTTTTCCTACCCCTCTAGCTACGGGTCCATTTCGTTTCTGTAGGAAATATTAAAAAAAAAAACTAGTCTACCACATATTCTATGTTCCCGAACTTGGACGGATTATGTGAGAAATGACCAGAATTCCTCCACTCGGTTTCTTAATTGCTAAAATTATATTTATTAAGCTGTTAAAAGTCTGGAGTTGTTCCGGCTGGGGCTGGTTGACGCACAGTGCGCACCGGCGCGTAATTTCTTCCCAGCATGGCTTTCACACGTGTTTTGATTTGCACAGGGCGTCAAAGGCCACTGTCATAATCGCCTGATTATCCAAAAAAATAATCACATGTAAAGTGGTGGACTGAGACGGTAATATCCCCAAATATCATTTTCAAAATATCCTTAAAAACACCTACATTTTCTCATCTAATGTTTAAAATAATAACGCTTGTGTTTTGTTTTTGTTTTTTAAACTAGGCTACTTATTAATTCAGGTGCAGTACACCTATCCAGTAGGATGCAGTTGAGTGGAAGCTTATTAACGCCACTTTAACATAACAAAATACATAATTACATTCCTATAAATATGACGTGATAGTATCTCAAAATTATAAATTATTATATCAGATTTACAAAGGAAAGAAAAACATTTAATAATGAAAAAAAGAAAACTTCTTTTTAATATGGGCTTTCATAAAACCATAAGTAGTATTTTAATTGATGGCTTTTTCATTAGATTTGAAACAAGTACTTGAACACTTCAGTTCACCCATTCCCCTTCAACAGGCTGCAGCTTCTCCACAAGGGGGGGCTGTTGGATCATTATCACTCCGCTTCGACACATGTTGAATTGAATACATTTCCATATCAGTGAAGACTGCTGAAGCTCCTAACCATCACACAAGCCTTAATGCAACTCTGCTGTAAACATAAAGCCTACATGTCTGATAGCAGCATAAAATAAACAGATATGTACCCAAGTAAAGTTCAAATATGCAGCACTAAACACAGAATGCTGGCAACAGACATGCCAATTTTTGTAAATAGTTTTTAGACTTTGCATCCCAGAACCCCCCCTTTTGGGGACAAATGAAATCTGTCTGCAGCTGCGTCCTTGTAATTAGATGATATTGGCTAAGGTAGTTTTCAGGAGCTTCTCATATGTGTTATCGTGTGGGCCCGCCTGATTTCTAATTAGCATACACACGCACACACACACACACACACACACACACACACACACACACACACGCACAGGGAATCATGTGCAACAGCAAACACACAATCCCACACCTGTGTTGATTGAAGCAGTATCTGTGTCCTTTACAAAGACTCGAAAAGTCAAAAAGTCAAATTGCTTTTAGGCTCAGGTTGTTGAAATTAGCCTCCGATGTCAGTGTTAAATGGAAAAAGCCCCTGAAAATAATGACGGCTTTAAAATGTTAAATTGCACTCATTATTGTATTCAGTATTCAAGCTCCTGGTGGCAGGCTCAAGCATAATAAGAAATGCCAGAGGCTCTTGATAAAAAGAAACTGTAATGTTAAAATTCGATACAGTACAAAATCTGTCTTTGTATTCTTACATCTTCTTGATTGTGTGCATATAGCCTGTTTTCTATTTTAACATTTAAAAAAAGAATATAATAATAATAATAATTGTTCCTCTCATATAATAGATTTTTCACATGACACCTGTCTCCCTGGAAACATGCTTAAAAAAGCACAATGATCATTAACAAAAAGTATTTGAAAAACTGTTTTACTTATACTGCACATGTGTTAAAAATACCATAACCAGACAATGACATGTTTTTCTTTACATATGATTTATCAAATAATCATTATTAAAAAAAGCATTCGCAATGGAAATGTGTTCACCTGTAACACAACATATGAGGAACATACAGTATGGACATAATTTACAGTCCGGTGACATGACTCAAATACTGTCTATTATAGTGGACATATAGCATAGCATTGAAAAAGCAAAGCAAGCAAAGCACTGAATGTAAAACTAGTGCGTTATTAAAAACATAACAGTATCAAAAGTAACAAAAGTCCAAAGTCAGTTTTCAGCCTACATATTTGTGAAAAAGTTGCTCAGTGTGAATGTATATACGCTGCATTGCAATCCAGTAAAACAATAATTCTGTAAAAATAATAAAACAATGTTCAATGATTACCACAAATACAATTAATGTAGTTGTGTATATTTGGCATGTATACTGGATTTTAAAAAACCCATCTCAACAGCCAAATTAAAAAAAATTACAAAATATAGAAAATGAATAACTGCCACAACGTTTTGGTTGAAACTTCATTTCAGTGGCAGAAAGAGATCTAGATCTGTCCTCTGTCAAGTGACAGAATTAAAAAAAAAAAGAAAAAATTCACACATGAACATTGTAGCCAGACATTGGCTGTTTACATGTGAGTGCCACCATGATGCCTGTGTGGACACAGCTTTAAGAAAGTCCTTAGTGATTCCACACAGAGTCCTCGGTGTAGACAGGCACACAGGGAAAAACTCAAAAACACACATACGACCTTTAGCAGAGCGCTATTTCAGAGACGTTTACTCTCTCTGATGAATGAATGCTTCCTTGCTCTCAGCTCATTTTAGATGTTCAGTTCATACCTTAGTACCCAGATCCCTCAAGTGACCCTCTTGGGTCTTGTTAATGAAAAGGAAATGGCACATCAGTAACATTTCACAAATTGACTTGTTCCCTTTCCAAAATATAAACGCAGAGGAAACAGACCTGAATTTCAGCGGTCTGTGAAAAGAACAGCTCCTCTTCCCCAAGTGCTGGACACATTGCAGAACTGTTGCAGTAATTACCACATTTTCTTTTTCTGTCGCTGTTTCAAGCCTCATCAGATTGGCTCAAAGGTGCTACACAGAGCATTACCCTTCAGTAAGTTTTGTCTGTTCTCATTTGTCATTGCACAATACTCCTTTTCCTGTAGTATACAAATAAAACCATCATGTAAAGGGTTCCCTTCTTTAAAACACAATTCATTAAAACATTTCTGGAATTAGAATGCCACAGATTGGCTTTCTTTTTTCTTTTTTATCTCCCTTCACTGTCCATGATAAAGAACAAATTGTGAAACTGATGCAAAGGACAAATTTAAACTTCTAAGTTGCTACCGTGTAGTAAAAGTGTCTGGCACAGTGCACTGCATGGTAATAAATACAGAATATAAATACTTTACATGTACCTGAGCTCAGACTCGTAGCACCAGTTAGGGACAGAGCACCAAAGGGACATGGCAAGATCTCCCGGATACAAAGCTCAGAGAAGCCGCCTTCTGTTTAAGGTTTTCAGAGTTTTCATAGTGCAAATTCTTTAGTGTATTATCACAACATTGTCCCATCTGGCCAAAGTCTCAGCTGCTGTATTTCACGTTGGCGGTTATGCAAGGCTTTGGTAGTGTTGGAGGTTGCTTGGGACTGGGTCTAGAGGAGGGAGAAAAGTAATAGAAATATGTAAAAAATAAATAAAAATAAAATCTAGAATCTCTCAGTAAGTGATACTGGCTTCAGTAGGGGTGGGGGTAAAAAAAATCAATGCAGCATATTATCGCAATATTTCTAGTGGCAGTACTGTATCAAAACACAGATGCCAAGTATCAATCTTTTTTTATATACTGTAAATTTCACATGAGAATTTAACATTTTGGTAGTAGAATAATACGTCCACTCATTCAATCCACTTAATAGAAAATTAAAGTGAGATGAACAAACCAGAGACAGTGTTTTTGTTGGGGTTGGACAAAACAGATGTTGCTTTGGGGACCTAATTTGAAGATTGGAACTCACCTGTTGGGGCGTGGTACAGGTCTGGATGCGCCAGGTAATGGTGCAGGGCCGCAAACAGCAGAAGGCCCGTGGACTACAGAGGGACTTCGAACCAGACGAGAACTCCTTGGATCGGCAGGAAGAGGTTTTTGAGGAGGACTCGGCTTCTCCAACTCCTGACAAAGACACGCATGAAAACGATAACTGAGAATCTCCACCAGGTGGCACTCACAGCTCAGGCCTGTCTATGCTGTCTTTCTGACATCAGGTTAGCCGTGCCCATGCAACTGGCCATGAGAGACAGTGTCATGTGGTTTTAATCTTCTCTAGAAGACTGAGATCATGATGAAGGCCTGCTACCTAGTCCCCATATGGTCTCCATTCACTTCCTCCTCCTCTCCTTGGTTGAAGAGAAGCCTCCTCAAACATCACAGAGTAAAGGAGCCAAACAACTGAACCTCAGACCCCACTCGCCCATGGAATTGGGTCTGCAGACTCAAAAAAGTCAAATTTGACACCCAAATTAAAACTGTATGCTGTCAGTAAAGTTTCTTATGCAGTGTCTCTTTGCATCTATAAGGTCAAGTAGCATGTCAATCAGAACCATTAAAGTACTGACAGACAGATATTCAAAAAATATCAGAACAGTACTATTGGTAGTAAAGTGAAATGCAGGTAAATGAAAATAGCATGTTTGATTAGTTGAATAATAGGCACACCATGTTACATAGAATAACTAAACCCACATCTCTCAAACCCAAGTCAAAAAGCCTACATGAGGTGAAGCTCTCCCATTGGACAGCGCTAACATGTTCCCAGCAGAGAGCTTTCACTGTGGGAGGAAAGAAAGGTTTTGTCAACGTCTCGGAGCTGCCTAACAGCTGCTAAAGATACTGTCAGAGAAGTCTGCTGCCAACAGGCATCACTTCCAGTTTCACACTTTGACATTAAATAGAAGCAGCTGAGAAGGAAAATCTACTTCCTGAAGTCAAGAGCTGCTGCACTTCACCCATTATGCAGGTGCACAACAGCCAAGAAGCTTTGTAAAACTAAATGGAGTTTTTTTTTATTTTTTTTTTTTTTTAAATGGCTCTGGAAAGTGCATTTTCTGAAGCAAAGCACATAATATATATATTTTATAGAAGACAATTTTCATCAATGATGTGTTCTGTTAACATGACTGTTAACCATCCATCCATCCATCCATCCATCCATGGATGTGTCAAAATAAGTACAGTAATAGAACATTTCAAAAACACATTTATCAGTGAATGTTGAAGGAGAGTATTTTATGTGAGGCTCTTTATGGAATGCTGATATATTCCATCATGTGCTAGCGTAACATAGCTCCAAATTAGTGTTGTGTTTTAAAGCCAGACCTCCTCTGTGACCCCTCCGGTAATCTGGAAAAGACTGGAATTATGAATGTCATTATCTGTTTAACACACCTCTCATTGACACTGGTGTGGCATGGCTTTGACCTCAGCTCCCCCGTGGCGCTATTTTGACTGTCCTTGAAGGTCTTTTTTTTTTTTTTTTTTTTACAGTCAATTCAGGACTTGTTTCTGTCTGGAACTCACTGCTGATTTTTCATCCACTTTCCACTTTTCTCTGTTTTCATTGTTTTTTGACCTATTTGCTAATTTTCACTTTTTAAAGCTGCAAATAATTAATGTTTTCATGAGTGATTCATCTAATCTAAAAAGGTCTAATGTTAAAAGTGGTCATCACAATTACCCAAAGTGACATGTTCAGATTACCTGTTCCTTGTTTACTTCAAAACTAAAAGGTATTCAATTTACAATTAAATAAATAAATAATAATAAATAAACGATACAGCAAATCCACACATTTAAAAGTCGGAACAAATGCAGTTTATGCCTGTAAAAAAAAATCACTTAAAAAATGTAATGATTAAAAAACTGTAATTGATTAAACAACTCGTTCCCTCAAGCCTCCCTTTGTCTGTTGATGACTTTTTTGATGACTTTGTCTTTCTGTCTTTTGGATCCTCTCTCTCTCTCTCTCTCTCTCTCTCTCTCTGCCTCTCTTTGCCTACAGTGCAAAAGTCAAACCAGATTAAAGCAAATAAGAGTCTTTAAGAATCACTGAGTGAGAGGGATTTAACACCAGGAGCTTCTGGCTTTCTCTTCCCCTCAACTTTGACAGCCAGCAATGTCATAACTAAACTCCATGAAATACCAGTGGCAGCACATTTACCACCCCCCCTCCCTCCCCAGCAAGTCTGGCTCCATTTCCATTATTTGTGGTGGTTTGTTTTGTAGAATTAAAGCCTCGCTTCACTGACTCTACCTCCCTGGTTAGCCTTGTTATTTTATGACACTGTGCATAAATGTCAACACGCATATATTTTAATGGGACACAAAAGAACCATGAAAACGCTCAACATCATGACACCCGTCTATAGGTGCAGTGAACAACATCATTTCCCTGGTCAGGTATTATGGGCTGTAATAGTAAGTAAAAGCTCCCAAGACCAAGCTGAGAATTTACAGGGAGTAACATCATCAAATAAAATGTTTCCAACTGAGGGAACAGGGAACTTACTCACCATAACCATCCTGCAAGAGGTATGGCGAGATGCACTGCGAAACGACGCCCCCTTTGGTAAGACATCAATGTGAGGAGGAGGCAGCGGGGGTCTCGGCAGCCCAGGGACAGGGGAGAGGGACAGGGTGAAAGACAGAGGGACAGGGTGGCTGAGGTGAACCGTAGGGCACTGGGGCAGTCTGCGTAGGCTGTGGGAGGGGTAGGGGGGCGGTGGTAGCACCGCCTTTGGTCCCCGATGAGGAGGCTGCAGAAAGATGAAAGAGAGAACCAGAAGAGTCAAGAGTATGCATTGTCTAAAAGATAAAGCGTCTGCTTCCTATCAGAAACAGTCATGTTAACCTCCTCCTCTTTTCTGATGTTCTTCCTGACGCTGTCAACGTTGTATAAATCAAACGCTCCCACTTGCCTGCCCACTATTCCTCTTAACTCCGCTTTAGCCAGCCTATCAAAGGAAAAACCAATACTGTGCCATAAGCACACGTTTGGCCTCATTTAAAGGTGGACACAGCTAAAGAGCCCCCACACACTCCCGTTGTGACAGATCAGACGTAGAATAGAGCCAAAATATGAGACTGCCTAGTATTAAAACCTGGCTACATGTGCATAATTTAAAAACACACAATGTAACACATACAAAAGTATGCACACATGTGGTGGTTTAACACAGCCCAGGACAACTGAAAAATGACCTCACCTGCACTGTACTTACATCAAACAGCCTTACATCCTTTCTCCTCTTACAGTTCACCCCAAATGGAAACCACATGCTTCTAACTGAAAACCCCAATCTCATGGTAATGCACAACAGCTTGCCCCACTCGTGTGCCACCCTGCTTCACAAATGTCAATTCTGACACAGCTCCTCTTATTTCAGAACCCCTAACTCAATCGATCACAGGTCTCTTCCCATTACAAGGCACCTCACGGCAGGAATAGAGTAGTGAGGCATGAAGTGAGGTAGACACATAATTCATTGCAGGTGAAAAATCCTGCTCGGTCTTACAATTAGGTGTTACAGGGAGATTGTATCAAGTACGTAAGCCGCCGCATCAACATTCTTCATGTAAATAAATGCACAGATAAATCAATTTCACTTTTAACAGGCAGCTGTTAATGACAAGACATGTATTAGAGTGCTGTAAACACACTGCTCGCCACTGACTCCATTATCACTACCACCTCGCCATGTCCACATAGATAGGGATGATTTAATTGGATTTGAATGAGCTGCCATTTGTGTGAAAACAACACGTCAATCCTTAAGAAAATGATTTGTGCTAATGTGAGAGCTGCAGCATTCCAGGAATAATATTACTAAAAAAAAAAGTCCCTCTGCTAAAGATGACAATCTGTTGTTTGTAATGGGCCTGTCAAGCTCAAGAAGTGTGATTTAGTGACCTTGAAGATGGGGGCACTATGTGGCAGAGGCGGGGCCGGTCGAGATGGAGACGTCGTGCTTAATGACCGAGGCTGGTTCGGAGTGGATGGTCCGCTGATTGCAGCGTTTACTGATCTGGAATTTAAAAAGGAAAAGATATAGCTCTAATAAAACACTTTATTATGTTTATCATATGTCAGTTACAATGGTTATATATATTCAAATTATGAAATCAAAACTTATTTATTATAATCAGAAATTTTCTTCACAGTTTGACCAATTATTAAAATGTTCCCACTCAGCTGCATCATAATAAAATTAAATGTTAAAATGATAATTGCAATTATGATGTTTAAAAAAAAAAAGCACCTGTGCTTCTCAATTGGGTTCTTTTTACTTATGAAGAGACGACTTAGTACTGCTTTTCTCTTGATGCAGATGATCAGAGCAGCTCCCAGGACAGTAAGTAGAGCCAGCAGGATGCCCACTGTCAGATTCCCACTATCTGCTCAGAAACACACATGGAAACCACAGGTAGTTTTAAGTACTGAACATGAAAAGCAGACTGCAGCTGTCAACATTTCTGCAGACTTCATTGTGTTTTTACGTTTGTATTCAGAAAGTCTCAGCAAATTTGATGCATTCTAACGTTTCTTTAAAGCTTTTAACACCAGTATTTCCTACCACAAAACCGTTTTGTGGAGAAAATCAGTTTCAGGACTTCCTTGTCAATATATATTACTGTGGAAATGCTCATACATTCCATTCTTAAAACCTATAACATAATATGACTTACTTGCTAATCTGATGGGACCACTGTCCACACTCCCTCCAAAACCTGCCTTGTCACAGAAGGGAGGCGCCCAATGAGCCTCGCAGTGACAGTTCTTGTTGTTGTTGCACACCTGCAGTAATGACAATTAGCTGTTAGATGAGCCAGAAATGCAGTCGTGAGCTTGTCTTTTTCATGCTACTCTTGACTATGTTCCTAACACTACACTCCTTTAATAGCTCTCATTAGGCTATAGTGCAAACAATTTAGTGTTTAATGATACAAAAGAGAGACAAGCAGCAAACCCTCACATCTGAGAATCTGGACTCAGTGAATGTTAGGTATTTTTATCCATATTTTCTGTCTGAGTTGTTTCACCACTAGACACCACAGTCAACACTTATGATGTACATGCTCTCTGTGCTGCATGGAGTAAGACAAAGTCAACCACCCGCCAGCAATCCTAGGTTCCACATGGCAAAGATGTCTGGTATAAAAACTAGAGCAGACTTCTTTCCTTATACCACATTTTTTTTCTCTCTCTCTCTCTCTCTTTCCTTTCCTACAGAGTGGAGGAATGGAACAGTCTAAGAGGATTCTCCAGCAGGGTAATGTAGAGCAGGTGAGGGCTTCTTTCTAAGGCAACATCTTGATCTAATCCGTGCCTTTAGGGGTGCCCTATCTCAAAGGAGCAACAACATTTTATTTCTGAGAGTAAAACAGTCCTTAGAGCTTTGTAGATATGTCTTAATTGGAACTGGACAAAGAAATTTGACCGTATTATATCTGTAGATGTTTCATTTTAAGAGACGGGGAAGACGGTTTCCTCTGTAGCTTTGATGAAACTTTATCAGTCACAGTCAAAGCCACTGGCACCTACCAGTGTATTTCAGGGTAATACCACACATATTTCTTCTCAAACAGGACCAGCTGTAGACGTTTGATGGGTGGCATTTTAGAAAAATCCAATATCCACGCTCACCAGCTCAAAGTCAAACTGCGTGTCATTGCTCCTAGTTTTTGGCCAAATAAAGCCCGGCCTTCATTTTTCAAAACCGTTTTTTGGGGCAAGGACGACTGCCTGAAAGTATGATGGATGGCACTTAAAGTTGAGCATAAATGAAGCCATTATATCTAATTGATTGAACCTTTCACCATCCAGAATGACTGATTGCAAGGCATTGTAATGGCACCCTAGCCACTGTATACTGGTCATTTGAACAAATTACAGCCAAAATGAGCTTCTGTGTGAAGGAGAAATGGGGTATTAAAAAAAACAACTAATCTAGGTGAGGGACTAATTTGAGATTGACAGCTATCACATCAGGTCCTGACATTACTGAAATAGGGTAAAAGGTGCTGTACTCACCCCTTGACTGCTGCACTTGGCTGAGCACTCTTGCACACCAAAGACACTAACATTCTGGCACCGACGATTCAGACACATCTGAAGCACACAAAGATATTGAACATTGACAGGCTGAGCTCGAAAAGCAGATTCAGTAATATTTTAAACCCTTTAATATTTTAAGGGAAAAGGCCAACAAATCCAGCTTTCTATTTCTTTTAATTTGCCACTTACAAACCACTTCAGCTATAAAACAGCAAAGCATGAAATATAATTAACTTTTTTTCACGAATGTATTAATGCAGCTTTTTAAAAGTTATATGATGTGAACTGTGAGCTCCTTTAAAGGCACCACACCCAAATATGTCCAGGCTGAATGTGAAGATGAACTTGGCAGCACTGGGTAGAGAGAGGAATACCAGAACCCTTGACAGATGAGGGCAGAGGCTGGATCCTCTTTAAGGGTGGAGACTCAAAGAGAAAAACAGTAAATTAGACTAAATGGAGCCACTGTATCATTGAAGTGCCCAATGTCTGAAATGGTGACCAGTGGAAGATGCCAAAGAGACTGAATAATGGTAAGTCAATTAAGTGTCTGAGGCTGTGCGAGTCTGAAATGACAAGAGGACACACCCTTTAGAACCTCTTAAAAATTCTTAGTCATGGCCTGTCACTCCACATCACTTTTTCCACTCTTATTTCCCAGAATTTGGGTAATATATTTATGTTTCTTTTTTACAGATAGCTACAATTGCTATATAGCAGTGCTTAGAGGTATTCAAATCCTTCACCTAAAGGTCACACATTGTAAAAAGTGAGATTCCATATGTCTTTTGTTTTTTTTATTATAAAGCAGGTCGAAGTGCTAAATAAATACTGTAAAAATATCAAAATGCTCAGTTCACAAAGAAAAATGCACACAGCTCATATTCAGAAACGGTAACTTTAAACTGGACAAAATAAATTCTGTGCAGAAATTCTAAAAAATTCCCTCTTTGTGGTGGTATCTCTAAACTGAAGCTCAACAAGAAATTACTGTCTGGGGAAACAAAGAGATACTAAAAGGTTTTGTTTTAAAGGGATAGGTTAAATATTGAGAGAAGGAATGGCTACAGAAACCAATAAGTCATTTAATGTGAATATGGGCAGGTTGGTATTGTATTAAAATATACTTGAACTATTGGGCAATTGTGAACCTTTCCTTTAGGTAAAAGTAGCAATGAAAAACACTCTATTACAAATATACAGTAGGTTTACAGTCAAAACTAGTAGAACAGAGCATGGAAGTCTTACCAACAAATGTACTAAAAGTATCGAATGTAGACGAACTCAACATGTAGAATTATCCTTCTGATTGTGGACCTTTCTAACATTCTTGCTCGTCTTGATTTACATATTTTTATCAAATGTATTTGTCAATTGGGTATGTTTTCTTTTATGTACTAGTGTATATTCTTTCATTTGTAACTGTGAAAAACAGATAGATGTAAAGGAGTAAAACATATAAAGTAGCAGGAAATGGAATGAGTACATGTGCCTTCATATTGCACTTAGGTACAACTGGCAGAGACAGATGCCAGCCGCAAGCCTAAGTCTGTCCCAAGTCTCTGCCTAAAAGGAAGTTTTTCCTCGCCACCAAATGCTTGCTCATGAGAAATTGTTGAGTCTTTGTAAATTATAGAGTGTGGTCTAGACCTACTCTATCTGTAAAGTTTCTTGAGATAACTCTTGTTATAATTTGATACTATAAATCAAGTTGAATGGAATTGAATTAGGTATAATACTTACTTAAATACTTAAATAAATGTACTGTTACTTTCCACCACTGCTGATGAGGAGTCAGATGTGCGCTGGATTGATTTGTGTGTTGCGTGTGTCTCTACTGGCTGTATTTAACCGTCACAGGCTTCAGCTCTCACCAGTCCATCTCCACACTTGGTCCCTGTCAGGACCAGGCCGGGGTCGGGCATGTCATCACCCAAGTAGACATGTGTGCCTCGGCATAGTATCCTTCCCCCTTCCTGCATGGGAATGTTTGTTTCTATGGAAACAGCGTTGGTACCAATTACTGGGCGGTTAGCTCCTCCTTGACACTGGATTTTGCCACATTTAGCATCTCTGTAAACAGAACGAACAACAGGGGGAATAACAATGGGATAATTGAAAAGATGGACAGAATGTCACTGCTGTCCCAAATGTTTATGGATGCAATTATTTTCATTTATGTTTCTCACTCTTGCTGTCTGATTAGTGCAGCAGAGGCAACTTATTTTTGCCTGTTTTCAGACCACAACCAGAGATTTTATCTGCATTTCACCAAGTGACTCTGTAACTGTCAATTAGGACTTACCTAGCCTAGATGAGAACCAATAAGTATTTCCACTGTTTAATGTGTCAGTTATTTTTTTTTTTACTTTAAAATGTCAGAAACATTATAAGGGACAGTACATCCCAGGTTGTCAGAGCTTTAAATATATATATTTTTTACTGGTAAAATACCCAAATATGTGCTATTTAAAATGACATAAAACACATGCAGCAAATTCTCACATTTCAGAGGCTGGAACCAAATTGGCATTTTTTTCTTTTTTAAACAACTTTTTGATGAATAAACAGATGTTTTATGTTTCAGCACAAGTGGAATTCATTCTAGTCTCTAGACATTAAAAATTTAAGAATGTTCAATTATAGAGTTGAGTAAGGACAGTATATGCCCATCAATGCTTTCCACAGCTGACATACAATGAAATGCATTTGTCAGTTTCTATGGGAAAGAAAGGTCTTACCGTGCTTCACATTTGGCAAAGGAGCCTTTGGAGTCCTTGCCACAGTTGCCATAGGGGTCTCCAGCTGAGTTGACCCTTTGAAAGCAGATGCCTGGAGCTGCCTTTGCTCCTGCAAAACACAATGAAACACATCAAAAAGCTGGCGACCATCACTGAACCATTCAGGCGCAGCCAGGAAGGGGGCCTTTCAACATACCTTGGCCCCACAGTGTGATGCATTGCTGCTCGTGAGTCTGGCAAATGCCATTATAACAGTAGCCGTCCACGTTATGGCAGGCGTGGCCGTCGTGCAGGTAGACGTTGGAGGGGCAGTGAGGGCTGCCGCCGGTGCAGAACTCAGGCAGATCACAAGAGTTACTGGATTCACGGCATGGGGTGCCTGCTGGCTTCAGCTACACTCAAATGTTGACAGCAAGACAAAGACCCAAAGTGAAGCTTAGAGAAATATGTGGTGAGCTTTATGTCAAGATGTGCCTTAAAAAACATGATAATGTCATGGCTGGCTAATCATGATACATCCTACCTGACAGTCGTGGCAGCACTGTCCGTGTGCACAAACAGCATCCCCTTTCAGAGTGCAGGTGGTAGCATTGCAGCATGGATTCACACATTCCTTCAGAGGGAAAATAATGGAAATGGAAAGCAGGCACAAAAATGTAAGTGAGGGAGAACAAAAGTAAAGAATAACTAAGCTCAAAAGAGATCATATTTCACTTCAGAGCAAATGCTCAGACTGTTATCAGAGGGGATGCACCCCTGGCAGGGCTGTATTAGGTAGCCACTAAGAACCCTGGCAGAGGAAAGGAAACAGCAGTTTCTAGTTCTCTAAAAAAAAACATTTCCATCTGACCGGACTTATAAGCTCATTTAGAACCCTGGAACCATGAGCTGAACGGTGGAGGAAATAGCAAAATGAGGCAAAGAGAGAAGAAAAGGATACGGCAAAAACAAAGAAACAGGTGAAATATTGTATAATCTAGACAATTTGGCTAGAATCAAAAAAAGAAACTGCTAACAGGGTAGGCAAAATACTATTTGAACTTCAATCAAGTTATTACATCAGACACAATCTGTCCTTGAAATGAGTAAAAAAGACTTGATATAAACAATGACACCAGAGATTCAAGATGACAGTTGTTGAAACTAGACAGTTTTTAATTTAGCGTCATATTCTAAAACAGGATTACAAAGATTCTGAAAAGATCCACATTCTTCTGCTTATTCTCGTTCGGCTGAGGACCTTCACCAGTTGTAACATTTTCACTACCCTCTCCCAACTAATCACACATCCTCTTAAACTGCACACAAGGTGCAGGTAAGAGTAAGCAGTGAGGAGACTCTCACAGTCAGTAATCACACCCATAAATGCTACTCTGTAACATAACATGAGGCTTACTCAAACTATTTCAAGACTTTTCTGAAAACAAGTGTCATTCTCCTTAATACTAGTGTAGTAGTCTGCTCAAGTTAAAGCTGTAGTGCGTAGCTTCTGTCGCCCCCATGAGGAATTCTAAGCTATGGCAACAACACTGTCGGCGCATCCTCATGACACAAGCCTTCCATGATCGCGACCGCGCCCCCACCTCTCCTCCACACAGTTGCTAGTATGCAAGGAGAACACGGAGAAAAACATGATGTACTCTTCAGAAGAGGTATTTATCTTCACTTTAGCTTCTGCGCGGAAAAGTCACCGGATGAAACCATGTTCTAAACATGGCAATCTTAAAAATACAGAGAGAGTTTTGTGGAGCTTAATTTGCTTTTTAACAATTCATTTGGCAATGGCATGAATGTAAAAGACGTTCATTAACATCAAAAGGTTACGTATTAAATCTTTAATCCAGAGAGACACATCTGTATACCATTTCTGTAACATTTAGCATCTCAGTGTCTGTGTCATGTAGCCTTTATCATGAGCCAAGCCCTGCACCAATCAGCTAATGTCTGCTTTCTGATGTGGATTGAAGCTAGCTTTCAATTGAGGCTCAGCGCATAAGATTTGTCTGGGTATATGCTTGTGCATTGTATGATCTCACACTGAGGCCAGCCGACTTAATCCTGGAGGTTCAGCTCTCTCCGTCTTTCCATTAAGCAGCAGGCCGAACATACTGTACAGCCGAGTGCAGAGAGAGACTCAAGAGGAAGTAGATGGACAGAGCTGGCAGGGGACACAGCTGACATGATGGGCCTTCAAGAACTTCTTTCAGCCTGAAACCATTAAGGGCCTTTCCCATGGTCCGCAGGGCCAAAAGAGGCGGAGAAGTCATGCTGAAAAGTAGCAGCCTGTGATTGTAAGGAATAGGACCAAGGCTTTTTAATGAGGCTTTTTAATGGTAGAGAGAGATGCAGTCTGAGCACTCTGAACTGGCTTGGGTTGGCATGACACTGCTAAACTCTGTGAAGAGCTTTATTATTGCTGCTGGCTCAGGTCTGCAGAGCTTATGTCAGTTCTTTGTTTTGAAGGACAAGTACACTTTCAGACTGACCCCGGCTGAACCCTGAGTGCACAAAAAGACTTGCTGAGCATAAAGGTGTAAACAAATTCTGCGAGACAACAAGGCACTCTCTCACGTAGGCTGTATAATTATGATTATCTAATTCAAAATATCCTTCCAAATCATAATAGGTGTCTCCATATTTCATAATTCTGTTATTGTCAGCCTGCCTATAGTGATTGTCAGCTGCACCATGATTAACTGTTTTATCATACCACAGTGGCAGCAGTTAGCAATGTGTGCCACCATTACGTATGTGCTTGCCGATGCAGATTCATAGAAATAATTCACCGGCTGACAGGGCAAAGCTGTCAGCGATGTTTCCTCTTAGTGAATTGTATCACGATCAGACATTCCTCCTCCCAAACACCTCATCAGTGCACAGAATGAATAAATTTACACACATATTTCTAAGCTTATTTTCTGAAGACAGTGTTTGAATTATGAGAGCTGTGCGCCGTTAGCTTTGAAACTGAGGTGAACTATTTGTTTTTACTTTGGGAAATATTAGTTTGTGCCATGACTCTGTCAGGAAAAAAGCTACAGAAACACCCACTAGCGCTTCTGTTTATTTCATTTCTCAAATGTGGAAATATGATTAACAATGATTTATGGGTGGCAGTTAAGACATGATTTCAATTTTGATAAAAGGGCCGTTAAACAAGATTGCTGACGAATTGTAGGAGGTCTATATAGCACTCTCACCTCAAGTTCTCCACAGTCACACTCCTCTCCCTCCTCCACGTAGCTGTTGCCACATTTTTGCCCGCCGTACAGAACCTTGACCTCAGGCATGTTGAACAGACACATCCCGACACCCTTTTCAAAACTGGCCGTGAGGTCCTTCTTGCTGCAGCTGCTGAACACTGTGGGGAACGGGTACCTGTGAAAAACAGATTTTGTGAGTGACACTGACAGAGAGAGAGGAGGAAGACAATTGAGATCCTCCACAAGAGGTCCTCTTCAGTCTGATGTAATCAGTGCTAATTGCTGCTAATCACAAAATCAATTACCCACTAAATCTCTGCAGCTCTTTCAAAGCTCCATTAGCATGCAAAAAGCACAGGGCCCCAGTGACGTCTCCCTCCATGGGGAGAAGGAGATCTGATAAGGCATATTTTATGAGACAGGCAATCATAAAAAACTCAACCAAAAATGTGCTTCCTTCACAAGACTTGCAACACTTATAAATTTGGGAGAAATGTGGGATGGTGTGTTTTTAATATTGTTTTTGGAGCGGACAGAGAGGGTGGTCTGCTCCACGGGGAAAGCACACAGCCCATTTCTATGATAATATAGTGTCTAAGACTGTATTTTGCTCTCTGTGTCTTAATAAAAGAAAGCACCATATGAGGTTTTAATACCTCCACCTACACCATAAAAGGACAGCTTAACAAGGCCAGAATGGGTGAATCTGTAATGCAATATTCACACATATATCTGTGGTTGTATTTGTGCACACAGATGAGTTCATGTATGAGACAATATGTGGAAGATCCAGGTCAACTTAGATGCCCAAATGTTTCTTTTAACAGGCACAACACACTCAACAGATGGAAGTCAGTAGACAAAGTCAAACGGCATGTTTGCTCGTAAAACCTTTGTAGGCATTCATTTGAATGATTTTTGATATGACGTGTCCAATTCAGAGTGGTTTACAATTCAGAGCAGCATGAAAAGTGCCTACAGAGTCAAACAATCACAGGCCATATATCCAGTCCATAATGTACTATATTCTTCAAAATGACAGCAAGATGAATTGTCTAGTTAGCTTGTAAAGTGTTTCTGGTCTGGAACATGAAAGTGTTGAAAGGACAGCAACCATGTCAAGGTTGTAACACAACTGGTAATTCCTACACATATTTCAATAAGCATATTTCAAGAGGAGCTTGTGCATAAGGGCCAATTCATACACTGCCTGAGCTGATGTGGCATCAAGTAATAACTGGGGTACATCAACGGTCCTTGGCAGCCTGTCGAATACAGCTTATTGCGGTGTTTTAAGTGATACGTGAGTTTAAATGTGGTTTCAATTTGTTTTCAGCTGAGCCTTGAAGTCGGATCTATTGGCTGTATTGATGCAGAAGCTGTAAAATAACCACTTTCTTCCTGGAGTTTTTTTTTGTCTTAGAAAAGAAGGCATTTCTATGTAGCTCACTGTCGACACGTCTATCAAACAGCATTTTTTTTATCTGATTGGGTTTCAAATCTGATACAGATCTATATATGTCATGACACTATGTGAATGTTTTGACATGACCTCATTCTCAGCTTGCCTTTGATTTCCGTCATGTGAGGAGGCGGCTTACATCAGCTCCTGCTGCTGACCCCCCCTTCCCAAACACACAACCTGCTGCTCTCTAACATCAATACTATCCAGAGGTTGTGTTAGGTAAAAGTGGGGTACCTCAAAGCAGATCTCTGCACACTCTGGATTAAAGCAAAATATCAGAGTGGATTTGTGGATGACATTAAATAGCCAAAGGAAAGAGCAATAAGTAAAGCTGTAACAACAAAAATTATTACGCCCTCTTTTTTCCTTCATCCTTGCTGAGCACCTCAGGGCAATTTGCAATGATGAACAGCTGTCAAGGCTGCTGTTCAACAGGCAGGCCACTTCCTTAGCAACTGCTGTTGATTTCCTCTTTGCCCCCAAAAGCCCAAGCCAAAATTGCTTGTTCAAGTTGCACACCCCCTGTTTTGCTGCATTCAAGTCCATGAACTCAGCCCTGTTTTTCAGTTACCAGCCCATGCAATCCATGACAAATACTCAAATCCCTGAGATACATGAGTGGCGCAGGATCCAGCTGTTCCTTATGAGAGGCAATACAAAAATAATTGGTCTACCCTGCAACGATGCGGGGGTGGAGAAAGTAAGTAATGGCTGTGAAAATGCAGACGCACCAATGAATTATAGTGGATAGCATTTAGCAGCTGCAGGCCCAAGGGTAAGTAAAGCAGTGTCAGGGCCAGTCACGGTGGGTACATCTGGGGTCATGGCAAACTAAAGACTCTCTACACAACCACTTATCTCATGGGAGTCTGGACCACCTAAAAAGAAAATACCAACTCTGTGACCTTCTGGCGTCTTCTTATCCTGTTCTTGCTTAACAAAAGGATGAGTGTGTTCACGTCTGCCTGGTCTCTATGACTGCTCTTTGTTCTATCTCGTACTGCTGCATTGTTTTCCACCATGTTGTGCTCCACTTCCATTCTGGGATCAATTATTCTCTGTTCTCTGTGTTCTTTTGTTCATCTCTAACCTACTGTCAGTGTTTGACAGTTGGCTCCGAAGCTTCAGAGGTAGTGCAGTTGATGGTTGATAAGAGTGTACGAAGCAATCATTGCAACTAAGCTGCAGCAATGGCCAGACAGGGCTTTAATTGATAGGTGGGAGGTCTGGTGAAAAGAAATAATTCCCAGGTCCCTATGATCTGCCCCACACTGTGATAATGCTACGGTGCTGAGGTTTTTCATCTCAAAGCCCTGCTGCTACTATATGGACTGTGACAGTAAAGAACTAGAGAAGTCATCAGTAACAACATAAAAAAAAATTGAAATGGAATCTCTGACAATTCTTTCATTTGGCTCTTTTCCTTCTGTTCTGTCTCTACTTTGCATTGCACAGCGGTTTGTCTGACCAACCTTTTCAATCTAATTTAAAGACTCCAGACTTACAAAAAAATCATTCAAGACAGAAATCCTTTGGCCAGAGATCCAGGAAAATTATATTATGTCAACATATTTTTGGCAAGTTAAATTTTCTGCATTGCTAGACATTATGTGGTTATTCAGTGTGTGTTTAGTGTTGAGCATGAATATCTAAAACAGCTTTTACAGGTGCAGGATTAAAACACCAAACATTGAAAGCAGAAATTAAACTAAATTACTACTTTTAATTACTATTATCTACTAAATTGAATGTATTGGGAGCGGTACGGTCTACCTTCAGTAATGAAAAAAGATACATTTCTTGTTAAAATGTTGCAGACCATCATTATTAATCCAAACCTATTTCACCTGCGATAAGAATACTCACATTAATACACAGAGCCCTTTAACCCAAATTATTCGTTAGGCAGGACTCTCCTCTTCTCTGCCTCTCTGTCCTTCTGGTTCAGATCACACAGAACGCTGGGAAACCCATCCTGCACAGCCAGTTTATGTCACATCTTTTCAACCATAAAACATTGATCTGGCTATGAATCCGATCTGCGGGCCCGTTCCGATGACGCATCTGCCAAAACATTCGCCATCCTTGAGAACATTTTAAAAATATAAATTGTGCAAACACTGATTGTGACCTTATCTTCATTCTGCTATCACAGTTTTATTAAATGTTTTTGAAGACCTTGATCTTCTAGCATGAATGTGAATAAAAGTTTATTCAAACCTGACTGTGACAACTGTAACTATGACACATATTTCGAACTTGCTTCGGTAATTCAAAACCACAGGCGCTTCACAACACATTAAATATTAATTTTACAGCTTCATAGAGCATGTGGAGCCTGAGCTCTGGCCGATGACATTAGGTGATTTGATCTGTTGTGGCCTTTGGTGCCTGGCAGTCTGGCCTACATTGTAGATACTGAAGATCATTTTCACATTGATTTCCCTATGGACCCAATTAAACAAGCCATACTAGAAAGTTCCTGTTCTTCATTTCCATGGCATACTGACTCACTTCCTGTGATTCCTGATTATTTTATGACAAGTGAAATATATCAATCTCTGTCTGTCTGTGAGTGCACCCAGCAGTCATTATTTGACTCAGGGCTTGACCCATGAGTCAATGAACCCTGTCTTTATAATGCATCTCAGGGATCTGTCCATCAACATCTCAGTTTTTGTGACTGACTTAGATGGCAAGTGACTATATGTTTATTTTCATGATATACATTTCATGTAGCATGGCATTTGTATGTCATCTGTATGCATATGGGAACAAGCTTCATAACACAATTACATTTTTTTTTTTACTTCTTTAAGACTAGAACTGGTGGCCAGGCTCCCTTCTGTTATGCTCACATGTTTCCACCCGGAGTCCATTTAGACTGAAACTTCACACAGGCACCAATATTGTTTCCTGGTAACTGGTAATAATCCACACTTTGTTGGTGGGGGAAATAACTAAACAAGAGACTAAGCAAGAGAAGTGGACCAAGCATAGAACCCTGTGGAGTTCCTGTTGAAGTCTTTAAGAAAGATTCATTGTGTGTGTGTGCGTGCATGTGTGCGTGTGGTTTAAGTGGATTTAATCACAAAAGATGGAGACACCTAGCCTACAAATCTAGACGCACACTAACAGCAACAAATGTAATTTGTCAGCTTGGGTCATTTGCGCAACTCTCCATTGGCTTGCGAGCTGGAAAAACCAAATTCTGGTCAGGCCAATCACATTGTGTCGGTGGGCGGGCTTAACATAAGGATGGCAGAGTTGCGACGGTTCCGCATGAATTTCCTGCTACTTGAAAACAAAGAAGATTGTCTTTCGAATTGGCTTTGGCCGTGACTCTGGATAACTTGGAGTTAAGTCTGAAGTCATTCTTAAAAAAGGAAGATGTGTTCGGAGTTTTGCTGACCGGATATGGCAAAAGATTAATCTATCAACCAGCGTTGCTCTGGTTGGTTGTAGCGCTATCCTATTGAGTGTAGAGGTAATTTGAAAGACAACCGTTCATCCCGCCACTTGGATTGAGCCCTGCCTATGGTAAGTTCCCAGACCCAACATCTTGATGATGTGGGTCCGGCTTGTCAGGCTAGGAGACACCAGCCTGTTTTCAATTAGAGCTAATGGGGACATAGTAGGAAAGGATGGAGAGAGGGTCACGACAATTGGCCGTGACCAATGTGAGCAGGTAACAAGCAGTGCTCTGTGCGGATATGCAGCTGGCACTGAAACATCTTGTAGTTTTACTGCCCCCACCACTTACCCCTAACCCCCACCCACATCCAAATATTATCACGATGAACTGGATACCAGTTACCGTTATCTCCAGCAGCAAGGCCAGGAGAGCTTGATGGGCATCTGTCTTAACATTAGCAACAATTAAGACAATCCTGTACTCTATTTAATTAAAATGAAAGATCAATCAAAACTGCAAAAACAAAACTCCTCAGTGAGTGAGTGCAGACAAGTTATGCCAGTACTTTCAATTATTGAATGCAGGGGCCAGTAAACAACAGGGCTTTTGTACCAACTCATCCAAGTCCTGGCCCTGTGAAGAGGCATTTTGTATAATCAAGATTGTGCTTTAAAAAGAGCTGGTCACCTGCCTGGAAACACGGCAGTCAATGCTATAAAGTAATTACAGTAGCTGCCGGGTGATGAACAACATTTACGGGATTACAGCAGAGCCTATGTGTGTGGCCAGATGGCATTTAAAAGCATGGAACTATGAGGGGCTTGAGCTGGACTCATGGGAGATGTAGTACCGCCTCAGGCAGAGAGTGTATGGTGCGGACTTGGAATTAATCGAGGAAGCAGAAGGATGCAATCCAGAGTTCTTAAACATCCTTATTTAAATGTATTGCTTCCTTAATCCAGGATTAAATAATTAAATAGCAGAACAGAAATATGGAGCAATAAGGAGGTGTATAGGGTATTATTTTTAAACAAAGGGCTAGATCTTTTCTTTATTTTGTCAAATGGACTGAAAAAGCACAGTGTCTGTGAAGAGCAGAACAAAAACTATAACTATAAATATTCATATCTTATATATTTCTTACTAGCATATGTTTGGTAACAAACTACATTCTATCACATTTAGAGAGTTTCGTCACTGCTCCATTTGACTTCAGATTGAGCTATTTTAAGTGAGACGTGATACATTTTCCCTACATAAAAACTGTATAATAGAGCTGCACAGATTTTCCAAAATTAAAGTTGCATGTATGTAAGAATAGAATCACTCTAACTGGCTGTGAATAAAGAGGAAAAGGAGAGAGCCAGGGAGAGCCAGTAAGAGAAAGAAACACAAAAAGTATTTCTTGCTCTTTATTTATGTGTTCATCTTGTTGCCAATTTTAGGACAACGTCCTTGACCAGGGATACCCTCAATCATGGTTAAATATAAATCTACATCTTACTGCTGTGTTGTTTTATGAGTCTATAATCAAGATTAGTGTTACCCTGTTTTTCATGGGTTTGGTTCAAAACCAAATACAAAGCGATGTTTTCAGCATAAACCCCAATCTGAAGCTCCCACAGACCACTAGATCTTGAGCTGGAACTGATACTCAATGTTTCCACCCAGAGCATCCCAAGCCCTCTGCTCAGCCTAAGATGTTAAACACTACAATTCATACTGATCAGCTATAACTACACCTCTGTCTTGATATGTTCTTAGATGCACACTTTGACAACAGACAATTTCTGTGCAGTTTTTTTAGTCCATTGGAGATCAGCTACATTGTGTCAGGATAAGTAAAACTGTACTGTTTTGGCAATGCACTGCCACTGAACCATTGGTTTCCCATTTAGAATGACTCATATTGCCTTAGGGCATTAGAACAGCTGTTGCCGCTGACATAAACCCAATGGCCCAGCAGTTCCACAGCATTTTTTGCTTACCGCTCGATAGACAATAAATTAAAAATGGGGAGCATGTAGAATAATGTTTACATATGATCACAATCTAGGCTCTTTTTAGCAACACTCACTGTATTTAATAAGTTACTGCGCTAATGCAAAATTAATGATGGCTTTAACATCACAATGATGCATTTCAGATGGTTTTGGAGATAGACGTCATTTGTTAAGCTGTACCAAAAGCAGCCTAACTGCAGTGCACTGCAGCAGTGAATTATTGCACATGTCCCAAGGCTAATGAAGGCAGCAAGCTGAAATAAAACTCACACAATATTGGATATGGCACTACGAAGTAAGTATTGAGCTATCTTGAAGATCTATTGACTCTTAATTGTCAAGATAGAGGCTGTGACTCACCCAGTGGAGGGAGTCATGATGCAGCCTCCACGATCCACGGTCACCCTGCAGCCACACCCCCTCTCTGGGGTGTCGTGGTTCATTCCAAAATTGTGTCCGAGCTCGTGGGCCAGGGTGACTGCAGCGCCAAGGGGGTTGTCCGAATGGTCCTACAATAAAAAAGATCAATCATGTAGAAACTGATCTTGCCATTGCCTGTCACCAATATTTAGTCTAAAACATCTTTACTTTATAAGTCTGATTTATCAAGTATATTTCTAGTCTAGACATGATGCTACGAGCAATGTCTTATAATAAAATTAGTTCAGTTTATAGCTCTGATGTAGCAAACAATAGCTAATTAAAAACAGACATTTCTGATTACATACTCTAAGGAACAAAAACAAATAATAAAAAATGTAATGCTAGCCAAATTGTTGTTCCCCACAGGACCTACTGGAGAAACATTACTCAAAACAAGTGAGTGTAATTGCATTTTGCCAAGATTAAACAAACAATGCTGTTGGATCTGAGCTTATCAGAGCGTTTCTTCTGCTCAACGTTTTGGCACTGAAATGAAAAATTAACAGGAGACTGCGGGCTGTCACCTTCAGCTTGCTTGGCAAACTTTGACAGCGCCAGATGTGCTGCTTCATCCGCACAAATAAAGACATGTGCCCTCCTCTGAGCAAAACTAGCAAATAGGTTGAGAGACAAACTCTCAGAGGACAGCTTGAAAATCACACAGCAAGCAAAGATAACAAAATAGATCATGCTTGAGGATGCACTGTGAAGAGGAAGCTACAGTGACACAGAGTGAAAGTCTTTGTTGGCTGAGGTGCCGAGATTTCCTGCAAGGTGTATAAACATGAACACATGAAGAGGCCGGATAAATATTGAAGCAGTAGCAGCTATCAGCTCTTCATAAATGCAGAGCTGTGCGTCAGAGCACCTTGCCTTTGGAGTCTTCAGTCACTGTGCATTATTCAGTAGTACTGTGTAAGTCAAGCTCAGACTGATGAACTGCTCTGCTGTGGGCTTTTGGAAGTAACGGTCATCATCAGCTGTCAGCACAACTGTGCAGCCTGGACTCATGCAAAGAAAAGCCTGATTCGGTTTCCTGGAACAACCAAGACACCTTCACTGACTGATTAGGCTGAAGCACTAATGCCAATGTCTGTGTTCTGTATTGCCACACCAATGACATTAATGTCACATTTGGGGCTGGTAAATGGATATTCCAGAAGGTTTGAGAATGGATGTTTTGGTTTTCATTTTTAAAACAATGACACCCCTAAGAGAACTTGGCTAATGAGTTAAAAAGTACATTGTGAACAAAGGGAGACAGCAAGGTCAGGATTTGCCAAGCAGATGAGTCTGCAGTTGGAGGCTAATCCTTTATGTCTCTGACCTAAAGTATGTAGAGCTCTATCATAATGACCAAGTGCTCACTTTACCATCTGGGAGGACAAGCGTAAAGAACCATCTGGGGACTAGCTGTAAGTTTTACCACCAGCCAGCCAGACCACAAGACAAACAACCACTCAGGGACATAAAGTATAAAATAATAGCATGACTTGTGCTAATACAACATGACTTGTGCACAGAGTATAGGGTTGCAGTTCTGCAATGGGTGATTCAGGCGGGGATATGCGGTACCCTTAAATTCACTCATTTGTTGCACCTCATTAAGAAGCAAAGGTTTCCACTCGTGTAATCGATACATACTCTGATTTATCAGCACTAAGTTAAGGGTACTATGCATACCAACTTGGCTTTCCCTGGAAAAAGACTCAATGATGTGTGTGCCCTGAAGTTAATACAAGTTAATATCAACTCTGGAATCCCTAGCTCAACCCTTACACAAGAGACTCAGAGTAGAAATATGAGCGAATTATGTCAGACAGAAGGGAGGTGGAAAGAACCAGGCAAAGAGTGGAGGGCAGGAAAAAGGAAATGATAAAATAAGCTTGCTCTCCTTTCTGGAAGACAGAGACACACAAAATATTTCATTTGTACTCCTTTGCTTTAGGATGGATTAAAGGCACATGGAGAGAAAAGGTTTACGTACCATGACAATTCCTCCCGACTGTTCTGCTGTGCACATACTCATGATGGGTGCCATACCAATGGTGGTGCCCTGGAAATAAACCCCACTAAAGCGGAGAAAACAGAGGTCATCATATCATCAAACTTTAACTGTCAATCTCATAACTTGTTAATTAATTAATGGACTGACTGACGGCTCCTGCCCCATCTCCTTGTTAAACTCTGTTCTTTTAGCATATGTACATGAATAGGTTGAGCCTTTCTGTAAAAGTAAATACAAATAGCTGAGTTGTTCTGTCCATATTACTTGGTAAACGGGTCTCTACATCTGAACTGCATAATAAACTTTGCAATCAAAATATTTTCTGAGAGAAAGATGTGTATTTTGTTAGCATTTAGACAGCGGTCTGCATTTTGTTAGCATCTCATGAGGATTTTGTAAACGTTTTATGAGGTAGTAAATCAAATTTGTTTTTGGGGAAACAAAACCCTGTCTGTTGATTATTAAAAAAATCTAAAGAAATAAAAATAAAAAAGGGTACCTTTGAGGGTAGCTCTAAAAAAGAAGAACAACAACTCATCATATTCAATTTAGCTTGAGGTAAATAAACGACCACTCCAATACTATTCTCTTATTTTGTGCCCTCAAAATGTTTGGAATTAAATAGTGCTGTCAGTTAAACGCATTATTAACGGTGTTATCGCAAACCCATTTTAACGGCGTCAATTTGTTTATCACGAGATTAATGCTCTTTTTTTGCCAAGCAAATTTTGTAGTTTTTTCACATGCTGTCGCAACAACTAGTAACATTAGAAAAACACCACACCGGATCTAGCTAGACCGGAAACAACACAACAGCCGCACACTAGTCGTTTCATTACTTATTTAACTGTAATCTACGCCTCGCGGTGCTTGTCCCCGGCTGAGAGTCACCTACAGTATTCCCCTGATAACTAACCACCAGCTACCGCTGACCTGAAGGAGCCCCATGCGGGCACCAGAGGCGTTGTTGAGGAACTCTTTTGCGGTTCAACACACCAACTAAATGCTGCTGATACAACAGGTATTGCTACAGGTATGCTACATTCAAGAGACCATGGGATGATAATGTATGTTACCCAGCAACAGGTGAAAATAGGGGCAAGGTTACACAATAACGTGGAACTTTTAGCAAGGAACAAGTGAATTACCTGTATGTGTGAAAACAGCTTTATCTCACACATCCGTTTTGTTGTTGTTGAATATATAGCCATAACATTTAGAATAGATACAAATGTGTGATTAATCGCGATTAATTGCGAGTTAATTATGACATTAATGCGATTAATCGCAATTAAATAATTTTGCACTAGAATTAAATCATAACTCAAGTAGTAACATGCTTTGTGGAACACAACTATTACATGTGTATGCACCAATAGCAGATCTACCTGATTAGCTGGGCGTTGTCATGAGGCTTCTGGGGCAGCAGCTTGACTTTCCTCCAGTCTAGGAACTCGTGCAAGGTGGTGAACGGGTCCTGGGTAATGGGGCACTTGTCCACATCACTCCACACCTCCAGGCCCACCAGGGCCACACGGATATTCAGAGCCCTGTAGAACTTAAGGTTGAAGGGAGGTATAGGAGAGAGAGATGTGTTTTTAGCTTAGGGGTTATGATCTGTCTCTCTGAACATTTCTCATTTTCAACATTTACTCTCCTTGCTCTACATTACCTATTAAAACACAAATGCTAAACAACGGTCGCTTAAAAATGACAAGGGGCTATGAACAAATCGTCAAACATTAATTAATGAATGACTTTCCATATAAATAAATCATGTTTTGGTTTTGGTTTTAGTACAATGCCACCCACGGCACGTTTTATCAAAGCGGACCTCTTCACAACATTTCTCTGCCGAGTTATGGAATTGATCATCCATTCATAATCCAATCAGCCTCTGCTCGCAGGTCGGTTAATTCCCAGCAGGCAGGAAACGACCTCTAATAAATCACACGCCTATAGCACAGTCCCACACTGTTGATTTGATTGTTACCTTGTCCACATAATTGGCGATCTCAGCCAGTCGCTGCTTGACCTTCTCCATGTCCTTGCCTTGCTTCTGAAACTGAACAACACAGGCACAATAAAGCAAGGAGAAAAAGAGGTGATCTGCCCTCTTGAATGTTTATTATCATCAAAGGAATGATTTGGTACATAGCAACACGGCGTCAGCTCGAGAAAAGTTTTTACAGGGTGTCATGTTAATTCCACTGGCGCTTGTGCTGCTGCCGCCATCATCAAAGTGCTCCTCAGTGGAGCTTTGGGAAAAGAGATAACCTCAACCACCTTGTCTTATATGCAGTTTTTACTCAATGCTCTAAAGCATGTGATATTGGCCTACGTGTTTCATGTCACGTTCTTCTCTTTGCCATCTTTAAGGTCTTAAGTCTGAGATTTGAAATAATTCAAAGCCCACATAAATACACCTATTTGTCTATAATGTTTGCAGAGAGATGTAGATGGAGCTGGACAGTGAAACGGATGAGTAGGTGGACTCATCAGAGGCAGAGCCCTCTTTTCTATGTCTCAAGGGGATGGAGGGCCAGCTAAGTCTGTGATCTCTGAGCCAATTTCTTGTGCAATTCAGAAGCAGAGGGTAAAGAGGTCGAGATGGTGCTTACCTCTCTGTTGTCGGCCACAATGATCAGCTCCACATACTTGGTCGTAGTCTGGACATGGCGTTTATGCTGCCAGGGGTGAGTGAAAAGGGGATGGAAAGCGAATAGGTATGTGAACAGGCGAGAGAGCGTTAATATAAAAAGAAATAAAGGGTGGTAATGACAAAAGTTATTAACCAAAAGATGACGAGCGATGAGGAGAACTCTTCTCCTCATCGCTCGTCATCTTTCGTCATCTTTAGAGAAGAGGAAGACAGACATTAGGATGACACACTTAACTGCAGCTTTCTGGAAAAGGGCAGTCTAAAATCAGCTGGTGGCCACTCAATATGGCTTTCCACCTGAACTACACTCTACACAAACCAAAGCAATCAGCTACACTTCACGTCTGACCCAATGAGAGCCGCTAAGGTCAAACTTACCTCAGATAACACTATACAGGAACCAGCATATTAACTAATAAATCACTGTTTTTGGACAATGCTGCCTGCACTGTTAGCAGTATACATATAGACTAGCTTATTTTTTATTTTTATTCAAAGAGCATGTTATCTGCTCAGTATTGATTTACCTGACAACTTCACAGTGACTCTACAAGCACTGGGGTACAGTGGAGTATGGGCTAATGAGCATATGTTTAAATACAAGCAAACATTTTCCCAATTAAAAAATTCTGAGTTTTCAAATCTCATTTGTTGTATATTTATCTCTTTCGGTGTGGTCACTGTCCAATCTCTCTGGAATTAGTTGCAATGAATTATGGCTAAAAAATACATGCTGATGCAAAGCATGTTTTTTCACGTTCACCATCTTAATCTAGCATGTTGGCATTTGCTAATTATCACTAAACACAAAGTACAGCTGAGCTTGATGGAAATGTAATTAGTTTTGCAGGTATTTTGTCATAAAACAAATCCTGGACAAACTAAGATTTTGGCCTGATGATGGCTGGAAGACAAGTACCATGAATGTCTGAACAAACCGACTAACAGACTGACATTGCCATGCAGCTTTGCTGCCAGCATGGCTAAATAATAACAAATTTAAAGAAAAATCTAATTGAAAGAATTGAATAGAGAAATACAAGTAAAAGAGAGAGTATAGAGCTGACATTGTTTTGGAGCTCTTCCAAACCAAGACAAATAAAACCCCTGGCAATGGAGCAGTAGCTGCTCTCAGGCTGGGCGTGGGCAGCAACTCACTTTGACCACACGGCAGGCTAGGATCTATCTCTCTTGCAAAAATTGCACACAAGCTCAGTCTTTGCACGAATACACACGCAGATCCTATACTATCCTGCTGGTTAAGCGTTCAACCTTCACTCCATGGCCCACTTTCAACCTGAGCCTCTTTATCCGTGCTGCTGGCCTGGCAGCCTGGATCCTCTTTGCTCTTATCTGCCTCCTCCATAGATAAGCCAGGATGGGCAAGTGTGCTCTAAATGTACCCTATGGTGATCACCAAGTCTCTTGGAGGCCACTGGAGACGAGACACACACACACACACACACACACACACACACACACACACACACACACACACACACACACACACACACACACACACACTATGTTCAGTCAACTCAGTGAAGAGCATCCGTGTTCTTGAAAAGAATCTGATAAGTTAGAGATATATAGCTGTGAATTTACAAGACACATTTCACATCACATTTTTTCTTTGTCTCTATAAAACTTAAAATACAACCAGGAAAATTGGAAATGTTGGTTTAGGCATCCAACTCAGTGGATGTGTAGAAAGGAAATCAACTTTTAATATATCTTCAAATTGTATCAACAATCCCCAAAACCCTAACCTTCCATCTTCCTCCCTCAGTTCCTGTTTTACACACCACTGCTGCTTCAATGTCACAGAATTAAGGTGAAGAAAGAGGCCAGTATTCTTTTACAATTTATACAGTGAAAAGAATTTAGGAACAAAAGTCAGCTTACTAGCCTGAGAGCATTCAAACACAGTCTTCATTAAGCAAATGGAGCTGGCTCAGGTGTGGATGAAGATGAAAACTGTATAAAGGAGATTAGAATATCTTCATTGCCAGTTTAGGCTGGCATCCAACTGAATTCTTTTAATCCATATGTATTATAGTCCACACAGAAATGGTCTGTTCTGATCCAATATTAGGTTTCAGCCACAGAAGACAAGGTTTCAGCCACAAAAGACAAGACACACTCAAAATGTCATTACATGCTGTGTTCAGGTTTGACATCTTGGACAGCAATAGAGATTAGCAGGAACTCATTTTGTTGACGTGCAGTTCCTGTCAGCACTCCATCATATCTCTCTCCCTGTCTCTATCCCATCTGACTCTCATCATCTAGGGGCCCTTTGCCAACACATCTCCTTATCTTTAGACCCTCAAGCAAGGCTTATCGAAGCAGCAGCACCTCTGTGTCTTTGTGTAACATGAGCATGCTTGTATGCCACTAAGCACAGCAAACCAGACTTTACATTCTCGCTTTTCATTGTACCTTCTATTTGCTACCTCAATTACGATGTTTTGAAATTATCCTTCACTATATTATCAGTTTTCACATTTCATCCCCTGTGGGATTACCACGTTTGAACACATCTCTTATAAACCGCATCTGTCTTCACTTAGTAGATATGTTTTCCCTACTAATTCTGGCATTTCTTGCTGTGTTAGGGGGTTAGGGACATACTTCCTTTAAACAAATGAAGGGGACATTGTGATAAGATAAAACATATTAAAGTGCTCATATTATGATTTTTTTCCCTTTCCTTTATTGTGTTATATATCTTTTATGTGCAGTTTAGAGGTTTACAAAGTGAAAAAACCAAAAGTCCACCCCAAAGGGACTTACCATCTCCAACTTAAAAGACGGTTCACAAACTGCTCCAAACAGTTCTATTGTAGTCCAGCCTTTACTTCCGTGACAAACGTGAGTCACTTTGTGATACACCTTACAATGCTTGCCTAGCTGCTAGTGTGGCACGCCCTTATACTCTGCTTCTTAATGGCTAGTAGTCCTTACCTAGCTACTGCGCATGTGCAACTCCCAACAAAGATGGTACAGAAGTGTGATGCCTCACTCAGTAGCCAGTACAGGGAGCTCATCACATAGGGTGAAAAGAGGAGCTGCAGCAATGTGCAGTACAACAAAAATATGGTGTTTTTTTTTAATTAAACCATGTAAACCTACTCTGGTACAACCTCTAAATGCAATTATAAACCTGAAAATGCACATAATATGAGTATTTTAAAGTACACTGAAAAAAACTCTCATGACTCTGGTATAAATTATCAACACAAGCCTTCGTTTGTTGTCTTATTCCCACCTCTGTGAGCTGGAAACTTCTGCATTGTGCTGTTGTCAAGATTTCTTCACTTGGGCTGAATTTTTCTGCCCTTTTAACACTGAACACAATGCTTGCCACCAAAGCCAATACTATAAACATCAACAGGACTCAAAAGCCACAGTAAAACATCCCTATCACTGCATGAATAATCAAATAAAAACTAGTAAATGTGAAAGGACATGCTGTTTTAGCCAGCAAAGCCATATGTTTGGCCTGCCTCCTGAAACCCACTCAATCTCGGTATACCCTTAATAAAATGATCAACAACAACTGCTACAATAAAAATCAGTTTTAAGAAAATGGAAGGTCCCTCACATTTATGCTCTATCACAATTATGGTATGTTTGCCCACCCTCCCTGTGGGTCATTAAACATCAGTTTCATCTTTTACACCACCTATCTGTGTATCTTCTTTACACTGACTTGATAAATCAGCCGTGTTCATTCTCTACTGTCATCCTCCACCAGTCAGATAGAGATCACTGGAGTCTGTTTTCCACTTATCAAAACTTGCCATCTTTAAATCCCTATTCCCTCTAAAGACAGAGACTCCCTGTGACCATGGTCATTAATGATTTATTCTTCTGCTCAGTGAGGTAGTAAGGGGCTGAGTGTAGGGTTTGGATGGTGATGTGGTGGGGTTTTAATAAAGCAATCTTTTTTAATTCTAGAAAGACAGGTCCTGCTGGAGGCATGATGTTAAAGGCTGCAGTCTGATCTTACTTTCGGAGCCAATAATGTCACTTAACAGTGTGCTTTTCACAGGGGTTTATCAACCCTGGCTGTCCATACATTCTAGGTCACTAATGGACATTGTTAGACCAGATGGAAGGAATGAGTAGTAGTAGTAGCTTCTAAAAGATGTAACAGGCCACTTGCTAATATTGACATTGCAAATTATCTTTTTAAGGAGGGTAAAGGTGAGTAATGTTTTATATTCTACATAGTCAGAATCACCTTTCAGTAACATTTGACACAAAAGAAAACCAAATCAATTTTACTTCCAGTGGATCATGGATGGTCTATCATGAACCAGGTTTAATCAATTTGACCTGTTGAAGACCTGGTGGGGTCAAAGGCTTTTAAAATATATGTTCTCTCTGAAATTGCCCAAAGAACATTTCTTCTAAGTAGCAAACCTTGGTGATTTGTTAAAAAATGGAAAGCCGACCACAAGCTGCAACTTCCCCGGTTCAAGTCCGGATGGAGACCTTTGTTGCATGTCATTCCCCATCTCTCCCATCCAAAGTTTCCTGTCATCTCTCTACACTCAATGTAGTAAAGTTGCCAAAATATATGTACAGAAAAGAAGTAAGACATATTTAAGATAGATAAGTTTTTCCAAATCACATTGTCAGTATAGACAGAAGCTGTGGCTAAAATGCAGATAGTTTAATGATCCTTACCCTTGCGCCGAAAGCCTTGAACGGACTGCTGTCTGCATGTTCAATAGGGTAGGATTTGTTAAATTCATGGCCACAGGTGCCAGGTGCAAAATTGAGGTGTTCAGCTGTGTAGATCCAGTGAGTCCCATCGGAGTGATCAGCAGATGGTTCCAGTACATAGGATTTGCCTTCAAGAGTTATGAAACCTCTGCAGAGAGAGGAAAGGTTAGACAACGTGCCTCATCATAATCAATTCCTTTTTTCCAGAATTCAAACACTGGCATGACACAGAAACATATTGGATCCACAAATGAAGAATGTCAATCTGACCTGGCTGAAATAAGAGGGATCCTGACTTATGTACTAAAGTAACCAAAACATATGATACATCATTTTGATGAGTGCACTAAAGAGCAGTATCACAAATCTTAGTTTTTCCATTGTTTCCTCTTTCTTAACTTTTCTCATATTTTAACTGAGCTTTAAGTGACATCTTCATACAGTGAGACTGGATAAACTGTGAGATTCTCACAAACCTTGCGCAACATTCACAACCACATGAACTCATACTAAACCTCCCCAAAAGTCTGAGCACGCCAACCCAAACAATTTGTGAGCTCTGTACAAAAGTTCTGTTGTTGTGCAGACAAGCTGCAGAAAAACTGAAATGAATTAATATAAAGACCAAGGGCAAAAGCAAGGGCTTCACAATCAGACGGATCACTCCGCAGAGGGTATCAACGTTTGTGAAAACATTTCTTATGGTGTCCAATGAGATTACTGCATCCACAACTTCTGTTTGACATCTGCAATTTCAGTTTGAGTCAGTTTTTAACTCTGAAATTATTTACTTGTCTCAAGTCTTACAATACGTCAAGTCTACTGCTTTTCAACAGTATAAACAGGGTGTCATCTCAACGTATTAATGTTGCAAAATTCATTATTTACTGAGTCATGTTGACATGCTATTCCTCAGAGTACACTGTACACTTGAGACTTATGACTTGGCTTCAAGTTAGACTTAAAATATACTGTTTATTACAACCTGGATGGGGTTTTTATAGCTTTGATGACAGTTTTAATGATTTCGATGGCATTGGGCTAAACAAAATAATTGATCAGAGAGGTTGTACACAAGCCAACAGTTTAGCCACATTACCTGAATCATTCTGTTTGGAGGTTAAGATGAAAGTGACTACCCGAGATGGTACTGCCGGCATTAATCACTTATATATATTATGTATAGGAAAAACTGTGTGCACATGGTGCAGCTACGGCAAGTATTTGCTTTGGAAAATGAGAGAGAAAGTGTCTGACACACTTACTTAACACCAGCACAGGTACTGAGGCTGACGTCCGAGTTGACATGACCATCCACCTGACCGTGGTAGTAGCAGTTTTCCTGAGCGACCACAGAGAAAAAGATTATTTAAAATTATGGACAGGAGGAATGGGACCAATGTGAAACTAAACAGGTCTTTAGGTTTGTGCTCAGTTCAACAACAGCAGTCCCAACTGATCACTGTAAAATATGAGCAAATATTCCTCTGGGGGATCATCTTTTGCAGTTAGCAGCAGCCCACAGGCTGATGATGGTTGAAATCAATGTGCAATCTCACATCTCCCAGCACAATCTTTGCGCGCTGCTGTGTTCCCAGATACCTCCTTTCATGGACCACCTGTAAAGCTGCAGCAGGGAGTAACAAAAGTGAATTAACCCTCTGTTTATTGAACCAGGACTGGCAGCGAGAGGGCGGGGAGGAAGCGTCTGGTTTGGAGTAAAAACAGCCCTTCTGCTACAGTTAGACGGCCTAGCTCAGGTGAGGTCTGACCAGCGGTCTGTCTGCCATCCTGTTCTGGAAACAAGGAAATGTGAGTTTTCCACCCCTCTTTGACTGCCTCTAAATGAGTGCGGGCAGTAAATTTCAATGTCCAATGGTCCCCTTTGAGGCCTTCTCAAGAGGCTGCTGATTTAGCATGTTCAGTGTCTGAATGAGTTTCTGATGTTGAAGGTGATTCTTGCTACAGTAATTCCTGTTTCACAGAACTTTTTCACAGTAATTCTGCAATAAAAATATGATAATCCAATTAAAGTTTACTAGTTTTATAAATAGTATTTATAAATAGTGCCTTTAAGGTTGGGGTTCAATAGCATTTATTATCTCTTGGACTGGAAAGAAATGTTACCAGGGCAGATAATCCATGCAGCACTTACATTTCATCCAAAACGTATATGGGAAAACACTAATGTCGCATATAAACATTATTATTGGAGAGAGGGTTGAAAAATGGTTTTGGCTATCGTTACTCAAACCCACCGCCCAAGGGACAATATCTTATTCAGAGGACATTCAGGAAGTGGACACAAAGCCATTGTCTGTTTGGCCACTTTCCATATCTCTATCTGGAGGTGTACTAAGAGAACTATCCATTATAGCGAGGTAGAAAGGTGCAAAGAAAGAACAGCCCATTACATGAAATATGAAATCTTAGTGCAGAGAGGAGGAGCAGTGCTGGATTTCGTGTGCTGAGTTAATGCTACCACCTCATGTTTCTTTGATGAGATCATGACTTTGATGCATCGATATAAGGATATGAATAGACTTTTTGTTTCTAAGGTTTCTGCAGAAAGAAAGGAAAGTGCTTACACCTTCATGTCTGGAATAAGAAAGATTAATAACTAATACCCAGATTATTGTGGGAGACAACCCCGGGTGTGAACATTACATTGTTTATCATAACTATGCAATTATTATTCAAAGTTATGTCTTTTATATATATGCTAGTGATTCCCAGTAGGTGGCTTTTGTTATAGCACATGGCACTCAATTATTGTATTGTATGTGGACTTTAGTAAGAAAGGGATAGGACACTAAACAGACAGAGGGAACCAAGAGAGGGCTGAAGTCACTCCTAGCACTACCTTGCCTTTGACTCACAACTGAACCCTCCAGATCCCTTGCCCAGATCACTATATCAGTCTCCTCCCTGCCGGCAGGACAAATAAATTAACTGCAGATCAATCTCAAAAGATCTGGCCGTTTTCAGTAATAAAAAAGACCCTCCCATAAAGAGCTGGCTGTGGTCATGAGAGAGGAATGAGAGGAAGGATGGAAGTCGGAAGATTCCGTTATTTCCCAAGCTGGCAAGACAGGTGGGTTACTGGCACTGATCCTTTGGTCCATCCATTTTTATTTTTAATCACCATCTATCTCGTTTGCTTGTTCAAGTTGTTTAAATGTGAAAATCATCTGAAATTGTGATGACGTTTTGTAATTATCTTCAAATATATATATATGTATATATGAAATGATCAATTAAGCTTGATAATAAAAACAACCAATTGCAGAAGCCCTACATCCATTAATCCATCAATCTAACCATCAATTCATGTCAGCAGCCAGCCACCTCAGCTGTAGCCTCTCAGAGTCCAACCTGAGCTGACCTGCTACAACGCCATTATTGTCTTTATGCATTGGAATGGCAGCAATTCTGATGAGCCGGCCAAGCCCAGCCAATGATGGTCATAGCAGTCTCAAGTGGAAAATGTTGTTCATTTCACTGTGTGGGCTGGCCATTATTGAATTATTTTAATCTCCTCTTTTGTGGATTTCAGCATAAGTAGGCCAAGCATTCTGTACAAAGACCTCACAGTGTGTCTATTATTATGCTTTCTGAACAGAAATTGTGACGTTTAATTGCTTTCCAAACTGCAGATGATCAAATCACTGAACTCAGGCAAGCAGGTGGAAGCTTTTGAGGCTCGGAAACTGTTCTATGTGGCACAGCCACATAATTCATTATACTTTCCCAATAGTCTTGTGGTTTCTGGACCTCAAAATAAAAAATCTTCAACAGAGGGATATTTATGGATCCATGGAAAGATGTTGTGTTTGAAAGCAGAACATATTTTACTGAGAAAAAAACAATTGAGCTTAATGAAGATGAGAAATATTAATTACAACACTAAATTAAATCACAAGAAATTGCAAAAAAGAACAAACCCCAACCTAGATTGATTGAAGAAGATACAACTCTGGAGGTTTAATTTATTAAGTGATTAATCATAAACGGCAAAAAAGAGGATTATTTTTGTAAGTTATGAAATTAAATAGCTGACGGTGAAAAAATGACTTACCTCTTTATGTAAACCCTGAGTCAGAATAAGTAAAAATTGACATTGTCATTTGAGAGACTAACCAAATGTAATCAAGATAGTGTGCAATCTCTGTTTAACAAGTACAAGGCTCATGAATGCATTGATATGTGCTGAATATTTTTCAGTCAGTGTAACGTCTAAAGTGCACTCAGATGTTCACTAGTTCCATATTTTTTTGCAGACCCACGTTCCAAGTAATTTGGTGGTTTATCTATTTTAAAAAGCTTCTCTGACCTCTGCCCCCCTTTTATGTCATCAAATATGAATTTGCTGGCAGAGAACAAAAATGGGCCCACTCACCTATACAGGCATCTAAATGCACAAAACTACCCAATTCCAGGTGGCTTAAAAGTCTAACCACAACATCAATTTTTCTTTACTTGGTCACTGACCCTAAGAAGAGCACAATGACGCAGAACCCCACAAGAAAAAGGGTTCCACAGAGATTCATAAGAGCTTATGGTTGGGTGCTGAAGAATTGTGTTAGCAGAAAATAAAGACACAGAAAATAATAGGTTGTTAACATACCGTGAAGTTGTGAGAGCCTGTGACCGCAATGCCATCTTCCAGGTAATGGGTTTCTGTATAGTTACTTGCAAACAGCCCCCTAGAAAGAATAAACAAAGACAGCAAACACTCAGAAGTGACCCTAAGGGGCTTCATTCTAAAAAAAAAAAAAAAAAAATCACAGTCTTACACCAGACTTTCATGGAAGATAAACAGCCTGATGTGATTTAAAAGGTAACACTGCTTGAGAATAAAGTCAAGCTGTAGGCATCAAGAAAGACATTTTCTATTAAGCCACTTTTCTCACCACATGCAAGCACCATGAAGAAGCCATTACTCATTCCATGCGATATATATATATTTGTAATAAGCTTACACAGTGCGACAATTAATTAGCAGATGGACATAAAAGTATGATTTAATAAAATCTATGAATAGAGAGATTATATTGAAAGGAAAACAGATGGGAATCAATAACACTATAAAGTGACTCTCTGAGTTTACCAAGTGATCCATTTACAGTTTATATCTAGAAAGCGCAATAAATCAACACAGGGAATCTCTGCTGCATGCAAACAGAGACATTACGCACTGCTCTCTTTCTGCCTTTTGATGAAAGAGCAGCATACATTCAGTGATCACTACCATGTAGGGCTGGGAAGATTACCACAATACCTTGGTAATGTGCAAGCTACTCATTTATCTCCATTATAGAAAACTCAGTTTTGGTATCACTGCTTCAGAATTAAAGCTTTTCACTAGGATTTTACTATGAAGCAACCCGCTCCCTGTAGTCTTACGCCACCTACTCATGATCAGCAGTAATTTCAAAACCTACTGGTAATTTATATAAATATTCTTGACACAAGTTGCCACTTACTTGTGGATTGCAAAGATTTAAACCACATCTAATGATGGAGTTGCTAAATTGTCATGGAGATGGTCCAGTTGTCATCACATGACTGAAAACAACAAGTAAGTAGGATGTTGTGTTGAGTATGTCAACCCTTCAATATTTTGTCCCCAGCGGAAAAGCATTTAAAAAGTGAGTTATGCTACACAGTTTTGATTTTCAGTTGTGCTGTGGCTCTGGGTCACCAATGGAATCCATTGGTTTAATCCAAGTTTACTACAGTTGCTATACTCCAAAAAGCAGCAAACTACAAACCTTTCAGACTGACTCCTGTAGAATATTTTTTTTTTAATAGGTTGATTTATAATTTGACACTCAAAAGATAGATTTTTGGTTGGGTGTACCACTTAACTACCAAACTGTGCTGACCTGTCACTGCAAAAAGAAAGCCATCACAGCCATACTACAATGATGGCTGCCCTTATTGTCACCTACCAAAGTCACCGAGTGCTGCTCCTTTGTCTGGCGGAGGGAAGGACACACTCAGCAAGGGGGAAAGAGGATCAACAGCAGAAATAGATCAACAACTGAGGTGAGATCCAAAAAAAATATGTGGACCCCTCCTGGTTTGATTATTACAGCATGAGCATGTGTATTTGTGTTCATGATTTGTACAAGTGAGGATTAGTGTGTCCATATATTGTACATACAGCGAGTACAGTATTACACCACAGGACACCAGCAGATGGTTGGCTGGTGCTGCTAATGCACAGCAGAGGAACAAACCTCAGCAGGCAGCTGGATTCTCTTACTGACCTCACCGCTGACAACCCAGCCGGGAGTGTCAGCTGTAACAACCTGGGGAGGGGGGTTATTTTGTTTGGGAGCTGTCAGCATGAGACACAATGCTTCCCCGCCCTCAACTCCTCTGCTGAGCCAAAGAGCTGGTAATAATCATTGGATCAAAGCGAGGCCAAAGAGGAGAGAAAGCCAAATAAAATGATGTGTTTCTTCAGTCTTAATTAGGTCTATGCTCTCGGTCAGACGCACAACCTCAACATCTGGCCACAACAGACAATCAAGTGTGGTGAGTGTGTATGTGTATGTGTCTGCCTCACTGCTTGCCTGCAACACTCTAGGAGAGTGTGGGTATAAAAGACACTCATGTGTCTGCAATCAACAAGGAGTTACATTTTAGTATGCAACAGGAAACCAAGAAACCTTAGTCCACCATTATTGGCATTCCTGCATTGTTAGCGGAATGGTAGAGGACAACTAATATTCTTTTACTTCTACTTCGAGTGTTCTCCAATTTCCTGCGTACAGACATGGCAATCACTGGCCTCGGTTGTCTTATTTCTGAGGTCCTGTCTGTGTCAAACAGATGACTGATCTAGTTACTGATGGACCAACAGCAGTACATGAGAGGCCAGTGGTTCTAAATGAGACGTTTGTCCCTACCATTCTTTGGTTGGTAACCTTTATTCCTGTCTCAGCAGTACACTGGAATTGCAACTGACTTGGCTTGTCACTAGCGCTCCAATGCTGCTTACTCACATGGTTAGTAGCTTCATAGCATAGGTTGCAATGGGTGCCAAGATTTAGATTGTTTCCTGGCAACGGCAGTTAACCCTAGTGCATAATGAGGAAAGTATGTCCCCCCATCACTTACATTAAAAGTGGATTAGATAGGAATCTTTTAATGGTCCATATAAACATAAGGGAAAACCTGTTCCAACTTTTATATGTGCATCTGGCTATTGTTTAAACATTATGAACCTATACTTTGATGGGATAGAACATGTTAAACCACCAAATCAGAGTTGCAATCTGCACTACAAATAAAAAAACCATCCAGGAGTACCATTTTATCATTAAGTCAACAAAGTGCCAAAGCACAGATACATACATACACAGAAAACCTTCTAACGCACAACACTTGTAGGTTCATCCCAGCCGTGCTGTAAACTGCCAGTCAACTACATCATGCGTCTAATTCCACGAGCCACCGGCATCACAAGGCAGCAGCAGCTCACTGTTTATCAATCAGTGGGAAGTTAATGAGACAATGGGTGGGGGGTTGCACCCCCCATTTTAAATGCATTACCCACGGGACAGGCTTCCAGCAGGGCTCTGTCTGACTGACAGGGAGTCGACATTGGGGAGAGGAGAGAGCAACGAAAAGAAGCCACGTACTGGCTGTTAATGCTACAGAAGGTGTCCCGGGTGTAGGCAGCCTGACATCTAAACAACCACAAAAACACATAATGACTGTGACAGCAAGTGTGACACGACAGGAGGTAAATATCAATGAGATGTGTATTACTGCTGCATTAGCTTGTCCTAAAACTATGACACATCTGTTGGACAAGTACAATACCTATACTTACAGTTATGTATTGCCATGCTGTCACCAGGCTGAAAAACGTTTTTGAGGGAAAGTATATTAGGTCGGGTCGAGTCAGATTGGCCTGTCAGTAGATTTGATAACACAGACAAAAGACAATGATGTCACTTCGAGCTAATCCTGAATGCCAGCAACCAAATGCCACCTCTGTTCTTCCTGCATTCAATTATCATATTTATTCTGTTGTATCTCTGTTTAACATTGTCAGCCTTTCTCTCTGTCTTTGTATAGGAAAATCACACCGGGATTTGTACACTGTCTTATCTGAATGGAATATAATCGCATAGAGAAATAAATGTCAAGGTTTACTATTCAAACACACACCCTGCTGTGAACTAAATGAGAGAATACAACCACAAAGGAAAACTGATCTTTTTGGTGATATCTCAACAAATTTAGATCTTTAGATCTTAGATCTTTTTTTCATGTATTCTTCATTGCTAGTGTTTGCTCTGCTTTTATGCGAGTAAAGCAAATGGTACGTGAGATATAATAATTGCAACAGGCTTGACAAATTGGAGTTAGTGCCTAATCAATCACTGGCAAACGAGAGGTCTCATTGTAGGTGAGTGCTGCATATGACCTAGAAAGAAAGGTCCTTTACAGCATATAAACAGCTTGTATAAGCTGATGTTACATCGGTTTTCTATTGATTATGAAACACAAATGGACATCTTTCTCTCGTACCGAAAACTTGTGATGCGATTACCGCAATACCAAAACAAAGAAGCATACAGATATATCGACAGCTAAACCAAAGTCCCTCCTAGGCCGTTAAAAACCCGTTATCAGTGTTATAGAGGAGAGTTTACACTGCTTAAGACACTTTTGAACAAATCTTTCTGAATTAAAAAGTGTAATCACATTAAAAATGTAATTATGACAGGCCAAGTAGAGAAAGACAAACTTTATTGTAAGAAAGAGACAGTGTTTCCTGCAAAACAATGCCCATGCTGTAGCATCATGGATCTTTTCTATTCGGCTGAATATAAAATAGCAAATTTTTTTAGTCAGTAGTCACTGTTGTGGTTTGGGGTTTTGTTTGGGTTTATTTTTCTCTTTCTTTGGCCTCCTTGCGTTTTTGTCTGTTTTCTCCGTGGTCTTGTGTTGCTGGTCCTGTCTTGTGTTCCCCGGTAAGTGTTTGCTCTGTTTTATGTTGATAGTCTGGTTTCCTGTTCTGTCTTGTCTTGCCCAGCTTTACTTTTGCCTGTCTGATTGTCCTGCCCCGCCCTAATGTGATGCAGCTGATGTCTCACCTGTCCCCTATTATCTCATTACCTCTTGTATTTAACCCCTGTGTTCCCTTTGTCTCTTGTCAGATCATTCCTGTTTGCCTGCTTGTCTATTCCTCGTACTGCTGCCTGTTCTCATCCTCCCTGTAAGTTTCATCCCTGTTTGTTAGCCCTGTCTGTTTTTGCCCTTTTTCCCCTGGACCTTGGTGGACGTTATTCTTGCATCTTTTGGACTTTGCTTCATGGTTTTTGCCCCCTGTGTTGGTTTTGGACAATAAAGCCCTTGTTTACCCACTCCTGTCTGCCTCCTCTCTGCGTTTGGGTCCTCACCACACCGTACCGTGACAAGTCACAAATTGGATTCCAAATCTAAGCTCTACAGGACTCTCCCTTTTCCCTTGATAAGGTATCCAACTAGAAGTATAATGGAGCAAAGAAAAGGTTAGGGCGAATAGAAGTATGTTAAAGTACATAAAGAATATATCCTTAATTGACTTGCTATGACTCGTACATTGACATCACAGTCTTCATTACTATTGTTGGAGAACAAGCTGGATCAATGTGCAACAATTTCCCCGTTCAAAGGCTTCGATATGTCTCATTAAACTCAGACAATCTAGTTAGAGACTTTTGGACAAATCCTACAGGTAACTATGATAAATGAAAAGCTAGGCATTAGACCTTTGGAGAGCAAGTAGTTCTCTACCACTTGCAAGCCCTGCTTTGTAAGGAAAGTTATAACAGATGTATATATAAATATCTAGAGCAGATGAAATCATCATCAAAGAAATACGTTTCTTATAAAACCGAATCTAGGGGCTCCAATTAGTACATTACACTTCAATGGAGAGACCTGTGGTAGTGGTAATAATGTCCCATTGCTTTTATGTGGCAAGAACCCAGCTCCGTGTGGAAAAAGTGGGATCATGTGCATGGACCCCCCCCCCTCCCCTGCACAGGCCAAAAAAACCTTGTCTCAGTGTTAGTAACATTCTTTTTCCAGGCGCAAGGGAAGAGGGCCAGTCTTCCTGGCTGTGATCTGTCTGACATCAGGCAGTGTTGCAGGCCAGTGCCAAGTAGAGCAGAGAAGCAGAATTCCCCCCTGCTTACCCTGAGCTCAATGCAACTCCCAGTCTTCACCAAGCATGTCATGAACTGAACTGTTAGAGCATGCCAGCCAATGATTTCTGCTCAAGTAAGAAGGAGGAAGGGGGGTAAAAGTCAAGGCGGATGGTTTTGACTTGGTATAAGATGCAATATTCAGTAGCAAGTAAACTTGCGTGTGTTGAATATGCTTTTCATGTAAAGCAGAGGTTCATCTTTGGGCTTTTTTACACATATCATTACAACCTCATTATGATTCTTTACACCTGTGTGGCATCCTGTGGGTGGTTAATTGGTGAGCGAGATGATCAAACAGAATAGCCATTAGTAGCAGTGGCACGCAATTATTGCAGTGACTGTCACCTGGAGATTGATGTGGTTAAGCCCCGGCATACCCCATGAAATCAATAAAATGTCATCACTGTGCAATGTCTGCATGATGGATGACTTCACAGGATCTAAATTACAGAGACTGGATGATGAATACCACCCCAACAATGGACAAGATAATTGGAATTAGGACAGAAGTGCAACACTAATCTTTGATAGATAGAAGATAGAAGTGTGAAAATAATACTACAGACTATACTGAGATACATAGGTCTGTTAGTTTATATCAAAAAACAGATATAGTTTCTTAACGATTAAAAAAAAGTACACCAAGATGGTCCACTAACCAGAAGGTATGCTGCTGTTGAAATAAAATAGACTTGTATCTCAAATACAGTAAAAAGCCAGACATCATGACATTTGGATCCTTACTACTACAACTATGTAGCTAAAACGACTGAGTATGTATATAAAGTAAGGCAGTGTGATCAGCAGATCAAGAAAGAGAGAAAGCTCAGAGAGGAACCAGGGATGTGCTGCTGTGTAGGCATACTGAACATATCCAAAGTCTGTCCTCACACAAAACAAGAATTCAAAACAAGGATTCTTTAAATGCTTAGAAGAAGGCTGGTGGAAGCCAGGTGGAAGTAGCGTGATACTGTTATACGACCACAAAAGCTCTCAGGCAGGTCAGAGTGGGTAGCAACCATGACAATCTTAACCTAGCAGTTTCAGTTGCTGAACTTAATGACTTCAACCAGGGGCACGACCAGGAAACGCTTAAGAATTGTTATTTGAATGGGTTGATGGTTCATTTTTGGGAGTAACAGACAAACAAACACAATGGCATTCCGTGTCATATTAAGCAAACATGCTGCTGCCTCACCATATTATGGGAACACTTTGTCTCTTGCTGCACCACAGTTCAGCGTGGAGTGACACATAGTCCAGCCCTTCCAGTCTCACAAGCGCAATGAAAACTTAATAAAATGCCACATTTGTTTAAATTCTTGGTAGTCTGGTTTTACAACTATCTATGTATGGTACAGGATAACTACAGAAAAAGGGAAACTTCGAGTCAGATGTTTTCCTGCATAATTGTCTGTTCCCTCTTTTGTTTTTGCGCCTGTTCTCACTTGTCGTCATGTAACATCAAGTCGCATCTGGCTCTCATGTGTTTTGCTTACCCCACAGTGTTTGTCACCCAAATGCATGCATGCACATGTGACAAAGTGTGTCTATGAGAGCCCAGCAAATCATCACCTGCTCACTCATGTTTTACGGCAGGGCGAGTCGCTTTCCTTTCTTCTAAAAAGACATTATCACTTTATTGCTCATGATATCATGATCCCCAAGGGCACGGGAAAAGTAATCACATGTGACTCATCAAAGGCAGCTGGGTGTGAACTCTAAATGCTCCACTTCAGGTCAACTGGAATATATGGATTAAATATGTCTTATGCTCACAATTAGACAAGTGATAAATATCTAAATTGTAGAAAAAACTAATAAAAAGTGAAAAATCTTGGCACCAGGTGGATATTTCTTTTTCTTCTTTCTTTTTTTAGTGGCATGGGCCAGTGGCATTGTTATCTGAAACTAATTATGTGGGCTGCCAAAGCAGCAGTCCCCTTTAAATCGCCTTTGGTGCTGTGGATCACTGGAGGGGAGATCCTCCATCCTGCTTTCTACTCCTATCTGCCCCCGGGGCTTCTGTTCTTCTGTAGCAGAGAGCGTGCCTCTGCTCTGCCTCTTCATCTCCCTCAGGACGTGCCCTGGTTGTGTGTCAGCATGTGGGGGTGTGGGAGAGAGAAATAGAGAGTGTGTCAATGTTTGTGAACAGGAATCACCAAATGTGCTGGTCGGTCGGATTGTCTGTGTGGGCGCGTGTGTGTGTGTGTGCCTTGTACACATGCAGGCATCGCTGCATAAGCTGTTTCTACAACCAGGATTGTGTTTATGCTCCCCACACATCAGTCTTATGGCTTAGAAATCATGCAATACATTCTTTTCTTTCAACACTATCGGCAAACCACACCACTCCCCGCCTGATTTCCTAAACGTCTTATTCAACCATTCTTCAACCGTTGAAAAATCAGGAAGGCATTATAGAACTGTACTGCTTTTCTAAAGAATTTAGCAAACTGTGAAACAAAATATTCTTCTTACTTTCTACCAAAGAAATAGTCCCTATAACATCTGTTAACACTGAGGTCTGTGAGTAATGAGGATGTTTCTAGAAAGAGATACTGTATTTCAATGCTTTTTTTACGTTGTATTGGGGTGGAGGCAGAGATAGATACCTCATTTTTATATTCATGTCTTCTAGCCTGTAGCAAAATCAGGAAATATTGAAAGCCTGCAGATGGAAATTGACTAAATTGAAATCATATTCCTCTCTGTTGATGCATTCAAAATGGAAACAATAAGCTCAAAGCAATTAATTGCATCATATGTTCTTGGTCTGTTTTCTATATCATTGTCTTTCTTTCTTTTTTATTAAAGATCATTATGTGGGTTAAGGCTGAGAACTGGACGACGTACCGAGGAGGAGGTGAATGCAAAGTCAGTTTTAGGACAGGTCATGCTAATGCAACAGCTTTGAGCTTTCCCATTAATTCAAATGACTTGCAAAGAACTGGCCCAAGGCCCCAAAGCTCATTCATTGCAACCTCGTGCTCGAACTAATAAGTGGCTAGGGAGCATCAAACAATCAAGCCTATCATTCTTTACACAGGGTAAATGCACATACAAAAAAAACAGCAATTCAATTTATTAAGTTTGTCTATACCTACCTGCCCTCTCCCCCTTTCTTCCTGCCCTTCTCCCCCATCTTGCACGCCCTCCGGGAAATCAAACAATTAAAGGCTGAATACTAAGTTACTCTCCCTCCCTTTATGTCTTTCACCCCTCTGATTATGTCAGTGAGGGAGATGTCCTCCCTCTTACATGGAAGTCTGCTTTTTATGTATTAGGTTGGCTTGGTTGAACACCCTAACCCTGAGTTCTTTTGATTGACAGAAGAAGAAGGCTACAAGCTTGGAACCAAAACCTATTTTTATGTATTTAAAGAGAAATTTCCTTTACTTTTTTCGTGCATTTGCAGCAGGTGTGGTGTGTACTAAGACAAGGAACTAACTGTCCAATTTATTAAGATCCATTTCCCAACCGCTTAGCATTCATAAATCTCTATCAGCTTTCATTAAAACCATTTTATGGAGTGAATGCTTACAAAAGATTAATCTGCTTTCAACACCATTTCACCCTGTTTTTAAAGTTGTTGATTGATTTCAAAATAATGCACAATTAGCTCATCAGTCACCCATGGTTCATTGATCCCTAGAAGGAATATAGCTCTAGTTCAGCTGATGCACCCAGGAAGTGGAATATTATTGCCTTTCTCAAAGAGATTGTTTGTAAACATAACATCATATATCAGAGTGTGCAGATGGAGCACACAGTTGGGGCTCGTTCATTTTTAGGGTATTGATGACCCATGGAGCATAAAAAAATAAATAAGTGTGGTTGATTTGTATCCACATCCATTTATAAATTACCATCTGCATTTTAAACAAAATCAATTGCCAGACCGCCAAAGCCATGGTCATGGAACTTCTGAGGTCAACCCCCAAAACCAAAAAACAAAGAGCTTTTATTAGCATTTTTCATATTTTAACCATTCAGTCAACTTTTCAGTTGTATTTGGGGTGGGTTTTATATCCTAAATAAAGGTCTTAATGCTGTTTCAAAGCCCTCTTCACACTGCTCTTCTGGGCAACTACTGAATCTACTGAACCATGTATTCATTCATTTGCTAATATGAATATATTGAATCTAAAAATACTGGAATCAGCCAATCAAATTTAGCATTACAAGACATTAGTAATAGTTGTTAAAGGAGTAGCTTGATACACTTAAACACTTATTTGTTTTTTTGCCAAGGGTCAAAAGTGAGGATTGATATCACTCTTATATCTGTAGGTACAATATGGAGCAGTATCTAGCAGCTGGTTATCTTAGCTTAGCATAAAGACTAGAAACAGGGGGGAACTATAGCCTGGCTCTGTCCAAAGGTAACAAAATCTGCCTACCAGCACCTCTCCACCAGATCACAGATTAACATGTTAAATCTTGTTTGTTTACTCAAAACACTGAAGTGGGGGATTATGTGAGGGACTATTTCTTGGCTGTGTACAGTGACTTTCTGGTTGCCTGGAAACCTAACTTCAGACAAATAGTATGAGGTGCTGATCTTCTCATCTCACTTACAGTATGTCAAGAATGCGAATACATGTATTTCTCAAAATGTGGAACTAATCCATTATCTCCCATTGGCAGAAAGAATACATGGACATGCCCTCAGTGGACAACTGGATCTACTTCTGCCAACTGAAAATATGCCCCATTGTCTTTTCAAAGAAAGACAACTTATAGCTTTTCTCTCAGCTTGTGTGTCACCATATGCATTTTCCTGCTGAACCCTCTGTGAATTTACAACCTGCACGTGACCCCCTCTGTACTCTGTTGATTATTTTAAGGCATCTGTGTCATGGAATTGGACCTCAATTCCACAGGGTCACTTCACCCCAAAGCACTCCACAGCCTTTTTATCAAACACTGGCAGCTCCTATCGTTGTTGGCAGCTTACTCCTGTCCCTGTGCTGGAGGGATTAGGTGCGAGTGAGTGAGGAGGAATACGTGGGGCCAACCAAAGGAGACCCTGACGTGTCCCATACCCCAACAGGGAGTTATTAATAGTTGCTGATGGCAAGAAAATACCCAAGGAGGGAGACACATTGTGGCAGGTAGACAGAAGAGGAGGAGGTCTGCTGTCACACCTCATCTGACAAAGCAAAAACACCAGAAACCTCAAATCCAGTCATCACACATCCTCCCCCAGCCTACGTCTACTCCCTGTGTGTCCATCTCTCAGCACTGTGGGGCCTCAGACACATAACCTTGATGACAAGTGGGATGGGAAACCAAAAGCATCTGCTTTCTGCATGACATGGAGACAGAGGAAGAGTCCATGCTCCAGGTCCTTGACGTTTTCCGCACCATTTCTTTTTATCACTAAGCTAAATTTAGTGATAAAAGAGGCATCTGAACTCTACCTCCTACACTCCCATTGAGTTGTGTACAGATTTGTGTATAGAATTGTAAATGAATGAAAAGCAGGAACACAAGAGGGTCAGCAGCAGAGATGCTACCTTTTAGGGCAAGGGGGGGGGTGCTAGTCAACTGTAGAGGATGCTGTTTTTGCTTTCCATCCAGCATTCATTTTTCACAAGGACACTGGTCTGTGTGTGTATGTGTAGGACAACAGAAGGGGCCAAAAACTCCTAGATCAGCTAAAAGAGACAGGCTTCCTTCAGCCCAGATCTGACCGTCTGACTCATGACCACGCGTGGCTTCTTCTCTCAGTCAGTGACCCACGCAGGGAGTGTTGGTCATAGGAAGGTCAGTGGACTGTGAGAACGGACAGAACAGGATGGAGGACAAGTAGAGCAAGCATTCCCTCCCGGCTTAACTCACACTGTAACACCAGGCAGATCTATTTGTCTGTCTGTCAGAGGGAGGATGGAAGCCAGGACTGTGGGCCTGGACTGATTATCTTTATGGTCAGCAGCCACAGAGGTCAAAAACTTTGGCTGCTTTTGTTTATTCCCTTTGGCACCCCAAAGCCTGGGGAAAATGAGATTTCACTACAATATATGGACAACGTTTGCTTAAATAGGTGAAAGGGAGAGATCGTGAGCCAGGAAACAAGACAGAAAGACAAACAACCTAATGGAAATGAAGATAAAGATAGAGAGCCTTGGCTGACGGATGCAAAAACTAACTTTTGTAGTCCAAGATCCTCCAGAACCTCTAATAAAGCCACATTTTCTTGCAATTTTTAACAATTAATATTAAAATAATTCTGTCTTACACTTCTGCTACTGTTTATTAAAAACAATGTATTAATCCTTATTAGGCATACAAGTCAAATATATAAAGAAAAACTTTCATGCATTACATGAACCCCAGAAGGTCATTTTATTTTGCTTCCTTATTTCCCCCATTTCTGCATACTACCTATGAAGACTAGCTATAACATTATTGCAGGCATTTTGGGAAGACAGGGCAAGACAGCATGGTTACAGGTTCCCAGTCTCCAAGTGTGATTATTGCTGCGATATACAGTGGGTACGAAAAGTATTCAGACCCCTTTAAATTTTTCACTCTTTGTTTCATTGCAGCCTTTTTCCAAAAATCAAAAAAGTTCATTTTATTTCTCAGTAATGTACACTCAGCAACCCATCTTGACAGAAAAAAACAGAAATTTAGAAATTTTTGCATATTTATTAAAAAACAAAAACTGAAATATCACATGGTCATAAGTATTCAGACCCTTTGCCGTGACCCTCATATGTAACTCAGGTGCTGTCTATTTCTTCTGATCATCCTTGAGATGGTTCTACACCTTCATTGGAGTCCAGCTGTGTTTGATTATACTGATTGGACTTGATTAGGAAAGCCACACACCTGTCTATATAAGACCTTACAGCTCACAGTGCATGTCAGAGCAAATGACAATCATGAGGTCAAAGGAACTGCCTGAAGTGCTCAGAGACAGAATTGTGGCAAGGCACAGATCTGGTCAAGGTTACAAAAAATTTCTGCTGCACTTAAGGTTCCTAAGAGCACAGTGGCCTCCATAATCCTCAAATGGAAGACGTTTGGGGCGACCAGAACCCTTCCTAGAGCTGGCCGTCCGGCCAAACTGAGCTATCGGGGAGAAGAGCCTTGGTGAGAGAGGCAAAGAAGAACCCAATGGTCACTGTGGCTAAGCTCCAGAGATGCAGTCGGGAGATGGGAGAAAGTTGTAGTAAGTCAACCATCACTGCAGCAATCCACCAGTCGGGGCTTTATGGCAGAGTGGCCCGAAGGAAGCCTCTCCTCAGTGCAAGACACATGAAAGCCCGCATGGAGTTTGCTAAAAAACACCTGAAGGACTCCAAGATGGTGATAAATAAAATCCTCTGGTCTGATGAGACCAAGATAGAACTTTTTGGCCTTAATTCTAAGCGGTATGTGTGGAGAAAACCAGGCACTGCTCATCACCTGTCCAATACAGTCTCAACAGTGAAGCATGGTGGTGGCAGCATCATGCTGTGGGGGTGTTTTTCAGCTGCAGGGACAGGACGACTGGTTGCAATCGAGGGAAAGATGAATGCGGCCAAGTACAGGGATATCCTGGGCGAAAACCTTTTCCAGAGTGCTCTGGACCTCAGACTGGGCCGAAGGTTTACCTTCCAACAAGACAATGACCCTAAGCACACCGCTAAAATAACGAAGGAGTGGCTTCACAACAACTCTGTGGCTGTTCTTGAATGGCCCAGCCAGAGCCCTGACTTAAACCCAATTGAGCATCTCTGGAGAGACCTGAAAATGACTGTCCACCAACGTTTACCATCCAACCTGACAGAACTGGAGAGGATCTGCAAGGAGGAATGGCAGAGGATACCCAAATCCAGATGTGAGAAACTTGTTGCATCTTTCCCAAAACGACTCATGGCTGTATTAGATCAAAAGGGTGCTTCTACTAAATACTGAACAAAGGGTCTGAATACTTATGACCATGTGATATTTCAGTTTTTGTTTTTTAATAAATATGCAAAAATTTCTAAATTTCTGTTTTTTTCTGTCAAGATGGGTTGCTGAGTGTACATTACTGAGAAATAAAATGAACTTTTTTGATTTTTGGAAAAAGGCTGCAATGAAACAAAGAGTGAAAAATTTAAAGGGGTCTGAATACTTTCCGTACCCACTGTATATAAGTTGATTTGTCTTTTTCATTTCAAAAACTAAATGCTTCCTAACAAAGCAGTGAACATGAACTAGTGAAATGTTGTGTTTGCTCATTTATTTTTAGGACAATGTTATGATTAAAAATACAAATATTCTTAGTGTATATGGAAATAACCGGTATTTACAAAGAAAAAAGAAAGACAATTGCTGGATCTTTTCTTAACACATTCACAAGATGAATGGGAGTTGGAAATAAAGGAAATGATATGTGCTTAGACTGTATCAGCTGTATGGAGTACGTTCAAAATCGTGCAATAAATGTTCTTGCGGAAATAGCCTTGCAATATGCTCTATTGAAAATTAAACTCAAGGCTTAGTCTACTTTTAAAACCCTCATAACTTTTAATGCAATCTAATATTAAAAGGTGCACAGGCAGAATGGCATTTCTAGGTAAAATAAAAAGGGTAATTGTTCAGTGAACAGCAAAATATTGCACACTGGGTTCATAATAATGCAAGAAATGGCTCTTAAAAGATGACTCATACAGAAGATAAAAAAAAACAACAGGGTGAGAACTGTCTGGCTGTCTCTCTGGTTGTCGTCATGTCTTTCATGAAACAAAAAACAGTCCACTTGTTTCTTAAATTCTGAGCACTACATGCATACAGTAAAAGCATCCAGTAAATTGCAGCTTCTATGGCCTCTGACAGGTTGATTGCAACGGGTAAAGAGGCTAGTTTGGATCCCAGCTGTAGAAACAAAAACCCATCCTCCTTCTTTATCAGCTATCATCAGGGTGCATGTGAGCAAGGTACCAAACCCTTTGTCACGTAAATTAAAAGCATGATCAGAATGATTTTATTTTGGTAATTCAGTATTGACCTGATGAATTACTGAAACAGAAATCATGAAATGCATTCATATATTTTTAGGCTGCTAAACCCAGCCTGAAAAACCTCTATCACAAAAAGAAGGCATCTTGATCTGCAGAGCCGCCCATAAGCTCTTTGGTGAAGGTAGGTAGTGAGTGATGGCTCGTCCCCCAGAGAGAAACTGCTGCTTACAGCAGATTTCAGTTGGCTGTGTTCTTTGTGGTGAAGGGAGGGAGGCTGAGGTATAGATTTAGCAGCTGGAGCCCTGAGACCCCCGTGGTCCGTCTGGTAAAAGGCTTAGAGTGGAGAGGGGAAGACCCCTATCACTGCATAAAATGTCTTTTTTTTTTACAAGCCATTGAGTCGGATACTCAATCTTCATTTTCTTCCGTTTTATACTTAAAGTATATTATTGGGACTTTACTTGTTTGACCTTCACTGTGCAGAGTAATGTTTGTACAGATTTTGACACTAGAAGGCTGTTTTCATTTTATCTGCTGAAGAGGGAACATTTCTCTGGGCTTACCTTAAATTGGTGTTTAAGGCGTGTACGTATGATTTTGTGACCTCATAGTTTGGAAGCCAATCCTGGCGCAATTTGAAACTTACACAAGAGTGATGTGGAAACATGAAGCCTCCTGCGCACAAACACTGTAAATGGACTTTTCAGACATTTTATATCCAGAAGTTAAACTTTTTTTTTTTTAAGTTCTGGATTCTGGATTTTAAATGACAGAGAAGGAATATATGCAAATTTAGGACTAATTAGTATGGTCTTTGAAAAAAATATATTAGACACATATAATCAAAGCTTAGTATGTCTGTTGGGGACAGATTCAATATTGAGTTTTTCTATATGATTTCAAGGAAGTGACATCTTGGAAAAGAAAGTCTCTAAAAGAAAGTCTCTCACATTACAAAATGCTACTTCATTTCTAACACAAGAATTAAGGGGGGACTTGAATGCTAGACGGAGAGAAACTGACATCAGGTGAGCGGGTTGAGTTGTTTTTGGGCTTTAAAGTGAAGGTTGGGTTGGGATGGGATAACTTTGAGATAAAAAAACTCATTTATACAGAATCACACAAAACAGAACATTAAAAGGATGCTGTGCATGTGCATCTCACTCTTCTTCATCCTGCAAGAAGAGACAGGCAGTACTAAGAGTTTTTCAGGTTTACTGAGTACCCCCTAAGTAATTGGGAACATGGAGTGGCGAGTCCACCTTAGTAATTACTGCTCTAAGCGTGAAAATAATTGGAGCTTCTAAGAAGGCAATTCAAAAGAGGGAATCTTCTTCCAAAAAAATCCCTTTTGAAGGAAGTAGTTAAAAGGCACAGTCTCTGGACAAAGACAAGCCCATTTCCAAGGCTTGTCTTTGAAACTAATGAATCACAGTGTACCATGGCCTTGCAGCAGCAGTGGTAACAACAAAGGTACAAAAGCTGGAGTTAACCTCAGTGTATCCTTTTCCTGGAAGTAAGGTTTCAAACTCTGTGTGTGTGTGTGTGTGAATTCGAATTTTGCTGATGAGTGTATGTTTGTCTGCAGAAGAGAGAGAATCATCCATCCATGCAGTATATCCAAGTTGCATGGTAGTATATCAGTTCATGATGATGGTTAGTGGGTCAAAGTCCTAGGCTATTTGTGCCCTCTCCACAATTACTTTCACTGTAATGTGCAGTACACACCTGCCAATGACCCATTCACCCGCTATCTTACTATCCATGCATCTCTAATTTAACGAGAATGCTTGGCTAATAAGTCAGAAGACAAGCTGATTACTCACTGATACGGGATAGAGATGTGTGCTTCAGATCAGATAATCAGGAGCAAGGCTCTAATATAATGTTACGTTGACAGTGATAACAGGAGCATAACAGCCAGAGCACAAGCAGCATCTCAGTGTTAATGCCTTAGTGGATGGAGACGTCAAATAACCAGTTTTATCTTAATGCCATCCCTTTCCTTAAAAACATCTTCCTATCATCTTTCTTTTCTCATGCTCTTCTTTATCAATGTGTTGTTACTCTTGCTCCAATGATGGCACGTAAGGATGCTGGGCTAGCAGGTTAATATGGGAACAAAGTATTTAATGGGATATTAAAGGACAATTCCGGTGCAAAATGAACCTAGGGGTTAATAAGACATGGGTACCAAGTCGACCGGTCTCTGGGATATGTTTTCATGCTAATTGAATGTGAGTTTTAGGGAAAACCGCTAATTAGCTTTTACCGCTAGTAGTCAGGGCACTGGTAAAGTAAAAAGAAATCAACCACGAACACCAGTAACCAATAACATGGCTCAAGCACGTCGTTCGACTGGTCATAACTGTTTTCCCAAGATGGCGCCTGCCTGTATACGCGAACAGTACAGTGTTTATAAACTTTTAAAATTAAAATTTAATCTTTTTAATAAACTGTCTGTACACTTGCAAAGTTCTCAATGCTTCAGTTTCCATATAGGGAACCTCATTATGCTACCATGGAAGTGTAGTGCTATTTTGAGCCTTGTTAGCGGTATAGAAATAGCAATTTCTTTTTACTTTACCAGTGCCTTGACTACTAGCGGTACAAGCTAATTAGCGGTTTGCGGCCAAACTGTCACATTTGATTAGCATGAAAACATATCCCAGAGACCGGTCGACTCGGTACCCAGATGTTATTAACCCCTAGGTTCATTTTGCGCTGGAATTGTCCTTGAAAAAGAGGAAGCTTGGATTCTCATCCAGTTAATAATCACATAATTGATGACCCGGACACATGCACGGTTCATAAGAAGTGTTGAGAGTTTAAAACTAGTATTTAAAAGTCTGTAATGCCTTGTAATTTGTATTGTTGGCATATTTTAAGACTTTGACATATTGGTGTACAACTTGATTTCTTTAAACTGATTCTATCTGAACGTAAGAAATACCTAAAATTGAAAGCCATTTTGAATTACTCCAAACCACTCTAGGCATAGAAACTATTTTGGGTCAACCAGTCATTTGCGCTCCAATGAAATACTAATCAACTAGTTCCCACTAAACGTGATTCTATTGGTCAAGCATCATGTCAATCAATACAAAGATTCACCTTTAAGGAACAAGGGTAAAGTCAAGAATAGAGTGTATTCAACCAGTTATTTACAGACATTCAAATCTGTAATAAATACATTTTAAACTGTTTAGTTTAGAGTAAGCACTGTGGCCCAGACTTGGGGAAGTATTTGATACTCCCCTTGTCCCACTCCTGGCTTGATGACAGGAGGAAGGATTTCATACAGATGGGTCACACATTGCGTTTGCCGTACCTTAAACAATCTGTGTGTGGCTCAGCAGCAGTTAACAATAACTCTACAAAAGGAAGTCACAAGAGATGTCTTTTTTCCAGAAAGGGTTGTTTATTTGTGTGGTGTCTTTAGCCTTCTGTTTGTCCAGCTCCCCAGGAGAGGCTGTTTCCTGCTCATGTTTTCAGTGAGACACAAGGAGGTCTTCATTGAGAAAAGCAACAGGTCACTGACCAGCAGCAGTCCAGCTTGAGACATGGAATTAAATAACATCCTTAAAACCCAACACGCAACTGGGACAACTTGTGTCTGGATCCTTTCCAGACTGAATTTTACTGTTCTTCCAAACACCAGAAAGATGGAAGATGTTTGCAGCCAGGCCTTTCACTTAGGAAACATAGCCTTTGCCTGTCCTCTGTCCAGGGAAAAGGCCACATTAAAGTGTATGTATCTGTCTGTTTGTCTCGCAGCACAACAGGCTCCAAAAGATGAAAAATCAAACCTCCAGGTCCCTTATGCTTAAAGCTTAACAACATGATGAACAGGGAAAACCCCCAAGTGCAGGCAACCGAGAACATCTTCCACCCAGCTGATGAGCCCCAGGCCTCCTTTCAGTGATCCTGCAGTTCATTAGAAAGGGAAGCATGGATTGAGAGCATGCTGCCTGCTTAGCTTGAGACTCATCTTGATATGCCTGGAGGCCTCACATTCAAAGCCATAAAGCAGCTGGAACAGCTTGGCCAGAAATATTTCCATACACAGCTCAACAACTGTTCCCACTGATCAACAGTAGATGTACAAGCTTCAGGGTTTCTCTCATACAGTAGGTTTGAGAGTCTTGCTTCAACATGAAATAAAGGACCTTAACAGGATAGTTTGGATTTTTTTTTAAGTGTGGTAAGGTAATTATCCATAGCCAGTGTGTTATCTATAGTAGATGGTGGCAGAGAGAAGTACAGACACGGAAGGAAGGGGCATTACATCAACAGTACCTTAATGTTGATATCATCATCATTACTAACTTTGTTAATTAATATTCTGCATTAAAACCTGAGCATACTATGCCATCAGGATTTTTTAAGAGTAGCCTGTGGTTTAATTAGGTAGCTTTAAATGCCACGTTTGTATGGTATGGTCAGAGAACTGACTGACTGAATGTCATCCATAATCCTTGATGACATCACCCTGACACCAAATTGTAAGATGTATAAGTCTGGCATTGAACATTGGAATCAAACTACTCATTAAATAAGTGTTTTAATATCAACATGCACTCCAGGGCTTTCTTCACTGTTGGTTTTCCTGCATTCATGCTTATCTAACTCTAAGCACAAAAGGGACTACTAGCTAATGATAAAAAAAAAAAAATTATAAAATACTGGCAGCTAAAACTAATTCTGTCTAGAGCATGTGCTCTTTTCTTGTAGGTAATTTGTTGACTATTTCCCATGAGGCTCCAATTGATGAAGATAACAAAAACGATGTCCTCCATGTCTGAGTGTCCATGATTCTATCTATAAATGCTCTTTTTCATGCAAACACACATCTTTTTTATTCACAAATAAGTGCAAATATCATTCATTGCTGAGTCACACTAAAATGTATTCATTTGATGTTGATAATCTACTGCGATTAGAACATAATTAATATTCTTACTTGCAATTTTTGAATGTGAAGATAAAACAAGACACAGGAGCATAAAATGGCAGCTTTTCCACATGGAGAGGGCCTTGATCTTTCAGGCAGACATATTTTCAACCACCGTTTGGAGTGCCAGTTCACAGGGTTGACATGTTGCTCCAGGCAGCGTGTGCCCTTTCCATGCCGACAAAAGGCTGCTTTCAAAGGGTGTCCGGAAATGTAGGAATATCTGACGCCTATGTCTCCTGCTTTCGCCAAGGAGCAGACACACCAAATAATGCTCCATATTGGCTCACAAACACACTAGCTTTGTTCGATCGAAGAATAGTTTTCATCATGTTTCAGGCTTTCTAAATGTCATTGGTGCCAATGACACATCACAGCTCACCATCAGAGTATAAAAAACAGTGCTTTGTTACAAGCAGACATCCACAACAGCATACATTTTCTCAGATATTGAATGGAAATACTATAAGCAATACCTAAGCACAGGGCAGCAGTTACAATGTTACCCGTACATGTTTATTTCTTAGACCATTGACATTGTCACTGGGAGGATGCCACAGAGGAATATGACAAATTGTCACTATACACAAAAATTATGACGAGGAATATTACAGTACTTGGTCAATAGTTTTCTACTTGAGTATTTGTCTTTGTTATAGTCTTTGATTCATCATAAATGTATAGTATCGCAATATTTTCAGTGGCAATACTGTATTGATTCACAGGTGCCAAGTATCGATCTTTTATTATATATGTGTTGGTCAGTTTGTCTGCTTGACAATCCCATTTTGCAGCAATAAAATTGAAGTGATATGAACAAACAGAGAAATGTATCTTTTTAGATGAAACGGATGTTGACAAAGTTTCCTTTTGGAGAGATCATTTGAAATTGGGAAAAAAATTAGAAGTTTGGAAAAAGGTTATAAATTGCAAGATATCGCAGAATATTGCAATATGTTTAAAAATCGCAATAATATCTTATCATGGCAAAAATATTGCGATGATATCGTATCGGGAGGCGTCTGGTCATTCCCACCCCTAATGGTGTAAGACAGCTCAGCATGGAACTGGTGTCAAATAATTCGAAAGATGAGAAAATCTGAATTCTTTGTAAGAATATGAATGAAACTGACTGATTTTTGCTGCTTAGTACTCAAGTTTCACATCACAAGGGTATACTATAAAGTCATTGTATGAGAATTTTGTTTTTGTTAAGTGTAATTCATTGAGGACAAATTTAATTCTCTAAATCTGATGACTGGGCTTTCTAGGAATAAGTTTAGTTGGGCCAGCACTCTCACAACAGGGATTAAACATGAGAAGAAAACAACACAAACAAACACAAGACTTTTGTGACTCGGTTGGAACAGTGGGTAGAGCAGGCGCACATCTATTGAGAGGTTTATGCCTCGACGCAGAGGTCCAGGGTTTGAATCTGACCTGTGACGGTTTTCTGCATGTCTTCCCCCTCTCTTCCCCCTTTCTCACCTAGCTGTCTGTCAAATTAAAAGGCAGAAAGCCCAAAAATATTCCAAAAACCCCCCCAAGACTTTCAAATGTCAAAGTTCTAGCTTTCATAGTAAGTCAGTCACGAAGCACAGCAACAGATTACAGAAACCTAATGTGAGATGTGTTTAAAATGGTTTGACTGTCTTTATCCAATTGGCTTTGGCCTTTAGTAAAGCCATTTAATACATAGAGTTATATAAGGATGACTTTCCTTTTGCAACAAATAGACAAGACAAAAAGATGTAATCTCTTCAAGCCCTTTGTGATAAACCTTTTACGCACCCCATGCAACCTCTACTACTCTGTTACACTGCAGGGGTGATCAGAGTGCAGACACACATTGAGCGTGTTCACTTCTACATACAACATAAATAATCGTGTACAGCTGTGCCAGCGCTATTTATTAACAAAGACCTGAGGAACACAAAAATAAATCCGGGGGTTTAAATCAAATCATTTAATTCTGGACAGCGTTTCTTTCCTCCTCTACTGATGCCGGCTGTGTTTGAACAACTGGATTTCATCAGCGGCATGCAGCCAATCTGTCAGCAACCTCAGACAAAAGCCCTTCACAGCAGGTTCAGTTCTGGCTATGTTGCCCTGATCCGCAGAGCAAATTCACTCAACAACACACATCCTCGACAAATCCACATCCTATTTGCGATTTGTCTTGTCAAACATGCATGGAATGAAGTAGCTTCAATTTTGATATTCAAAGGTATTTTGACTTTTCACAGAAGTGTGTGGATATCAACACATGATGAAAGTTCAGCCCTTACCAGTAATTAAACCGTGTTATCCAGACTTGCTCTAAGTGTTGAGAGTATATACTGACAGATTGCTATTTGGAATGCACAGAGGTTTGTTTGAGCAAAGTCTTTCCATCATGCACAAGCTCAAAGAGAAAGATCTGGTTTGCACCTCTCCATCGTTTCTGTTTGTTCCTTTTGGCTTGGGGTTTGAGCGCAACTGTGAACTTTACATTTAATGCTATTGGACAACAATGACAGCCATGCTGGATGAGGATTGTGTGGGCCATACTTGGGAATATAAGGTGTTTTTCTACTGTAGCTAATCACAAGGGAAAAGTTTGGTTCCCATTTTGAAATGAAATGTTTTTACTGTACTATAAATGGGGCTGGTGAAAATATGACAATCTGCAAGTCAGCTTTGCAAAATCCCAACCTATGCAAAGCAGGAATGTTATTCGATGGAAAGCCTGAGTGTGATTTCCCATCAAAATATTTTCAAAGTAGGTAAGCCATAAATTTGCGGTCGCTGGTGTTGAAAGCTTTGTCCCACAGTCTGCAGGTGGAATTTACATATATTAAGTCTGGAAAACAAGTGAGATTCATGGCTGACTCTGACATAAAAACCCATCCGTTCTCTCTCTCTTTTTCCGCTCTGTCACACAGACAGCTCTTCTTGTTCCTGGTTGCTCATGTGTGGCAGCAGAGCTGGTTGGAAAACATATTGCTCCATCAATCACATCCAATTCTTCTCAGCAACACATTTGACTCAGAGGTTGTCTGAGACCAAGGCCACATTCAGTCAGTCCTTGTGTAAAAATTCACAGATGACAAATATTCCTCCAAACAGATTCAAAGCTTTGTCAAACTGTACCTATACATATAATCTAATCTATCAAATGATGTTCCCCCTCCTTGCCAGTCTCTTGACTGACACTGTGTTGACAGTATCTTAATATACAGAGCAAAGAGTGTGTGGTGTGTTCAAACAAAGCCTCCTTTTCCCCTGTGTTATGCCAATAGATCAAATGAAAAGATAGGGGGGAAGAAGGAGGAGGATGTTGGTTTAAATCAATGTCTGGCTGATGTATTCAGGAATCCCGGTCTTTCAAGTCTTTGTTTCAGCACACGAAAAGACTAAAGCAAGGAGAGCACTGCCATGCCCGCACTAGCAGAGCAAGACAGAAAGATGTCCTCCTTCCCTTTGCTGCTGTTATGTGTGACACAACTTGGCTACAGCCCTTTTTGTGGCCCCTGGGCAGCGCATATGTCACCCATTTGCACTGCAGAAAGCACTAAGTTCCGAGCAAAGGCCAAGTATGAATGGAGGGAACACTTACTCATTTTTCTCCAGAGCCAAGAGCAGCTGGTCACCTTCCACTTCAATCATGAGCTTTAGTGATGCAGGGTGATGCTGAAAAGAACAGAGACAGGAGAGGGGATGAGAAAGATTGGTTATGGAGACAAGCAGGCATTATTTTGATTGAGGAAAGATGGCTCTGGTTCTCTGGTAGATAGCATTTTTCAAAACTGAAATGGGTGATATGTGTGGCAATAAAATAAAATAAAATGTTCTTAAAAAGCTTAATTACAATCCTGATGAAACTTTGACTGAGCCACCCAGCGTTGTGAGAAAAAAATGCGAGAATGCTGATTTCAATCGAGTGGTCGGAAATCCTTATAAAGCGACTTTGTATCTTAGAACAAGAGCTGAGAGGATTAGCTTTTTGTTTCTATTCCATTTGACATTAATCCTGCAGAAAGTTGTGGCATCCCTGAGTTACAACACTGATAGACCATGTGTCTCTGTTAGAATCAGATGAAGTGACACCAAGTCGTAGATCACTTCTGTCAATCTTGCTGCACACGCTAGTACACACGCATCACATGTCAACACATACACCTCTCTCCTCTTGTGTGCTGCGCTCTCACTCAGGCACAGAAACGCACAGAAAAATACTCGGTCTCACATTCTCCATCGCTTGGCAACCACACACACACAACAAACATTTCAAACACGTAGTTCAATCTGGGTCAACTGTGGCAAAGAGCGCTGATCTGGGTTAAATCATCCATCACCCCCTGTGGAGAAGAATGTCTAGTGGATCATAAGAGGATATGGAAGCAAGCAGTATCATTACACAAGCCATGAGGACTAAACTTCCTGATATTTTCTGTTCAGACAGCTTTGTATGCATGTTTTGACCTCCCTCACACTGCATGTTTATGAAAGTTGCCATTTCTAACTTCAGGGAAAACATAGTGAATGTTTGGTCTTTTACTAAGGAAGACAAATTAAAATGACCACTTAATTTCACTTTCATCATAAGCCTTCTTTAATTTGCTGATCTGTTTTGTTTTTCAGGTAATAATATCTCACAGAAACCTTGTGGCCCCGTGTCAGTTTGGTTTAGCCAGAACAAATTAATTCACTAATGAATTGACTCAATAACACAACCTGGAAACTCAAGCTGTGTTTTTAAAATCTGCCTGTCAGCCGTGTATTTTGTTTTTGTAAAGTCTGGGATTATAACAGAGCCAACGATTCCAGGTTTCAAACATTTTGGTTAATGTTCCAGCGGGTTGAGTTGTGTATCGTGTAGCGTTTTCGTCCTTTCTAAGATGAACATAGAGAGGCAATGCCTGCTGTCTCTGGCACCCTAACACCCTTTAACTTACTGTAGCTGACTCTCGGTTCTGAGATGTGAGTAGGATTCATTGCATTAAAATGCTCTTATTATGCTCATTTTCAGGTTCATAATTGTATTTAGAGGTTGTACCAGAATAGGTTTATGTGTTCTCATTTTCAAAAAACACTATATTGTTGTTATACTGCACATTGCTGCAGCTCCTCTTTTCACCCTTTGTGTTGAGCTCTCTGTATTAGCTACATAGTGAGGCATCTCACTTCTGTACCATCTATATTAGGAGTCGCACATGCGCAATACCTAGGTAAAGACTACTAGCTTGTCAGTTGCAGAGCATGAGGGAGTGCCATGCTAGCAGCTAGCATTATAACGTGTTTTACAAAGTGACGCAGGTTTGTCACTGAAGTAAAGGCTGGACTACAATAGAGCTGTTTGGAGCAGTTTGTGAACAGTGTTTTCTATTGGAGATGGTAAGTTCCTTTCAGATGGATTTGTTTTTTTTCACTTTGTAAACCTATAACATACACAAAAAGATAAATATCATAATAAAGGAAATGGAAAAAGCCAAAAAACACAATATGACCACTTTAAGACTTTGTTTGAAGCAACATTTTTATTTCCATTTGAACAACAATTACCAAACTAAGATTATTCATTAGATCCATGTTCATTTGAAGGCTATATTCAACAGGGGATTATGAGTAGGTATAAAGGTATACCGTGGTTTGAAAAAGTCACGGTTACAAAACAACTACAATTTTCTGTCCAACCATTCTTGTGGTATTAGTTGTTTTTTTTAAGTCGTTAAGGACAGAAAGTGCAGATTCAAAATCCTTCTCCCTGCCAGTGTGCAGTGTGTTTCAAAATAAAATATATATTGTGTTCAATGGCGTGTTGAACACAATATATATTTATTTATGTTTTTTTTTAACTGAGAAATTTCAAAATAATATATTTTAAAGCTGTAATTGCAATACCGTAATACTGTAATACCGTGAAAATCGTGATACCGTGATATTTTTGCTAAAGATTATCATCCCGTCAGAATCTCATACCACCCCATGCCTAAATATGAGAGCAATCTTTTTACTATTTTAAAGCAACGTCAATTTCTACTGTTTACCTTGTAAAACAAAGCTAACATAGTTGCCGCTGCTGTGATAACAATATAAAATCCCGTCTCACAGTATTATAACCCTTTTGGTCTGATGGTGGCAAAAGATAAACATTTTCAAATTAAAACGTTTTTATCCTGTGGGGAGCAGAGAAATTACCCTTCTACATTTCAGTGTATTGTTTTTTAAGGTGTACAGGTGGAAATGTTGACCTTAATGGTTGCAGCAAACAATCAGGTGGCCGGAAGCGCTGGACGGAAGACAAACCCAAATAATTAGGACTCATCTGCAGGGGACCATGAATATCAATGCCAAATTTCATGACCCTATGCTCAGTAATGTCAAGATATCTGAGCCAGTGTAGGATAGACAACTGGAAGTCTAAAAGATTAAGCATTACCAAAAACAAAAAAGTGTTTTCTTCACCTGGGATTTGAGCTTGCTGATCGGTTTCCAGTCTTGTCCAACAAGCTGAAGAGGAACTGTAATCCCATAGTGTTTCTGCTTTGCTGTTGGTCTGTGTTGAACAGTCGCGCTCAAAACATTTCCTGTAAAAAGAAAATTATATTAATGCCATGTGAGAATACACAGAAAACAAAGTGTTCCTCCTTTATTCTAAATTCTCTCAGCATCTGTACAACCAGACCATGTCCCTCTTTGTGGACATAAACATTGGGAACATTTTCTAAATGCATTTTCTACAAACAATGCCTATAATTAATTCCTCCCCGCTTTTAAAAGGCCTGGTGTTCATTAACTACATCAGAACACAACCTGACAGTACAGCTGCCTTGTAATATTAAGTGTCACTTAAAGAAAATCACAGTACTTGTATTTGATGGCTTTTTTGTGTCATTGCATACAAATAATGCTCTCTGGATGGTTTTGTTTTTTATAACTAACAATTATCTATGCTGACAAAACGCCATCTTTGATACGTCCTCACCCGTCCTGAACATATGTTCAACTCCTTTTTATGGGCTGTCAGCAGAATGGAGACACAAATACAACAGCACTAATCAGCACTCTCAGACATCAAGCAATGAGAACCGAAACCTGTAGTAAAACCATCCCTTCTGCCACTCAAGCTGCATAAATCTCCATAGTTCAGCAAGGGAGAGTCTTTGAGCATGGAACCAGGGTAGCTGCTGCTGCTATGATAACTCCTAACACAGGTGTCCAGGATGCAGTGCAGGGATTAGACGTAGCTTTGGGACATTGTTCCCAGCATACTTTTATCTCCTCTCTCTGTGTTCTGACAGAGTGTTAACTGAGCCTCAGAGCGGCTACAATTCTCCGAACTCTGCTGTGTTGCCAGTCATTTAAGATTATATTCCTTCCTAAATCCAATATTGTTGTCCACAAATGTGCCACCAGCACATGAAGTGGCAGAAAAACAACCACTATCCCAAGGAAAACTACCACTTACAACTGAGACAGAAGCTGCAATCGCCCTAAATAGTATATCATGAGCACACAGCCGGAGAGTCTGAATGAAATAGCGAGCCACTGGAGGATATTGCTAACAGGGTTCCTGCAGTAATCAGCCCCCCACAGCAGGGAAGCCATTGCAAAGCCTGGGTCTCTTACTAAAACAGCAGGGGTTGTTAACACCATTTGTTTCAGTGCAAACATCCTAAATCAAAATGTTTGCTTTTTTTTTAAAAATTTCACTGATGCTCCATCAAGCGTTTCCAAACAGCAGGGAAACAGATTTAGTCAGAGGGTGATGTCAGTTGGACTTAAGAAGTAATGCGTGTGGTCGGAGGATAATTTATAGTATGTTTTGAAGTTGGAAATTTGAATCCCATTTCAAACACATACAAACACACTCAAGTGGATACAGATTATTATTACCAGCCGATTCAAGGTTCTTCCTTCAAAGTTCACATCACTTCTGTCTCTCTATGCATGACTCACCCAGATAAATTGCTGAGTCTGCTTATTATCTGGTATTAATAACCCAGGTCAGGCACAACTGCCCCTCCCTCCCCCCCCAGCTGAGCTTTGTTCTGGTTCTCCTCTGAGGTAACCACCACTCTGGAGTTCATCACAGAGCGGCTCCAGCTGATATCGGAGACCCAGAGGTGACCAGCTCAGCGCTCCTCGTCTAACTCCAGTTTGATGATGAGAAGCAGGCTCCGGCAAAGGAGGGGACGGCATCACACACACACACACACACACACACACACACACAACAGCGGGAGAAGTATCCTAGCCTCATTAGTCCTAGAAAACCAGACCGTCTGGGGGAGGTGGGCATGCTGAGTAAGGGAACGCATGACAACCTCTGTGAAAAGCACGGATGGATAAACACAACAGATGAAGGGAAAACAGAGAGAGGTTTTGACAGAGAAAGGTCAAGTCCACATTGTGGTTAGCCGATCTATGAGGAAACACACACAGATGGAACGGCCTTTTCGGTCGCATGCTCCACATCAACTTTGAAGACAAGGTTCACAACCATACTGCGTTTGGTTCCTTGACTTCAAAGTCCACAAGTGAATGCCCAATTTGTTAATGTGGTGTGCTATGAGGTTTAATTCCCACTTATAAATGGCAAATGGTGGAAACAGTCTGCAGCCTCTCTTTTTTTCCCTATTACTTGGGAGAGACATTTGGTAAAGTTGGAACATAGCAAGGTTGCAGTGCGTGGAGTGTGTAAGTGGCTTTTGTTAGCTAGAATGTTATAAGAGCCACCAGAAGCATTAAGGGACCGGTAAAAGTGGCACCAGAACCCAAAGCCTTATTTATATGTTCAATAAAGAAGAGCGTAAACAGAGGTCTTAATAAAGCAGAGTTCTGGCCATGATCAGCTCCCTTTATGCTCCAGTGTACACAAGGAGAGTTTGTGCCATTTATATTGCCTCAATAAAGTCAATACTAGGTGGGAGGATTGTGTGTCTGTGTAAGTGAAAATGTGTGTGTTTGTTCTTGTGTGGGTGACTGAAATGTGATACAGACCTATGACTGGATAAAGTGATTCATTTGGCTTTCCCTAGCAGTGTTATGTAAAATAACAAAATATATTATCTACTATATACACAGTAATTGTTTAGTGGTGTAGCATTTTCACAAAAAGCATGGATTAAATGAGTTGCTGGTTAAAAGGCATTTAAATTGTGTTAAATTTCATGGAGACATTTTTCAGATCAGAGGTTCCCAACCTAGGGTGTGGGATCTCCCAAGGGGTCACAAGATGATAAACGTACAGTTTATAGGACAGAAGACCTAAACACTACAATAATTAAACCATGTGAATAGGGAACATCAAACAACAGTTTGAGCTCCTCACAGCTTACACACATGAAACTAATAAACTTATAGCTTGGCCGCATAGGACAAAGGAAACTTTGGTCATGGTCAGTGGTTGGCTTTTTAGTTTGTGACCCCTTAACAAAGCGTACTTGTTGCCCATCGTCACTGATCGATTGCATAGGTCTGTGGGTTGTGAACAGATCAATCAAACAGAAATGTTTACCTGTTTTATTTAATTGATGCCTAGAGATACAAAGAGGCAAAATGATCAGACTGACTATGATTATTGTGACTGACTCACAAGAAAGATTTAAGTTTTCAGACACCATGACTATATTTCTTTCACTTTTTAACCATATTCTGGACTATATCAAGCCGTGTAGCCTAGTAAACTAAATCAGTGCTTGCTAGGGTAGTTTACAGCTCCTGATGTTATTTCCCAGAAAATCTTCTCCTGGTTTTTTTGTCAGCACTCCCAAATCAATTAATTCTCCACAGACTACAAGCTGTTGATCCAAGGCAAAACATGACCTTCTTCAGATCTTTACAGATGTCAAGACAACCTTTCTTACTGCCCTCTCACAACTCCAGCCCTTCTCCTTCCCCCTCACTAGGTTCTACAAAAACAAATCAACAACTGTTCGGCTTTATTAAACCCCACAACTCGCAAACCGCAACCAACTGCAACTCACTCCTTGATAGGCAACCAGGAAATAATGTATTCATAACAGTCTTGGCTTTTTTCAACACAAATGGCATGCTGTTCTTTTTATTGTCGCAGTCAATGAGGCCGTGCCCCCCCACATGAGCACAGGTCCTCAGTGAGATGCCATACAGGCTATACGTACGTGCACGGATGTATAACGTGCTCTTACATGCTCCCTCAAAATCCCTCAAAGACACACTCCACAGTCATTTTAAGAGCATTTGGGTTGGTAGTTTTGCTTTGTGTTTAGTTGCGGTTACTTACGTGTTATTCGGTTTTGCCAGGCCACTACATATGTTCCTTTGTTAAGTTGTTATTTTGTGTTGAACTCTTTTATAGGCCAATCTCTCAAAGTCTTGGTTCATAATGTTTTTGCATCTTTTGGGAGGACAATTAAAACCAAAGTTTTAATCTATAACTGCTGTTTCCTCATCGCCTCACTGCTTGGTCCCAAACAGTCGGATTGAAAATGAATGCCTTTCACAGCTTGAATAACCCTTTTTGAGATACAAATTCCCATGAATGGTACAAAAACAAGTGTAGAGGAGACATTTAAGATGATTCCAATATTGTTTGACATGGGTGGACACGGTTTAGTTACTTATCGAACCTCTCAGAGGAAATGGGCTTGAAATAAGAGCATGTGGAATTAATTAGGGCAGAGTGATGAGTTTAAATTGCCCCGTTTCAAGAACTATGACACAACAAAGATAAAAAAGGTATAAAAAAAAAAGACTCAGATAAAAAAATATCTCTTTGCCTGGTTCCATATGGAAATATGTTCTTGACCAAGCACATCTAATAAAATGATCACTTTTTCTCCATCAAGAGCATGTATCCACATTCCACAGCCATTTGTATCCAGATTTGGTGGATGTCTTTAATCAGCGAACTGAGTGGATTGGAGACGTAATCCAGCAAGGTTTCTGAGCCAAAAGTTGGTTCTGACATCACCTCATGGGGGGAAACTTGTTAATGTTCATGGCTGTTGTTCATTTAATAATAGGGGATTGACAGGCATACCACGGACTCAATGTATCCCCAATCAGAGTGGACAAATTATGCTAATTCAAACAGAATGATGATAGGGAATAGAATGATGAATGATTATACACACTGGGAGGAAGCAGGCACTCTTTCATAGATGACCTTGGAGACAAAAGTAATGAACCCCACAGCCTTTCCTCATCTCTTTCTCTCCATTATCTTCTCTAGGCTGGTTACATTTAATCCTTGTTTGCCAATAATCCTCGTTTGATTAATCAATGAATCCTTTAGTCTAGCAAATGTTAAAAAGTAGTGAAAAAAGCCCATCTTTCAAGAGCCCTACACATGTTCAAATTGCTTGTTTTGATCTACCAACAGTCCCAAAGCCAAACATATTTAATGACAATAAAGTTGAATGTAATTAAATGTCAATTTATTATTGCAGAAAGATTTAGTCAATCACAAATAAATTGATTCAGACATGTTTTAATAGAAATTCCAATAGTTTGTTGGTTCCAATGTCTGAAATTTGAGTACTTGCTGCGTTTATACAGATATACAGTGTTTTTATAGACAGCTGATGTTAAAAAAAAGGGTTCTGGGAACTTGTGATGAGCTTTTTCTAAGTATTACTCTGAGACATATACAGTATATATACACACATATATACATACATATACTGTAAATACACATACTATATATAAATAAATAAATGATAAAAAAGTATGTAAAACAGAGAAAAGCAGCAGATGTTTCATATTTGGGAAACAGGAGTGTGTGTTCTTCTGATCACTTGGTCGATTTATCTACACCTTGCTCCCTGTAATTTGTTCTTCGAGCCACAGTGCAGGGTTCATGCGGATTACAGAGCAAAGGTGAAAAGTGCCCGGTAATCTTGGCTTGACTCCACAGTAAGCATGTGACCCATTTGGGGGACATTATGTCAACACTCTGAGGGTTGCAGGAAACTTAGAAACCTGTAGGTGACATCATGGTAATAGGAATCTGCACATACTGGAGAGAAGGTCTCCTTAAATCAAATCTAATAAGGTAGCAGTGTGTCAAAAGTCACAGCAATGAGAGCTGTTAATGGTTGGATTTATAGGTGGATGATTTGTTTTAGCGCATATTTAGGGTCATTATCAAGCCATTTAACAGTGGGCTCCCTCTACTGGTGAATAGCTCTTTTGTGTGCTCGCTCCCTACCACCAACTTGTATACTGAACACATTTACTGTCACACTAGCATGATGTCACATTCAGCACATAATTACTCTATAGGAAATGGATGGTCCTGCAGTAAAAATTCTCCTTGGCTCAGCAGGAGGTTAATGTTGTCCGAGAACCGGTGAAGTCGCGCCCCCAGCTGATGGCACTGTTACGCTTTCCCTGCTGCGAGAGCTGTGCTTGCTGCCTGGCATGGAACCTTAGCAACAAAGGTCAGAGTCGGAAAGCTTCAGGAGCAGAAACCTCAAGCCACAGCAAAAAGACAGAAAGAGAGAGTGTGGGGGTGGGGGAAGCTGCTATATCATACAGTAGATCCTCAATTCATTATACAGTATGCAGTGGCAGCAATCTCATTACCTCAGCAGAGACTCATAAGTCAAGTCTCTTAGGATTACAACAACAAAGACCGATATCAGTGTATGTTGAAACTGAAAATCGTTCTAACACAGTTAGCCGATTAATTGATTAGTTGATCTTTGTTCATTTAAGTTATACAGCAAGCTATATTTATGCACTTTTTAAATTGATTATGTTTGTTTGTGGGACTGCTGGTCAAACAAAAGCAATTTTAAGACATCAGCTGGAGCTCTGGATCTTATAATATTAATCGCTAACTGCCATTTTACTGGGAGTAAACCTGAACCGACCTGAACTGACTGGTCAAGGTTCTGCTTCAAACTTTCATCTATAATGTAGCTATTCGATTTGCTTCCTGCTCTGCTTCACTTAAAAGTACATCACAAGTCCCCCATGTGGAACATAACTCAGACGCAGACAAAGTAATTTGCTTCAGCAGAGTCTTCTTTGGGCCAATTTGTAAGAATCCTACCGAGGTGACCTGTCTTGTTCCTGCATGCCCCTTCTCATTGAAGACTGGGGAGGTGAAATCTGGGCAATCGCTGCATGCCAGGCTGGAAGATAGATGATCTAGATCTAAGACATAAAATTCTGTGTTTCAATTCTCAGGGGAAGACAGGATGTTCATATGGAATCTGGTCAAACAGGGGAACGTTTCCCTTTGCACCTACAATGCAGTACAGTATGTTAATCTGGAATGGCAATTGACGCCTGTTTTGATTACTATTCTCTGCTCTGTCCAGACTATAAAAGAAGGTAAATGCTAATGTGATTTTCAAGTTGCAAACTTGCAAAAATAAATTAGCATAGGAAAATTTACTATTTCCTGTTAATTAAAAACATGTGACACTAGGTGATATCTGCTTAAACTGCCTGGATAGTTATCATATTTAATCCCAATTAAAGAGGTGACAAGAGGTAACTATTAAAAATAGACTTAAAACTCTGTGAGCTGTAGTCACTGAAAGGTCAACCGGAACATTATGACAATGTAAACCAATATACTAATTCAGCAAAACATCGCTGTCAAGCAGAAACCTTGTATCTCCATATCATCATTTAAAAATGTTTTCATGAATCAATGCTATTGGCCACTCTTTGTCTTTCTGTGGGTTTTTACAAATATGTAAACAGTGACAAGGTAGTTTTGTCTGATTTGATTTGAAAAAATGGCTCAATAATATGTTTTTAAATTAGCCGTTTTTCACGTCCTCCCGGGTTGCTGCTATGGGGCTGTCCACTGTTCTTAATGCGTAGGATGTAATGCAAGTTACATTTTGTACATTGTACTGCCGATTGTATGTGACAAACACATACAATGTCTTTGTTTTTCTTCCCAGTGAAGAAGCATGCAGAATAGCAAAACCCTGGAACAGCTAATATAAATGCCATGCAGGTATTACAGTTTTTGTGGTCAGAGAAAGAGCCATCTGACATTATATAATGCATACAACATGTCATTCATTATGTTACATTTAAAAGTGCTTCAAAACAGAACAAAAGAACTGACCAGAACAGGCTTATTTTTGTTATTTTTTAACACTGATGGGGTGGAACTTGAACTAGCCCAGATAGATTTGCCACTGACAACAGATTTCTGAGCCAACTGGGCCCTCTGACAAGAAGGGAGAGAAGACGCTCAGGGAGAACTGTGCTGAGCTCAACTCTGACCTGACTGGGTGTGAAAGTCCAATGAGAAAGTCCAGAACCAGCATCAGGTTTCAGCTTGTGTTAAGCTTTTGTTGGAGGGGGGGTCAAATAAGTCCAAAGCAGCGTTGAAGAAATGAATGCAACACATGTAGGGTAAGGCCCCCCCTCCTATGTAAACATCCCCACTGTGGAACAGCAACTGGTTGATCAAACTGTCTTACTGCTCTAGCACACATCAGCCAATTCTTCTTACCGGCCTCTTGGGTCTTAACTATCCTGAACAACTTGTCTGGAAGATATGAATCCATTCATACTGAAAAGATACTAAATGCCTCTGACTTGTGATGGGTCATGTTATGGCCATACTGTATCTCTGGGGGAGAACACTGTTTGATGAAGGAATGTTTTACTACAGTCCAAAAATATATTCTCAGCTTAACTTTGAAAATTGAATAAATTTGTCTGAGGGTGCAGCACGCAAGCTGCATGCAGCGCTCGAGGCAGACAGAGTCATGTTGGTTGAAGCAGTACAGCTGGCTAGTAAATACTGCCTGACAATAAGTGTGTCAACCATTGGAGAAAATAATTCACAAATGGTTCAGGACTAAAAACGGAAACATGCACAAGACAAATAGGGAGAGGAAAACCGACAAGAAAGCTCAAGGGGCGGTGTCATGAAATATGTATGCAAACATGACATTGCATGGAGCTGAACTGCTCCATCTTTTCTGAGCAGCCTTGAATTTCTGACAGCAAAGACAAAAGTCTGCACAGTCTGGAGACTTTTAAGAGAGATTTATAAAAGGGAACACTAATGATTCCCACTTTTCATGATTTAACATTCAGAAAGCTGCAAATCATTATTTTGATTAATCGAACAATCATGTTGTCTATACATGGTCCAAAAAATATGAAAAATTCCACTCGCAAGTTCCAAAAACCCAATGAAACATCTTTACAGCTCGTTTGTCGAACAACAGTCCAAAATATGTTCAGTTAGAAGTTATATAACAAAAAACAGCAAATCCTCACATTGGATTTGATTAAATGACCTAAATGATTAATGGATTATCAAGAATTGTTGCTGATTAAACATCGGCTGATGGTTTCATCAGTTGCACAAAGTCAGGCATCACCCTGAATTTCACACCATTTGACTCTTTTACATGTAACCCCATCTCCTGTGCACTTGTTCACACGGCTCCCTCTACACATTTATTTCAATCAGCTCCAATTACCCACAAGCAGGTAAATAATCTACTAATACAGCTTGGCTCAGACTTCCCCAGTGAACACTGAACCCATGAGAACAAACCCATCAAGGCCGACTTCTGACAGCGACGAACTGTTACTGATTCAATTTTTACACATTTGGCCTTGCTGTGGTAGCCTAATTAATTCCCATGATTCTACAGTGTGTTCAGATCATAGACTGTATGGTTCAGATGTAAAAGTTTTCTGCAGGCGCAACCACTCGAGTGCAAATCCTCCACTCACCACTGTTGCACATATACTGTGTCCTTGTTGAATCTCACCTACAGGGCATGAGACGTAATGAGCCCCCAGCCCAAAGGGTTGCAATCACAGTGTGAGACAAACACACAAGCATTGCCAAAAACACACTCTGACATCACATGAAAACCTTTCCCCAGAGCTCTCAAGCAGCTATTATTCACGTTTTGCTGGGATATCATAAACATAATAAACAGTACAATTTACAGGTTTCTAAAAAGCTCCGTTACTTTTTAAATCCAGACCAACAATGTGACTTTCATTTTATGTTTGCCACTAAATTCATCCATAATTGAACATATTTAAAGTATGTTTGAAGTGCCATGAAAACTAAAGTTTGCTTGAAGCACCAGCAAAATGCCTCATGTGCGACCAATGATTACCAAAGGGAGTTTCAGCATCATTAATTATACAGCGTCTCCTCTCCTCTGAGGTGCACGCTGGATGGACTTCAAGTTAAATTTTTAGGTACACAGAGATCTATTGGAGAGAATGAGAGAAAGCCATGCATTTAGAAAGCTTGTTTACACTGGAGAGGTTTTATTCTCTGCCAAACATGTTTTACAGATATGTATGTCTGGTGCATTAACGAAGGCTTTCATAAATCATGATATACCCAAAACAGCCAAAGGCCGACATGAATGACGAATTAAATACAGTAGGCTAGAATACAATAGGCACAACAGACAAAATGCACAATGATGCAGACAAGTTCATTTCAATGTCGGCTACACATTTTTCTTCATGTTTTTAGGTGAAAAGTCTAAATTTGTTATTCAGCAAGTAAATGAATACATTAAGCAAACAATCAAATTTTGCGTATTATTATTATTATTATTATTATTATATCAAAGATCTTTGATATAATAGGAAAATAAAAATAGGTTACATCTTTAGGCTACCTCTTCTTCGCCTCTTACCTTCAACAGATCTGGAGAGCACACTGTCACGAACCGAGACAGAGACTGATAAAGCCTGAAGTGCTGTCAAAATAATAAACTTCAGACTCCGGCTCCCGAGGTTCATGATGCCCGGCTGAAGCGTGGACGGGACTGGCCAACTGTTTCACTGTAGCGCAACCATCATACAATCCAACAACAGCTGATGTGCAGGAGAACCCTGAACCCCCCCCTCCCCTTCCCCCCCCCCCAAAATACAAAATTTAAATGACTTCCTGAAATATGATCAATAGCCGAGTGGTGCCATAGGAAATCCCGAGGACAGCTGATTCAACTCCGTGCACTTTCCCCATTCACAGACGTTCAATTCCAAAGCTGCCTCGCGCAAAATTGAGAAATGTCACAGAAATGAAGAGCAAGGGGTGAAAACGTTAACACATGCACAAGCCGCTGCTGTCTCCCACTGGAATGTATCAATTCCAGGGCAATTACTGGCGAGAAGTGTTGTCTTATGAGTGGGGACCATGTGCTTCTACACAACGCCCCGCAGGGTCCTAAAGCCACCTCCAGCGCCCCTTATTAACGAGAAGCATAAACTACCATAAACAAACAAAGTGCAACTTCCGGTTCCAGCTTTCAAAATAAAAACACCAATTAAAATAATAAAGCACTTTGCGATAGGCTACTGTGTGCAATGCCACTAAAACAAAGAACGTATTTAACGAACATAGGATAAAACAACTTGAATGCTGTTTAATAACTGTGTACTTTTTCTGAGATTAAGGAAAAAGTTCAATCTTGACTTTGGGAATAGACTATGTAGTTTGAATTGAGTTGTACTTATCCCTGAGCTTTCACTGTGAGAAGCAAAAAAACGCTAATAAAAAGGGCTGTGTGGACTTCATTCTGGTCAATTTATGAAAACAAATAGAGATTACATTTTCTTCAAACACAGTAGTTGTTGCTTTTCTTCCATTGTCTTCCTTTTTATCACTGCAAATTGAATGTTTTGGACTGTTGGTCAAAAAAAAACATGCTATTTCCATCTTGCACATCATAAATTGAATGTGGTGTCCGAAAAAGCAAGATTAAGGCAAGATTATTTTGTCAAATTACAGATACGATTTTTGCATAGACCTTACAGAAGTTGAGTTGAACACATGACGCGGCTTGGAAGCTGCCGGACATGGAGCGTGAATTTAGCATTTTATTTTGAATTAAAACCACTTAATTTCCGGCCTCTTTCCTGGTATCCGTTGCTCAACTTGACCCAACGGTTCGATGGGCTCACAAATACTGTGGCAGCCCACGCAGTGAGCGTAAATTCGAATAATATAGCCTACACAGCCCTCACTCACCGATTTTATTATGTATACGTTATTCAGTCAGAGTAAGCTAAACGCAGCATTATGTGAGGAAAAAATATGCAGTCTTGCAAATCCAGTTGACTCTTGCATGCAGTGCTTCACCAGAAATTGTTCATGATATTTACAACAAGCTACTCAACTTGTTATCAAGGCCCCATGCATTAAATGATTTCTGTACATAGCCCATTCAAACACTGTGGCTCAGCTCAATTATGCTCTTCAGAGTGTGCACCCTGCATTGCACCACATGGTCACCCACTTCAGAAGAGAATGCAGGCAGAACACAGGCAGGTGCAACAGGCCTGGAACCAGGCTTGGTTCCTAAAAGCTTTTTTCTCTCCCAACAGTAGAAAATGAAAGTGTGTTTCCAGTATGAACACTTAAGGTATAGTCACAAGAGCATTGCCCCACACCGTATGAAATAGGAACTATAGGGTGCAGCCTAGTGACATGATGCTCAGAAACCTCAATTTCTCAAAACTCCTCTTTGAGGATAAAATATGAATGGAAATAAAAGACGACCGCAGATTTTTTCGTTGCATGCAGATTTCACTGGGACTCAACATACAGCTAGGATGTTACAAAGCCGATTTTTTGCTTTTTTAAGAGCCAGAATGCTTGAAGAAAGATAAGGTGCAGGGAGCAGACAGTAAAATGGGACTTTCTGTTAGTGTGCAAGGACAGATAATACACAATAATAAATCCTAACTTCATGGACCTTATTTTATCGAACCTCTGTTATTATGTTGATGCAGTTTGTAGGAAAAAAAACAACTTTTCACCGGTGCTTAGAGACAAACATTTTACAGTCACATTTCAAAGAAAAGAATTTGTAAACACAACTCAAATATGAAATACATCTAATTAATTTCAAATATAAAATAAAGTTGAAGTTTAAAGAATTACATTGCAAAGTGAATCATTCTATGTAAAGTTGAATGGAAAAACACACACACACACTATATGCATACATAATAACCTTCTTTAACCAGCAGTCATAGTTGTGTTCTACTTTCAAGTCTAAAATTACTCATTTAAAAACGACAGAAACAATTATGAGCCATTAGTGCTGTTATTGATAATCTCCTATTGTCTAAAGACACCCACACATGCATTAGCACTGACATGACATTAATATAAGGTTTACATAAACCAAGACATCAGTGCAAATTCAGATAGATGAAACAGCTGGACTATGGAAGAACTCTGACTTCAAAGGCTAATGAGTAAAATAACAATTAGGACTATGAAGAGAGTCTGCTCTGATGTCTCACAAATAAATATTCACACATCTCACTTTTGATTTATTCCCAGCTCCATCATGTTGGTGAGCAGCACTCTGAGCACATTCACTTTAAATCCCACAAATCTAAATCTGCAATGGAGGGCTCCAGTCCTCATGAGACAAAGATAGGGACAAAAGAGCCATTCAAATCGGGACTGTCCATTAACAGGGCATTTCCAGTGAGAAGGGGTCACATTGCTCCATCTTAACAGCTAATAGCTGGCACCGAATAATGGCAGAGCCCACTTCATGCTTCACTCTGCTAGTTGGTTGTATAATGAGGATGGCAGTTGTCCTGGACAAGACTGTCCTGGAAGGGACTGTGTAGCATTATAAATGATTTTGTTTTGTATCACTGCTTCACGTCACACGTGATCATGTGAAAGTGGCTGTGTGAGGACATCAGTGCTTTATCGTGCCGTGAGAGCTTACTCTGCATCCCATTACATACAGTATTCATAGTAAAGAAATGCAATTTGCAATCAACTGAAAACAAGATAACACAGATGAACTGCATACATTGCTGGCTTACATTATACATCAAAAGTCAGCCAGTGTGTCCATATGATGCATAATGTGATACAACCAAAACAGAATGTTGAGACACGATTTCAGACATACATTTTGGCCATCTTCATTTGTAATTGCATATCACAAGCAGCTAGGGCAGCTGAGGCACATAGATCAGCATCTTTTTTTTCTCAAAAGACATAAGACATCATTTATGGCAATTTTTCAAAAACCCAGAAAGCCATTTAACAACACTTAGTGCTGCTTCAACGGTATTTCCAGAATCCCTAAGGACTCCTCTGTCCGAGTGAGTCAAGTATTTTCTGTCATCTGGCCAAGACAATTAAACCTGTCCTAAACTGCTAATTTGTGTCTCTTACTCAGCATCTCCATGCTGGAGTTGTAAAACACATTAATATTAAAAAACTTCTCATTTGTTTATGTTTAGTTAATAAAGTAGAGTCGCAATGAGGAAAACTGATTAAAGGTCTTCTTTTATTGTGCATCAGAAATATATATCTCTTTATCCAGATGGGCAAAAGAGTTTTTGAAGGTCCTGGAAAACCTTCAAAACAGTGCTACAGTAAGCAATGTTAAATGACTATCCGGGCCTTCTGAAAGCTTGCCATGGTTTTATCTCTCAGAAAAACAGACGGTAAGCTCTGTAACTTGTATTAGTAAAGTAATGTTAACACATGAGGGAAAAAACAGGGGCTAAAGGACAGCTAGAGGTATATCATGACCTACACTGATAGTTTAACTCATATTCAGCACTATCAAAGTTCATCTGTTATGCAATGCTACAGGCTTTGTCATGTCAACATCATCATCTCTTGTCAGTCTTTTCAGCTGTTGCTCTTTTGAAGAAGCTGAGCCAGCAGTTTCTGCAATAAGAAAAGAAAATACTCAGATTACTAAAACACTTGGTGGCTATAGATCACCAGTCTAGTCCGCACAAAAACCCATGTGGCAATCCAGGCAAACACACAAACACTGCAAATCAAACAGTTCTGCACAGAAACAGGAGCCATGCCTCATCCCTCTTTTTTCAGGATCCTGCTTGATCTCTGGCATCACCCCTCTCCCCTGTGTTATCTGCCACAGCAGCAGTGTAGACGGAGCAGCTGTGTGTGAGCACCCACACTGTCTGCAGCTTGGCTGAATGGTGGCGCTGCACTATAGGTATCGCTGCCACTGAAGGGCCTTTTGTTTTACGAGGAACACAGCCCTCATACACTCAGCACAATGAGGCCGTTCACAGCTTCTCTCCATAATGAAAGAAAGGGCAGTGTAGTGTGAGAGAGAGCAACTGCAATTATTCCAGCATTTAAACTCTGTCCTGGGTTATAGTTATTGTATTATTATCATGCAATAAAAACATAGGTCTGAAATCACACGCTGAAAACACATCTGAAGCTAGAATTCTTTAAATAATGTTTTCTAATCAGACTCCTGGGAGAAGTGCAAGACAATTGGAAAAGTTTGGTAGCAGCGACCTCTAGTGGAATTATTAGCGTATTGTTCTGAAAGCAAAGGCAAGCTCGAGAAATCCTTCAAAAGCTTAAATATTCACTGTAATGGGACTAATTTCCCAAATAAGAAGAACTGATATTTACATATTTTCCCATCTTTATAATTTCTTTCTTCCCAGGAAAGGAGTACACGCAATTCAATATTAATGCAGGCCTACTTATCTTATTATCAGATCTTGGAAGATATTATTAAAAAAGCAGAGACTGTGAATTCATACTTTAATTGCTTCCTTAGAGCACTATGGGGGGGGCACATCACATGTGCGTCAGAGAGTAAACATCCAACTCCTCAGCCCTTAAGGCCAACTTGTCTGCCTCAACAGAAAGAATATCCAGAAATACTCCCATCCACCACCTTGATAAGTCTTTTCAGTTAACACTAATGGACTTAGTAAGTGATTCAAAGCAGTTCATGTCAATGGCTGCACTGCTGTGAGGAAAGAAAAAAGCCATTGTTGGCCAGAACTGAAAAATGTTTCACCTTTTGCAAGGTTTAATTGAGCGTGTAGAGGAAAGGGTGTTATTACTTGCTTGATTGCCTGTGGGCCATATACACAATTAATGTTCTGTTCAGTATCTCAGGCAAGCTGTTAATACTGTGGCAAGCTTTAGTCCATATTTTAATGGAGTTTGTGATTCAGTGCATAATTTCTGCATGAATATTTGTTTAAAACAACTTCAGGGAGATCAAAATAGGCCGGTGTGGAACATAAGAATCAGCTGTTTGCACTAATGTGAGTTCATGTTCTATTACCACTTAACATACACTCTCTGTCAGTATTATATACTGTATATTGTGTAACAGGTTGTCAAAGTTTTGCTCTTGCTTTTTATGCTGCACTATTAAATCAAATGAAAATATTTTAGATACACAAATGTATCTATATGCCTTAATGAGCTTTAATTGGTTTTATTCATTTGCGTTTTGACAAAAAAGATATAAAGATTACCTTTTTAAAAAGTTCAACTCGCTGTCTGTTGCTCAAACACGTCTCCCTCTTCTTTTCTTCCGGTTTTTTCTTTTTCATCTCAGCATTCGAACTGTAACAAAATTATAATTTTGTGTCTTTTAAGATTGTTTGAAAATATGGCAGTTTATGGTTGATATTTTCAAACAATGTTGCAAATGTGTGACCAGTATGCATTATCCAAATAGAATCATTCACTTTCCATGCACCACTATTCACTGTCTATCAACTACATGCAGAATTATATTCTGTATAAATCCACAGTCTAACAGCTCATACTAAATGTCTTCCTGATTAATAGGTGGATCTGCCAGGATGCAAAATAAACAAGTGATGCAAAGAAAGGGAGAAAAAAACATGTCAGGATGAAAAGGCACGGCAAATATCTTGGCAGAGGAACAAAAATCAGCATACTTTGTAAAGACATGTCACTGATACAGGCTATGCCTTCACATGTGAGAGCAATACAAGATATAAGAATGTATCTGCCTACAAAGAAGAAGCATCTGACAGTGGGCCGAGATACAGATTGAGATAGAACTCACCGCTTAGATCTCAGCTGCATTTCTTTCCCTGTAATGGCTCTGTCCCTGGGTTTGAAAAGGTTATCTGGAAATACAAGCATGTACACACACACACACACACACACACCCACACACACGCACAATGCTGATTAAGTTGGAAGTTTTGAAGCATAGCAGTACATCACTCTCGCTTTTCCTTGTGTTTCAAGAGACTGAAAACCTGTCTTACAGAAAAAAGTATCTTATGGGAACCTCATAAAAGAACAGACAAGACTATTATATTCAAAGTCATGCATTCCACCTTCTCTACTCACTTCTCAAGACATTTTATAAAGTATCATTTCACCATGATCCAAGAACTGTAAATTTTCATAAACATTTATACATGAACACTGATGAAAAATGTGATTTCCCGACAGTCAATGACCCACTGGTGTATATTTTTAAGGCCAGTAGAGGGCAGGGAGAGCTACAAAATCCCAGTCACAAATCTTTAAATTCTTTATTGTTTACAGTGAAGCCTGGGAAGCTCATCAGACAGAACAGTGAGTTGAGAGCCTAATGACATTTTGAAGGTCAAGATATATTGTTGCTAAAATCCAATGCAATCCAAGGCAATCGCTCTGAAGCCTTGTTATTCAATAAAGGAGCACTTGCATATATAAATATGCAATAAAGCCATTTGTTTCATATCTTACTTCAAGTGCTTTTTGTATTTAGTCACAGCTTGGCCTGGTGTGCCAGTTCTCTCTCTGAAAATGGCTGAAAATGTCTTTTTATTACATTTCAGATTCTTGCTTGCTACGATAATTTTCTTCATCATGTTCTTTGTACCTTATTTATATATGTTTTATTTATTCATGAAACGTTTCTTTGCAAATTCCATAAATTTGTTCCTGTACCAAATATTAATGAGTTGTTGAGTAGTTGTGGTGGATTACCCTGTCTAAAACTACTGCTAGGTCAGTATTTGGGGTTTCAGTAGAGGACTTTAGTGGATTGTCCACTTCAAGCAAATACTAAATGTGAATATTATGTATGATTGAAAAAAATGTTACGTATCAGAAGCTTAAATCCCAAAATATCGCTCTGGCTCTGAGCTTTGAAAACACAACACGTATTGGCTGAAAACTACCCCCCTTGCTCTTTGTTCTGTGCATGTATGTGTGTGATTATGATGTGGCAAACAGCCACCGCAGCTGCAGTAGGATAATAGGCAGTACAGAGGATGAGAGAGGTGACGGAGACTCCTAGCACAGTACCGTTCAGAGAGGTACACTGGGCATTGTGGGCTCTCCTCTGCCTAAGAGCAGCATCGGACCGTGGGTCTACCGAATCCGCCAGATCCCTCCTCTCCTGTGCTCTTAGCTCCAGCTCTCTCAGTCTGCTCTTGGAACGACTGATGAAGTCTGGCCTGCACCGCTGCAGTGCATCCTGCCAAAACCAGATATTGCTCTTCGTGACAAAACACTTAAGCCCAACTTCCCATTTCCAACTCCCCACACTCTGGAATACAGCTCTGAGGAAGTAAAACTCAAAAGCCAATTAAAAAATGTCTTGTTCCCTTTTGCTGGCATTAGTGTACTACAATGGTTGGTCTGAACTCACCTGTAGAGAGAGAGTTTGAGGGTCAGGGCTCAGTGGAACAAATGGAGCATGAGGCTGGTTGTGGCACTGGACTGTTCTTTGATCTGGATGTGGCTTCATACATTCCCCGTCCGCTGTCACAACTAAGGAAGAGAAAATCAAATTGTTTGTGTCTTATTTAGATCTGCATTGGCTTCACGTGTCTGTGCACAATGCATAACAGCCCTCTGGGCCTGCTATAGTCTGTATCCTCGACGTTCTATTTCCGTGATTGCTCTCAGTAATTCCGCCAGATGTCCCTCATTCGACTGGATGTCAGATACCATCGGCTTTCTTTGTGTTGGAATTTTAAACTCCGTTTGATCTCCTCAGATCTCTGCAGGGTAAACCAAGACAGCTAGCTAGACTGTCTGTCCAATATGAGTTTTCAGTTGACTGACTAAAACAACTTTTGAACATATACGTTTCACCAAAACATGTTCCTTCCTGAGGCTATTTTGCAGCGTCACCTTGGCTCTGTCCGGCTTTTAGCACCGCCCATAACAATTGTGATTGGTTTAAAGCTACATTGTGTAATAATTTCTCCCGTCTAGCATTGGAATTGTATATGACAACCAACTGAACATAACTTTCTAGCCCTTCCCATTTTGAGCACATTTTATTGCCTACGATGGCCAAACCCGAAATTAGCTCTTAGTATCGCTATCGTTTACACACAGCTGTTCTAGCCACTCCAATATTAACTTTGGTCTTGTTGCTTCGCCTGTCACATTGTCGTTTTAATTCTCTTTTTTGCTTTCTTGGCAACTCCATTACATGTCATCGACAATAGGCGTGATCTTCCATCTTCAAAAGGCTTTCACGAGTAATCTCCCCCTGGCATTCGTCACGGTGCCACTGAGTGTAAACACGCGAAAGACGGAGGTATGTCCCACTTTGGCTAATGTATTTTAAAGATGGAGGCGCAACATGGCTGCCGCCATTCAAGCCACTCGCTCGTATGTATTCTGAATTATTATATGGCAGATTCTACGTGTTCGACAACACTTTTATTAGTTGGTGGAAGTAATTACACATGAATGAGCACATATTTGTTAAAGAATAAATGGGTTTTTGCTAAGGCAATTTAGGTTTAAAGAAATGCCAATAAACCAGAGCATGTTTTTCTCCTATCTCGGAATACTGTGTGGACTAGCCACACCCTCCTGCGCAGTGCTGTGGAGGAAGGTCTGGCAATGCAAGACTAGGCCTACCATGACAAGTTACTTCTTGTGAAAGCCAAGGAAATTCATTGGATCTGTATTGAATCAATTAAAGACCATGAATACAAAGTGTTGAGCTTGCAACATTTCCAGTTAACTGTAACAAAGATCAATGTTTTATAAGGTGAGAAAATATGATTACACATGAGGGGAAGAGAGAAGTGATCATACCAGTATTTCCCTGGGGTGATGCAGCGGTGTCCTTCTCACAATTGCCGTTTGATGACTTCTTCTTACTAAGTTGTCTTTGGAGTTTGATATTTGCTATGATGGCAGCTGCATTGAGGGCAAGCACTTCCTCTTGAGACTGATGTGAATTGGGATCTACAAAGCAAGAGGACTTTGATAACTGAAGAGTAAGTAAAACAGTGACACCGGGTGCCATGCACCACAGGCAGATTTTAACACTTTTTCATAATGTCCTCAGAGGTTGACTGTATGAAATGTTGAATTTAAAGGATGTTGCCCCAGGCCTCTGTAATTAATTGATAACACTCTTAATGAATGTGATTAAGGAATAATTAATAATTTCACACTGAGAAAAGACATCATGAATGAAGAAACACACTCGCTTATTAGAGACCTCCCTCCTCATATTACTAATTCACCTGAATATTTAACATTCTCAAATAATACCTTAATCTGGCTGTTTCACCCATTTCACATAAATTGCATTTTTGTTGTATGGATATATATATATATATATATATATATATATATATATATATATATATATATATATATATAACTTACATATATTAAGAACTGTGGATAAGAAACTTGGACTTGAGTCAGACTTAGGTCACAGAATGAAGGACTTGAGATTTGGCTGCCTAAAGACTCGACTTTAGACTTTAGACCTCAAAAAAACATTCAAGTTTTTTAAAGCCAGTTTTTTAAATCCTAGCGCAATAACAGATAAATACTGTAAGACAGCATCAGCCAGGCCTTGCATGACTCTGCATCTTACATCCTTAATCAGTTAGCTGAAGCATTAAAGGATTCTCCTTCTTGATGTGCAATTTACTTAACTGCATGAAAACGTGGACTTACTAAGAAATAAGGTTGGACATTTGGGGTTAAATGTTTATTCATTTCTTGCCAAGAGTTAGAAGAGAGAGTTGATACCAGTCTCATGTTTGTACAGTTATTATGAAGCTACAGCCAGGAGGCGAATAGCTTAACCCAGCATACAGGCTGGAATCAGGGGGGAACTGCGAGCCTGGCTCTCTCCAAATCCTTGCTTATCATTTAACATGTTTGATTGTCACCATGAGGTCGCCAGGCAAACAGCAGAGGCTCCAAGAAGTTACTGCGCCCGGCCAAGAAGTAGTCCAGGACATACAGTAACACCCTAAATAAAGATGATATGACGTGAGCTGTAGAGGTGCTGGGAGGACGATCTTTTGTTTTAACCTTTGTACAGAGGCATCTGTTTCCCATTTCCAGTTCTTCATGCCACACTAAGCTAACTGTCTTCTGGCTGTCACCTCATATTCAACAGACAGATATGAGAGAGGTATCTTCTCCTCTAATTCTCGGTAAGAAAGCAAATAAGTCTGGGCTCCTGGTTAGCTCACTGGGTAGAGCACACTGCATATAATTCCCCCTTTCTCTCCCTTACATGTCTTCAGCTGTCCTATATAAATAAAGGCCTAAAATGCCCCAATGAAATTATCTTGGAGAAAGCAAATAAGTCTATTTACCAGATGTTGAACACAACTCACTTTCCTAATCCATTAAACCATAAACCAAAACCCAGGCATCAATCCTAAAGTAGATAGGTAGATTTGTGAGACTGGATTTTTGTGTGAAAATAATTTTGTCCCCATAACATGAAGAAACACACCGAAATGTAATAGCTACATTGCAGGATCTGGTTGTCAATATAGACTCTAACACATCCTAATACTTTATTTTCAGCGTGTTTAGCAGCTTGTGATTTCTCTTCCTCCCCTGTGCTGTTAGTGAAAAGAGGGACTGGAATAGATTATGCGTGCGAAGAGATGTGTGGGAAAATGAAAGAAGGTGAAAATGAGAATGGGCCTCTGTGTCTGTGAAATGCTATTTGACATCAGCACAGATATCTGGCATGAGTGTCAATTGCACTCAAGACATCAGATGAAGGAATCATATGAAAACAACCCTCAAACGCCCATCAATAAGACATCAAAGGTGAAACCCAATATCAAACTTCAAAGTTAGGCCCCAAAACGCTGCAGTGTTTCTAATAACGTCACACAAATGGCACTAAGGAAGTGTATATTTAGACATTGCCACTGCTGAAAATGGAGATCAGAGATAAAGGAAGCCTGACAGGAAGACTGTCAGTGTGGGACAGAGAAACCTACCTGGAGCCTTGATGAGAGTTAGACAAGGGGATGCTCTCCTCACTGCATTCTCTGGCGGCAATCTGTCTTTCTGGCCTCCGTTTGGCTTCAACGTGTCTGCCACTAGCTGACCCGCTTCTTTTGCTGCTGTTCGGCGGCTGATGAAACTACTGTCGGAGTTCACAGGGTTGATATCAGTCTCTTGTGGTTTCTCAAAGCTCCATTTACTGGTGGCTGGTTCTGTCACATTCTCCTTGCTTGGCTCAGTGTGTCCAAACATATTGCCATAGCAGCTGAGTGGCCTGTGCGGCCTGTCCGATCTCTGTCCAACAGCCTTTGGCGAAACCTCTGAGGGAGAGGGTGCTGCTGTAGCAGGGAGGTTGTTCACAAAAAGACTCAGTGTGGATCTGTGTAGTGTTCTGCCATTTTTCTCTGGATCTGCAGTGGATGCATTTGGTGCTTCAGTTGAGCTTGGCCCCTTTGTGGAATCCAGATGGTGATATGAAGGTGCTGCATTGTGTTGTGAATGGTTTCCAGGACTCCACATTCTGTTTTCATTGTACACTCCCTCTGTGTAGCTGTGTCTGTACTCTGGGTGCCTCATCTCAGACCCTGGCTCGGCTGGACTGTAGCTTTCCTTGTGCTTTGTCACTTTGATCATGGTAGCCTTTCTTCTGTGGACCACTGTGTCCAAAGTAGGACTAGTTGGTGGGGTCCCTGCCCTTTTTGTGATCGAGCTGGACACCATCCTTTGCTCTGTCACTTTGACTATAGTGGCCTTCCTCTGCACTGTGACCTGCCTGGCGTTTGGGTCCATGGACTGGTGGGATAGTGGCGAAGAAGCGAATTCACTGGATTGGGAAGAGTGGTTGCAGGTGCCGGGGCCAGGCAAACTACTGTATGATCTGCTCAATTTCCTGGATGAGATGGTGATAGAGGAGAAGCCGGCCTTGTTCTGAGGGATGAGTGTAGTCACAGCGGAGTTTGTCTGTATGTGTGAAGGCTGTGAGATACTGTTCGTTCTACACAGTGGGGCTGTTGCCCTTATAGGCTGAACACTGCCTGTTCTATGCAAAGGCATATGTGTTTTGTTTGTATCTGTGCTGTTTGTCCTTTGCAGCAGAGTGTGTGAGGGTTTGAAGGGATCGGCAACAGTTGTTTGATGAAGAGGAGCATGCTCGAGGGGCTCTATGCGGGTTGTTTTCATCACAGAGGACTTCCTGTTGGGGTCTGAGCTGGTGCCTGTGGGGATCTCATTGGACTGATTGCCTCCAAGGAAAGCTGACACCCTGTTGGTATTCCAACCTCTCCTCAGAGCTTGCCAACCTACAGGTTTGTAGCCTTCGTTTGCAGGAAAGCTTCGTTTTTCTAGCACCTACACCATGTGGATAAAAGAGATTTTGTGATAATGATCCTTAATTATACATGAAAACCCCATCCCACCCTTCTGCTAATGTCTCTTGCTAAATGTTTTGTCATTCATCAACACACAATAAACATATGCTTTACATTAGTCTGTATGTGGCAAATACATAAAATGGAGCGTAACCTCATTTAATATGGCATAAGATATTGAATATGAGTTGTCTCTAAAACTAAATTTTAACAGAGGGTCAGCTGGCTCATCTTTCCTCAGGGTTTTGCTGTTTGTTCTTTAGTCAGATGACTCTCCCTATGCTTGACACAGTGAATGCCCCAATGAAAGCAGCAGCAAGCAAAGCCAGCCAGCACACAGCGTGACTTATCCCTTGCAGAATCACAATGAGACTCTATCCTCAATAGAAACTGTGAGGCAAAAAAAGCAAATATTCTTGTCCTTGGCCCAGAGGATTCTAATTGTATTATATAGAGCATGGAGAAATGCTGATTTGTCCCTGTTGTAATCAACCAGCAGGTTTGATATGATGTGACATTCCGCCCTGATTGCTTATATACTAATGTTGCATAAACCTCGTTCTAAACAAATGTGATGTAATTTAGCTCTGACTATGCCTTTGCACACCAACTTATGGCTCTCAACAAAATAATATTCACCAAAGAGAGTAAAGTAGACGGACACTGACATATGATAATGGTTCATAGAGCAAAATAGGGGAATGTTCTGCCTAAGCCACTCTTTCGAGTTCCATAGAGTATCTTTTATTTTGTTTTTTTAAACTTAAATGCCTCAATCTGAAAGTTTTTTTTGTTAAATTTCTGATTATTTACTGGCATTTCTTCTTGTTAATGAGACTCCCTTGACACATAAATGATAGGTCCATATGTGTAGGCGTCTAGGTGTCAAGGAGACAAGCGAAATTAAACTAAATTAAGTACAAATAAAAAATAACTTTCTTCTATTGCATGTTTTTTCTTAGTAGAAGTTAATTTGGACCTTCTAAAAGACACTGTTGTGGAATGAGAACCCTTGGTTTGTACAATATTGTAAGTGTCCTACACTGAAACACTACATTTATTAGGGGTTAGCAATTGGAGACACTGGGCTAAGCATCACAAAGCGTAACATAAGCATAACACTAGGATTAGAAGACTTAAGGTCAGTATCCAGGCAGATATTGCATGCACTTCCCAAACACACACAGACCCACTGATATCCATTATCTCCTTGGCTGTGTTAAAAAGAAAGTGAAAAACAATCATACCAGAGGTGTTTTCAGTTACCTGTTTAATATTAGAAGAGCCTTGATTGGGTGTCTGCCACGTCTTCTCACCTAAAGCACTTTGACTTCTCTCCACCTCTCCATCTATGTATCAAGTCAAAACAAATGATTCACTGTCATATTCCTCACAAGACAAACACTCTCTCATACACACACACACACACCTCAGGCGTTCTGCTGACTGTGTGGCAATGTTGACACTTTCAATAATTGACGTTGGCACAGTAAAGTGAATCTAGCACCACCCCAGAGCCACTTCTCTGCTTCCTCAGGAGATGTAACAACTTGACTGGTCTGCCTCTCAGCCCTGACTGATACTCTATATTGCCACCCTGACTGCCTGCCTGGCTGCATTTCCACCTGCTGCTGTTACCATGGCGACAGGCTCTCACTTTGGGACAACCCTTGAATGCTGTGTGGATAATCCATGGTGTTTCTCATTTTAAGAGAGAAAACAAGAGACACGGTGAAAATTGCACCACTTTGCAAATGTGATTACATCTGAAAAACAAAGAAGTGTGTGTAGAGGTCTTACTAAAGGTCTTTCTGTGACTTTGTTCCACCTGTTGCCATCATTATTTGTCTCATTTCCTTTCTATAAGAGGCCCCAGAACAACCCCCATGAAAGAGCCTCTCTCATTACCTGCACTAGCTGAGCTCAAATAACCATTGTTTCTGTATCAACAGCATCCTATTATCTCAGAGGAAAATAAAGAAGCAAGGCCATATGGCAAATACCCTCTAAAGTCCCTGCCCTCCCAATTTATTCCTCATCCACATGAGTTTTATCTCAACAGTATGTGTGAGCAGGGTGGAAAGGACATGAAGACCCTTGGAGCACAATATCCAATTTCATTATAATTTGCTCATTATCATCAGGCCATTTTAAGTTTTTTAAATGTGACTTTTGCAGACGGAGAGGACACTGGGTGTCTGCAATAAGACATTGATTCTGATTAAAACTACTTCTGCAAGGGTTTTCAGCAACAAGCAGAAAGAGACAGATAAAAAATGAGAAATAGGAGGGATCATTTTCTATCTGGAGTGTAACTGAGTCAGTTCTAGTTGGAATAATTAGGTCTGTAATTTTTGATAGTTTCATTTGGTTTCTGATGTGGAATTGTGTATTTAAATGACAGCTGAGTGAAACAGCTAGCATTGAAAGAAGACATGTTTGGATGCAGCCCAGATTCTTGTTTCTTGTTGATTATCTTTCTTCAACTCATTGCTGGGATTTCAGCCGTGACCAATTTGTTGTGTACATTCAGCTGCATAGAAGTATTACTCACTGTGAATATGTATGGCCTATTTGGTTGACTATTAAGAGATGTATAATTGATCTAGAGAATTATTGGAAATAGGCCCTTTTGTGTGTTTTGTGTTTCTATCAAAGTTCCTTGCTGCCATGGATGGACTGCTTTGATTTCTGCAAGCAGCCCAAGCCTTGCCAGAATAATCTATGTATAAACAAGGACAGTGCTGAAAGATCAAACCTCAGATCAAATCCAGTGAGTGTGCGGCTGCCATGTTCATAGATTAACAGGGCTTCTTCTCCAATCAGGCTGAAACGCTCCTTATCTTCCTGCCTCCTCCCATCCCTCCTCTCCTTCTCTTTTTGTCACTTTTACAAGCCCAATAGCCTATTTCCTTTACCTGCAATCCTGCTAGTATACTGTGGCACAGCAAGGACCAGCTGTATTTTGGGGGGAGGGGGTGTTGTTTAAAGTGTTTGTGCAGTCAGTCATTGTGCATCATTTAAAAGAGGATAGAGGACAAACTGCTGCAAGGAGCTGATTAGAGGCAGGTAAACTGTGCAGGGCAAGACAGCCCTGAAATAAGCTTTTGTTCTCCCTCTGGCTAACCCGGCCCCTGCAGTTAGCCTGTGGCCATATTTGTTCTAGCACTGATCAGGCACTAAACATCAATTGAAACAGACCGTTTGTGTGTGTGTTTTCAAATGTTGTTTTGTGCAAGAGAGTTACTTCTTGTTTATAAATTAGGTTTTATGTATTGTTTTATGGTACAAGGCTTACATATCACACTTGCAGAATTGTGCATTTATTGGAATTATGAAAGTAATTTTTGCCTACTCAACTGAAAATCCAGCTGTTATGCAGCTGATTGTAAACCGATACAGCAAGGACAGTACATACCCTGGTGCCTGTTTGCTGTTGCTAGATTCTTCTGAACTGTTGGAGTGATGGTTTGTTTTAATTTCACCTGTAAAAAAAAAAAACAAAGGCTTATTAGACTTGATTACACAAAAAAGTACCTTTGCACCTTTGCATCAGTACAATCCTGGCATCTGATAGATTTAAAAAAGAATAGTTTCATAGTTTGGTTAAAAAAAAAAAAAAGCTTTAGCTTTACTTTCTTGCTTACAGTAGATGTGATGATCAGTCTCATGTTTGTATGGGTAAGTATGAAGCTAATGCTAGCCAGCAGCCAGTTAGCTTAGCCTCTCACAAAGACTAAATATGTATAGTCTGGCTCTGTCCAAAGGTAAAACAACATACCAACACCTCTAAAGCATAACTAATTAACACATTATTGTTTGTTTAATCTCTTATGAAAACTAGCTAGCCATTTTTCCTTGTTTTCAGTCTTTGTGCTAAGCTAAGCAAACCGGCAGCTTGATCATGGCCATGAGTGGTATCAATCTTTTCATCTACCTCTCGACAAAGAAAGCACTGTGTGTTTTCCCAGAATTTCTTTTCCTTAAAGCATAATTTCTAAGAACTAGGGCTCATTAATATCAGTTAATGTACGTGTATAAAATAAAATATTTGTAATTTAAGTTATGTAGTGAAAAACAAAATCTCAACACTGACTTCACATTATTTCTTTTTCAGTAAAGAGTCACAAGGGAAGGGATGTGCTTTGTGCATCAATTCAATCAAATCCCTGGTACAGCACAGCAACTTATCGATTTTTAAGTCATATTATCAGTTCAGTGGGTAATACACTGGGAGTGTCCCATTGAATTTTCTCTGTACATTGACTTGCATCCTCTCGGGGCACAAAGCTCAATCTCTGCCGCCACAGCTCCAAATGTGTCGTAAACCTTTCAAGAATGTGTGGAGTTCCTGCAGAGTAAGCTGTTTTCAAAGGATGCCGGAGCTCTGCCTTCTCCCTGGGTAACTGAGACTTGACTACAAATGGCACTCTATGACCCTCTGTGTGTTCTGTACCATCACCTCTATTACACAGCAATTTACATTTAGACTTGCAGAGCTTACACTGTCTCACTAACATGTCAGACATATCTCACTTTGACTCAGCCTGAGAGGATGTCAGTGCCACATCCAGGGTAAGTCAGTCCAGCGTCTTTGAAAAGGCCTCTTTTAAAAGGTTGATACCCTAAAGCACAAAATGTTGTTTGATGAGGTTTCTTTGGAAGAAGTATTCTCAATACTCCAAAATAAATCTCCAATAAGAGTAGAGAACCTGGCCAAAATTAACTGGGTGGATTACTTTCAGAAGGTTAAGAACAGTAACTGTTGTCTGTATTCCTCTTAATTCCTCAAACTGCATATATAAAATGTAGATTGAAGAATTCCATAAATTTTAGAAAACATTCTGAATATATGCTTAAAGCTTGGGTGTTATGTGTTTTACCTGGCCAGCAGAGTGGTCCAAAAACTGGCTTTGGTTGCAAGCATCACCGACCATCATCACTCTTCTTTGGATTGGCAGCCACCCAATTTTGACTGGAGCAAGACTACTGAGTTGAGCCTGCTCCTTCCTTGGTGCCTGCATCATATGAGCTCTCTCCCAGCTTTCTCTGTGCTTTGGAGGAGAAAGAAACCCAGTTTGGAGGGACTCCTGGCTGCCCAGAGAGCTCTCACACAGGCTGGGACTTCCACATGAAGATGAACCCCTGCTAAAGGAAGGAATCCCCGGCTGTCTGCAGGCACGTCCGGTTGCCTCTTTGTCAAGAGCAGGCATGGATGTTGTCCAGTCACTGAAAGCTGGAACTTGATCATGAACTGGGGCTCTGAGAAGTTTGCTTTCTATCCTCTGCAGGTGCTCCAGCCAGTCGTCCAGCTGGTTTCCTTCAATGGCACTGTGGGGCCGAGGTGCACGTGGAGGGCGAGAAACACGGGGCAAAGCCTCCCCCTCTGTTAATAAGCTCTCCCAGTAGGACTCATCTCCTGATCTCCACCAGCTCTGAGCTCTTCCTTGGTGGTCAGCTGGCTTGCGGAGAGTCATCCCTTTGGAGCTCAGGTAACAGCTCACAGCTCTCAAGTTTCAGCCCACAATAAAAGCTCTTTACAGTGGAGGTATTAATGAGACTCCCCTGGCTCATATGGACTTCTTATCATGAGGCATGGCAGAAATGCACTGCAAGGAATTAACAGCTACAAGAATGCCGGAGGTCACTGTTGTAGCTGTTAAGGCGGATCTGTTATGGGAAGGTATCACAATACCATTAAGTATGAGAAATAAGTGCAAATTATTCAAGATCATAAGACAAACTACACCACTCCACAGTGCTGCTGATACTATTACTTACCAAACTAACCTTTTTCATTTGCTTCCAACTCCTAAGTCCACAGTGTTTAGGAAGTAAACACTCTCTGTCTTCATATAAACTAGGTGCTAGCGGGTACTGTCTCCAGTCAGGCACATAGCAATGTGAGGGATGCTCTGGCAAACAAAAGAGTTAGTGAGCACAAGGGCTGAACATCCAATACAGATAGAGATGGAAAGAGATAGAGGGGTGGGCGGGCTGAAAGAAAAAACAAACACTTGTTGATGCAATGCTTGACATAACAAGATCTCCATTCAAACAAAGAACATCAGTAACATTCAGAATTTTAATTACCAAACCGTTTAATTTTGTTTTTTGCGAGTCAGAAACACAATGTTTAAAAGAGCAAATAATTAAACTTCCTGACATTCAGCATCCTAACAAATGATAGAGCATCACTAATGAGCAGATTATCCATGTTATTCCATGATTCAGAATTCCTCTTTGTTGAATTCCCTGTGTTTCTGCTCTTCCCTGTGATCTCGTGGTTGGTGGCTGATTATGAGGCATTGCTACCCTCAAGCCTCTCTAACCCAAGCCATGTGACATTTGCAAGACTCTTTAAAGTGGGCCAGTGTCTTTTTGGATAAGTAACTGTGACCCACATGATGTCCCACAATGCATGAGTGAAGGGTATTTACAAGACAAAGGAAACTTGTATCTAACTTAAGGCCAGATTCTATTTAGAGGCAGTTAAACACAGATCTTCAAAGATACAACTGCTTCTTGCTTGGATGTTGAAGGAATTGCAGTTTCTTAGTAAATTAAAAGTCCCCAGATGTCTTTCAAAGCAAATTCAGTCCCACTTAGTCGTGTAACGTTTTCCAAACAAAAGACAGAGATAAGACAGAGAAATGTTCAATATCAATTGATCTAACGTGCTTTAAGACACCTTATCAAGTTGAGAAGATACACTCAGAAGGAATATGAAAAGCTGTTAAGCAATTTGTATCTTTTTGTTTGCTCTGTCTGGGAGTTGATATCAAAACAAATCAAAAACTCAATTGAGGAAGGACAGATTTAAATTAAAGCAGCAAATAGCAATGAACGGGCCCTTGCAACTCCCTGCGTATCGGGGGATGCTGGCAGGACGCTGGTCGAAGCGGTTGTGCATTTGGGTGACTTTTGGACACTGTGCACATTAATAAGACTTAATTTCCTGGGTGGAGTGTGCGGCATTGGAAATTATGTACTTAAAACTTTTACCACTTCCTGTGTCCATGAGTGTCTACAAGAAATGGTTTATGAAAGGGCTGCTTCTAAAGTATAGGGGCAGTGCAAACCGTCACAAATGAAAAAGAAACTCTCTGCTGGGTCTAATGAGGCCTCGTACAACAGTGCATGAATTATGAAAGGTGGGGTGACTAAAGGATAGGGGGGAAAAGGAACTCTGCTGAGTGGAGTGATGCCTCCCACATGTGTCTAAGACAAACAGTTCATGAGTTATGACAGGGGTGTGGCTACAGTATGGGATAATAAAGTAATTTTATGTACACATGTTTCTAACATACGTAGGCGAAAGGTTGACGTCCTGTTGCCAGTAAGTACTATGACTGAGTCAAAATTGGTATGTACATATCCTCAGACCAGGACTCTTATCATGCACAAACCTTATTTAACCTTACTTATTTTACCTTCTTTAAAATCAGATATTTAGAATGTAAGCACCAGATTCAGTGAGGTTATTCCAGATGGAAATCAACATTTGGAACAGAGACAATTTCTTTTTGAAATAAAGCATGTATATCACAGTTAGTAATACTCTTCTAACAGGAACAAAAGGTCCGACCAACACCAGTAACAATAGGTCAAGTTGTACAGTAAATTAAAAACAAATAAAAACAAAAACAAACATGTAGTACAGGAAGGGATTGCAAAAACTAAAGCATAATCCTAATGTGGTATGGAAATACCATAGTTGCTAAGTGGTTTAGAGTATAACATCATTGCACCACTAAAGGAGGAGCTGGTTAACCAGATAAATTCCATTGACAACCCAGCTTTCCCGAGAATAATGTTAAATAATGTTGTTTTAATGATTTGTTTTTATAATATGTCTCTATTGTTCCATATGTAATATATGTGAGCTTTTGACAGAAAACAATGCTGTACTGTTGGGCCTCTGGCACTCAGGTCATGGATGTATTATATTGGCCCTAACAAGGTTAAAGGTCCCATGGCATGAGAATTTCACTTTATGAGGTTTTTTAACATTAATATGAGTTCCCCCAGCCTGTCTATGGTCTCCCAGTGGCTAGAAATGGCGATAGGTGTAAACCGAGCCCTGGGTATCCTGCTCTGGCTTTGAGAAAATGAAAACTCAGATGGGCCAATCTGGAATGAGGTCATAAGGTAATTAAGGTAAGATAATTTGGCCCACCCATGAGAGAGGGACATCATGGCTTTCCAAAAACTAAAGTGGCAATTGGTCAAGTCCTCCCCAGCCTCTCTCCTTTTCAAAAGCTACAGACTCAGAAATGGCACATAATAAGGAAAGGTTATTGTGGGACTAGCTCTAGTGGCTGTAATTCTGCACCAAGGCTGACTTTTGGGAAAGAGACTTCAGATATGGTATTAGGGGACCACTAAGGTCCATATAAAAGCATCCAAAGAGCACCATGTCATGGGACCTTTAAAAAAAGGTAGCTTCTTGGATGTGAGAATAAAGTGAAAGCAGCACCTCCCTCTGCTGGCAGACTCCAACATGAGTAGGGAGAGTGAGCAAAAGAGGCCATGGTGTCACAAGTTTGAGACTTCTCTAAAAGATGGGACACAACCACACAGGATGCAACATTTGTGCAAACAAGATGATTAAAGATGAACAGATTAAAATGTGTGCACCAGGTGTATCCCTATGATGTCTTTTTTTAGTACCTGAGGATCAACTCTTATTAGCTTTCCCATTGAGCACAAAGGAAGAAGGAAATGGACAAAGAGTGCATGCGTTCTAATTCTGTGGTCATCATTCTGAAAGGTCACCATACAAATCACATCTATTTACAGGAATACTGTAATACTTTTTAAATGATATAATAAAAATAAGTTGAAACTGTAGGTGTGCAATAAGTTATAAGTGATTTATTGATTTTTTTGTGGGAATTGTAAATAACATCACAGAGCATGGTCTAGACCTCTTTTATGAAAAGCGCTGTGCGATAACTGTTGTTATGTGCTGGCACTATATAAATAAAATTGAATTGAATTGAATTTCAAGCTGAGTGAAGCAGAAACATTCTATTGACAGTTGCCTTATTATCCCCAGTAGGTCTATTATGCCTTAAAAGAAAAAGCAATTTTGTCGAAATTATAACAAATTGTAGCCTACTCAATGCACTTTATTCAAATACCACCTTACGTTTTACTCATTTTTACCTATCCATATGCTGCCTCTTTATAGGCTATCTCCTTATCTCTGTGTGTGTTCCATTTCTACTAGTATTAGTGTAGCTTATTATTATTATTTCTTATTATTATTTTTTTTATGGTTATATAAAATCATTATATAAATGTATTCCATATTCTCTTGAGTCTGTGTTTTTTGTTTTGGAAATGTGTGTTGTGTGTTTTTGCAAGTATTATAGGCTAATAGTTTTCTTTAAAATTCACAAAACGTTTTGGAAAGCTCACATTAAAAATGATGAACAATGAGGAACATAGGAGCATAATGTATTTTCTATAAAAGATTTCTCATGCAATATAATTTAACCACAATTTTTATGTTCTACCCGTTTCATATTTGAAATAACATGTATCTGCAGCGTAGAGACCACTAGTCATTCAAAAACAACTTTTCATAAGTCATACAGCAGTTTTCACCTCGGCTAAACAGCATTGAAAGTTGAACGGGGCTGCTACTGTATGAACGCCTACAGGGTGAAAAAGTTCTGTTCCCTTCCTCCCCCTTGCGGAGCATCCTGTCACTGGTGGAAAATGGCTGCTCGGAGTGGCTCCCCAAAGCTCAGAGAAAACTGAAAAAAAGTCTACATTAATAACAAGAGGTCACATTTGGACCTATTTTAACAGGCTAAACGACAACTCGGGGAAGCCTCGACACGGAGAATGTCTCGCTGGGTGCCCACTAAAAAGGAAAAGTATGGTGTTGGTACGTAAGAAAACTTGCATGCTCCATCGTTAGCTCGTCCTAGCTCTCTGCTCTCAGATTGCACTAGTTTGGGAAAGATTTGTGATAAGAAAGCGACCGGGTTGTATTGTTTCTCATGTGGTTGAATGCGTAATTTTTATCGCTCACATTTGCCTTAACTGTATGAATGCAAATCTCATGAGTCGGGAACTTGCCAGCTAGTTTTGCATGAAACGCAAAAACAAGGAATGTCTGCCTATTGTGAGGAAGAGGACTGTGAGTGGATTGGGAATTGTTAGAGGCGCGCCTAGTTGTAGCGCTGTTTCCTGTGTTATGGGGCCTCCGCTACAAACTAACTAGCTAGTAACAGGCTAGCTAACTTGTAACTGTTTGGTTTGTTGGTTTTTGTTGTGTTTACTCATCCTTCTTCTACAACGTGGGAGTCCTCCGTGTGGTTATTTATGGTCACTTCCTCCAATGCTTTGATACCAGGCGACCTGGCCTGAGAACACTGACCCGTTTAGCTTCCACTCTCTGCTGTAGGGGATTATTTAACACTCAAAATATACCATCACAGAAGCTTGTATTACTCACGACACGTTTTATTTATCAGCCTACTGGCGTTTTATTGAAGGGTTGAACTCAGAAGGCAAACATGTACTCTGTGTGACACTGGAGAATGGACATGAATATTTATTTATGTTTTAATCACTTATCTTATTACAGTCCATTTGTATAATACAATTATAGCATATGCCTTTGCACTTTGACTAAGTAGGCTACTTTCCTGCAAGCGCTGATAAACCATTTTATTTTAAGGGCTTTTTACATCAAACCACATGGTTTCCTTTTTTAAGTTTCGGCCCCAGGGACTGCACAGTCTGTTAATACTCTTGGCTCTAGATGTCATTTTTGGATTACCTTTCCATTATAACTGTTTACACAACAGATAATACACGTTTATTTCTCTTTTTGTGAATTAATGTATTGTGTGTGTATATAAAGGAACTGAAAACCGCCTCTTAAACCACTCTGATGTAGGCAAGATAGCCAGAAACGTTTGGTGTATATGAGAAGAGTTGCATGATTTGTTTAACTTTAATGGACTCGTAATGGGTAATGTAAAATATATACGTGGTTAAACGGCTCACTGTGCTGTGCTTGAATTCCTGAAATAATAGTATAATGGAAGTAATCCGGATTTTTCTGGGCATCCACTGGAACATCCTATTTACGTTCAATCAGCAACGTAGCAAATCACACGTTCCCCCCCCAGGAGAATCTGGTTTCACAACAATGGATTGTTATTTTTAATGTGTGGAATGTACTACACCACATGCATTCTGAGCCCCTTTTAGCTGGGTCCATTAGTGGGAATGAGGGCTTGCAGCTGTATGAGGGATGCTAATGCTGATTGATAGATGAGTTCGGCAGGTTACACCAAAGCTCTATTTGGCATGGCATCTCAGACTACAGCTTCCAAACGAGCTCTGTTGTTTACAGTGCAGTCCACAGCTCTATTTGAGCCTGTGGTCACTTTAGTCTCTTCAGAAGATACGGTTGCTATAGTTAAAATTAGCGTGCGTGTGTGAAAAGTATATTATTCGGATGCTAATGATTGCCTTAATATATATTCAAATATCCATGAGATCTTGAAAGTGGAAAGTCTTCAAAAAAGTTGGAGATAATTCTCACGGGGCTCACTGAATGCAAGAGTGGATGAGTCATTAGTGGAAAGAGAGGCAGCTGCCACATCACTGCTGCAGAGGAGTGATGGGGTACACTTCCATTGCACGTTTAATACTTCATGTGCTGACCAAGTAGCAATAATGAGTGCTCATGACATGTACTACCCAGAATGTTCCCACGGCTTTATTGGTGTATGTAGGGAAACAGTCTCCTTTTAGTCTTTTCAGCAGTATTAATAATAACACTATACATAAAGTCTTCTTAAATAGAGCATAGTACTGATAATAAAATACTTTGATACCATACTAGCAGTTAGATAAGTGGAAGCAAGGCTTTGCACAGTAGTAAGTTTCAACACAATAACCAATATTGGAAAATAAACCATATTGGATTTGTGACACAGTAATGACTGCAACAAAACTAAAAAGTATTCATGGTTTTGGTTGTCTCTTCTTTGTGTAGTGTGTACTTCTCTGCTGGTTGTCAGTCTCCTGTGTGTGTCAAGGTTTTTTTTCAACACTGCCAGCACGTGTCCGGAGTGAAGTGCAGGTTGCAGACACTCAGGTTGCTTGTTCCTCTTCTCAGTATTCAACAGACAGTAGTGGAATGTAACTAAGTACATTTACCTCAGCGCTATACTTAAAGAGGCCCTGTGGAGGTCTTGTACTTTATGTGTTTCTATGTAATGCTGCTTTTGTAGCCTACTTCTACTTCTCTATATTTCCAGGCCTTTTACTTCACCTTTTACTTCACAGTTAAAACTGGTTTCATTGCTAGTAATAATAATAATAGTAATAGTAATAATAATAAAAGTACAACACTCACAAGAGCCATTTTTCTATGAGTACTTTAACTCATGATACTAAGGGCACTGCTGATACTTCTGTACTGTGAAATTTAAAATGCATTTCTCACATTGTTATTATGCTACTTTAATTGAATCACTCTTTCATAACTATACAGATATCTGTTGGTGTTGTAAGACTTGTTCCCAGGTCAGCGCCTTGACTTGATTTTGGAAACTCACGTTCTTAATGCATCTAGAATCCCCCTTATTCCACCTGAGACAACACACGTTATTGCTTTTACATTGTTTCCCAGGGTAATTGTTACCCTGAGGCATTAGTTCCACTTCCTCCCCCCAAACAATGTCTTCATTTCCACTGGCATGTTCAGAATCTTCCCGGCTTTATCTCAGCTGATCTGGTGAATTGACCGAATTCATAGGCATTCAAGGCAGTCACACACAGAACTATTGACTAACTTCAAGTTTTCAAGTTGTGGTTTTGGGGCTCAGTGCTTAACTTAACTTCATGCTTTGACTCATATTCAGATGATAAAAGAGGAGTAAAGCGATCCATTCGTCAAAAAAAATATTAAAATCATGTCTCTCTTGACCTTGAGCTAATTCCATTACAGTTCTTTTCATGTGAAATGCCAACCAGCCTGGCATAAATCAAAAGGATCAATAGTTTTAAAGCCTAGTTATTCTTGTGGCTTCTTAAAAGTGATTTCAGAGGGCCTCAGGGACATGTTTTTTTTGCTGTCTCCTGGTTCAGTGATGAATTAACCAGAAATACTGTTTGATGCTAATATCAAGTGTTGTCTCATTAATTCTGTTTCATCAGGGTGCTGCCATTCCGTAAGAGAGACTTCAGAGGGTTGTGGTTCTAGAAAGAAAAACACCAAGCAACTACTAGAACTATTATCTGTATCTACACGTCGCCATTGAGACTTTAAAGGCCCAGTGTGTAATGTGTTTAGTTGTTTATTATCAAAATCGGTGTGGCCCGTTCACTTACTTGTCCTTTTCATTAAATATTTACAGCCACCATCAATTCCACATATTCCTTTTGGCTTGAAATTTTACATTTGCATTGGCATGAACTGTGGTAGACGCTCCATATTCTTGCCATCTTGAAATACGTCAGCAGGTACGGGACACACAGGACGTCCTGCTCTGTCTTTTGCGTTTTTGCTGTGTGTCCTCGCTTCCTGGCCCTGGCAAGTTTGAAGAAGGAAACGTGGAGGACCACACCTATTCAAAATCCAAATTTCAGGAACAGAAGTCTTCTTCTTGGCCCAGAAAAAGAAAAAGAATATTGAAAAGAGCAAGTAACTGTGTTTTTGAAGCATGAAGGCTACCGTAGCTGTAATATTTACTTTGAACTGTGTGGTGCGAGAGAGTTGATTGCGATATACTTTTCCATTTGTAATTTAGCTTTAAGTCGTCAAAGAAAAATGCTATCATTGTGCAAAAAACATGTTTTCTGGTATGCAGTTGCAGGTTTGGACAGAAAGTAAATGCTGCTTCCTGTAGGTCAGGTTGTGCAATTAATTTTGGAAGTGAACTCTTATTTTGTCTTGTGTTCTGAATGAAGAATGTTAAAACGGCAAAAGTATCAAGGAAAATGTCAAAGTTCAAGGTGTTTTCACTGTTGAATTGCTTAACTTTTTCACTATTTTTTAAGTCCAATAATTGTAACATCTTTCCAAAAGACAATGAGTAATCGTGTTAAATAATTGGGATTTCAATATTGACCAAAATAATTGTGATTATAATTTTTTATAAGCCCTAGGTCCGATCCTAGTCTGGCAGCTTTATCTAGGACGACAATTGGTCACACACATATACACTGAGCTCTAAACGTTGCACGCTCTAGTGTGGCTATGATTCATATTTTTAAACTGGTGTGTGTCCGACTGCAGGCGAACAGGACTGACAACCCTAGACACTTCTCATTTGAAACAGGTTAGTGGTGAGTGACACATTGGGAGCAAAAAATAGGCTCACAGACGCTTTTCCCTTAGACTGAGGCCCTAAGTAATTTGTAAAGCCCCCGCCCTGCAGCCAAGAAAACCATCTCCCACCCACATGTGCAGTAAGCTAACAAATATGGTTGCAATTAAAACGCAGTCTCGGTTACTAAATAAATTCTAACCATATGTTTTAAACTCCCTCCCTCATATTTTACACCTCTCGTATAGCCTGTGCTAAAGCTATTTGGTGTAAAATATGGGAGAATGAAATTTGTGCAATTGCGTTTTATCAGTTTACTTCTTGGTTTTATATGCTAGGAGTTTTTTTCATTACATTTCATTCAGAAAGTGTCTTCTCTCACTTCTGCTTAAGGCTCAATAAATATAAAAAGGGGGACAAAATGTGGCTCTTGTCAGCGCTGCTCTCCCTTCAAGATACATTTTATCTTTTAGCTTTTTATGCTAACATAACAAAGCATTCAACAATATTAACTACACAGTTGAGCTTTAGAAGAAGGCCCTTGATTTCTCTCTGCCTATACTTAAACTTTGTCCGGGGAAAGCAAGCTGATAGACCTGACAAAATCGGAGACAGAGTGCTTTTACTAGAGTGAAATAAAGCAGCTGATTAATAGGCAGGAGCCAGGAGAAGGAGGGAGACATGCTGTGGAGACTAGCAGGAGAGATGTTATGCTGTGTCGTCAGGAGGGAAACAAACAGTTTCAACTTTGTTTGGTCTGTTTTACAGCCAGGTGGTGTTTATGATCATCCACCTTTGCTCATTAATAAAACTGCACCAACAGAAATTGCTTCTCTTTTGCAGCAGAGGGAGGTAATCAAATTTCTATCAAAAGGTGATCAAAATCAGAAGCCAAAATGTGATAAAGCTTTATTTGTCTTGCAAATCCTTGTGCGTGTGTCTGTGTGTGCTTGTGTGGGCGTGTGTGTGTGGGGCTATGTTTGGTAAGACATGTTTTTATTAAGCACCGACTGTGAGAAGCGTGCAGCTCTCTTGAGCAATCACATGGAGCCTAAAAGCTAAGTTAAACCCATTGTTTCCAATTTTATGAGTTTGCACAATGTGGCGTTGGATAATTTGTTTTTGTCAGCGTGCAGGATGCTGCATACACCCTCCACCTGGGTACTCATCCTGCTCTAGTCACCCCCCCCCCCACCCCCACATTTAATAAAACTGTACTGCACTTATTGAGCTGCCCTATAGATCTGTAATCTGTTCTCTTTCTCTTAGATGACTCTGCATAAACATCTATAAAACTTGATTTGTGACTTAGTTAATATGCACTCTATAAACGTGTCACATGTCAGGTGTCAGTTACATCACAATTTGAGCTAGCTATACGCTGAACCATTTAATTTTACCTAGTGACAGTATCGTAGAATTTCCCCTCACGGGTTGCTTTTGGTATTTGATATAAGTATACTTAGCTGTGTCTTAGTAAGAACTTTGGCCATCATCCTCCTCTTCTCTCTTTGGAGGTCAGTATGACTTTGCTGTTATTCATTCTGAAAAAGGAATTATTAACTATGGGCCGCGCTGCTTGGTGATGCACTTCTAATGTACAGGTCCCAACGGCTTGCTGTGAGATGGTGGCTATGACAAATGACAGCTGGCCTATTTAATCAGTACGCAACTAAGTGGTTCCACACTATTACATTTTGGCTCACAAGTGAGACAATGCTGAAACACCTCTATGTCTTGTTTTAAGTGTTGCTGTCAACCGAGAGGTTGAGGTGAGAGGGAGGGAAATCGCATGAAGCGGTTTTGAACAAGTTCAGCTCGGATTTACACGGGGGAAACATGTATTGGTCTCCTGACTATAACTGTAGTTCTACAAAGCAAGAATGTTTAACCTTTTGATTAAAAACTGTGCAGCTGTTTCAATGACAAAGTACAAAGTAAAGCTGGAGAGTGTTAACTATGTTATGTCATGAATCGGTATTCAACATCCAGTGAAATTATAATTTGTACCCTTTTTTAGGGACTTTTTGTCCTCATTCCTGATCTCAGCTGTTTTTTTTTTTTTGTTTTTTTTTTTTTTACTGTGACTGCTGGAGGGGCTGGTTGGTGCTGACAAATGCTGTCATCAGTATGTAGCGTAGTACGCTTAACAGTAAATAAGAGCCATCTCATGAGATGATACAAGGAAAAACTGTACTTCCTTTAACAATTAAAAGACCCATGGCTGCTCAGTAACTTAAACGTGATTGGTTGCCTTTGGTGACGGGACAAGAATGACACACTTTAACTTTACAGTGCAAACTGACTTTGTAGTGAAGGGTGACACATGTAGGGCTGAGTGTTCTTGAACCTCCATTGCAATTAAAATGATGGTTTGTCAAAGACAGTGAGACATGAAAAGAACACACAAACACACACATCTAGGTTGATCATGTATGATGGGTGACTGATGTGGGCCACTCCTATTGCTGTGCTACACAGGCAAGCGGTCTCCAGTACCCTGAGTATTGATTATGGACATGCGAAGCAGCTTGTGCATTGTCTGCAAATAGTCCTGCTGTGCTGCCCTCACTAGCTTGACAGATGGCTAATGGCGTTTAACACATCAATGTAAAACAAAAGCCACCAATGTTGTTTATTATATAATTTAGATTCAGATGGATGAAAATAATATATAATAGCCTTTCAACTGTCATAATATATCTGCGAGGCAGTTAACATGGTTGTGTGAAGTTGTTCATATTCATGAACTTCATCTTAGTTTCACATCTAATATGATAGAACCATCTGTGATAAAATGGGTACGGATATGTATGTAGGGATAATTAAGACAAAGCAGTATTTTCCTCAATGACAAAGTTAAAAGATGTCTTCATTACGACAGCATAGGAACAATGACATTTTTAACCAAAGTAATTTGAGCACCTTCATTCAAATGTAATCTGAAGGAGTAAGTGAAGCGATAAGTCACTCAGGATTGCCAGTATGTGTGAATGGTTACTAAGAAACAACGAATGGGAGGGAAACCATCCTGATCCTGACGTATCGCGTCTAGTTTATTGGTCAAGTCAACTTGATGGTCAATTCTGCAAGATGTGCCAGACATACAGAGCAATTGAAAATACGTTTCTCTCTGACCCATGGTTCAGTAAGGAAACGTACAACAATTATAAAATAAAAAGATAAGAAATATATACAAATAAGATAATGAAAGATAAGTTATAAATACAATTAATCCAAAGATAATATGTACAAAACAGTAATGAATTCTAAATAGTGCAAATGTCAGGCAAAATCAAACAGAGACTTTAGATAGTGGTCTGACCAATAACCTTTTTTTATGTATCCTCACCATGTATTACTATTATTGTTACAAACTATCTATTTTTAAATGGAAGTGAAAACTAGAGGAAAAGAATTGGCAGTAAATATAAAGCTTAAAACTCAGTCTGTATTTAGTATTCTCAACAACATGTAGCTGACCACTCTGGCCGAGGCTTTATTCTAACAGAGTGATGAGCCTGCAGCTGAGCTGAGACACCGGGCAACCTATCTGTTTCTGTGGGTCAAGCATGGGCTAAATGGACCGGCTCCCTTGGAAAACTCACTTCCCAAGTACCTTAGAAGACAAGTCGAGTCTAGCTGCAAGTGGTTGGCAGGTATGATTCGGGGTGTATGCGTTAAAGACAAGTGCCAACGGCATTAACATGCAAGCTATTATTAAAGCCCCAAATGCTGGAAGACATTCTCCACTGAACATATTTAATTTTCCTAAGTAAACTTTCCTAGAGTTGTGTTTTCCAGTCATTATACTTCGTTGCTTTTGAGTCTTCTAACCCCACATGCTGAGATTAATGCATAGCAGAAATCCTAGGGCTCAACAACTATGAGGCTATTCAGATTATAAATATATCATCATTAATATCACCTGAAGCCCATATTAATGTTGCATTTATTACCTTTAAAATGTCCCATGGGTTGTTTAGGGGACTTGTAATGGAGGTGTCAGTCATTGATTGTGGTCGCAGACAGGCTGGGGATTGCCACGTGCAACAAGAGACAGCCTTTCAGTAGGTTGGCATTTGATGAAATGGCCTTTTGTGTGTGTGTGTGTGTGTGTTTGGCAAAATACTTGATAAAGTCAGTGCGATGCAGCTCAAATGTTGGTGGGCCCTGGAGGCAGTTTTAGAATTCCTTGAGTGGCAGCTGTGCTCTGTGATTAACCTTTAGGGGTTCAGATGAAGTTGTCTCACTGCGGTAGCTAACACCTCAGTCTCTCCTTTGTTTTAAAATAGAAGACAGAGATCTTGGAGAATACTATATGTTGAAACAACTATGTCAATTAAAGTGATACACATATCCAGCTATACTTGTTTTCATTGTCGATTAGTCTGCAGATTACTTTCTTGATTAATTTTGTAATCTATAAAGTGTCACAAAATAGTGCAATATACCCTTACAGTTTCCTAAAGCCATGACTGAAATGATTGATGAATTACCAAAAGTTGAACATTGTTTTTCTGTCAATCATTGGAGTTCTACTGAATAAAATTTGACATAGCTTGAAAGCATCTGTCAGCAACAGTCAAGTATACAGTTAAGCTGATGAAGACCAATTAATGTTTGTTACAATAATAATAATTGTGATGCACTAGTTTGCTTTCTTAATTTGAGCATTGTAGTATACCTGAAAACCAAATTTGTCGTGTTCTCAAAGGATGCTTAATATGGAGCTGGCTGCAAATGCCATTAGACGCGGTGTGATCAGAGGTTGTCTGTCGAAATGCATACATGGCGTTGCAGCCACAGCTCCTGATGGTGAAATCCATCACATTGAAAGAACAATTGTTCCAAAATAATCTTCAGTAACAATTCTGTGAAACCTTTTAAAATTATTTTTATTGTTTGGTGTATTCTGTATTTTATGCTGTGTATGGAACATGATTCAGGCTCATAAATCTGATAATTAAACATTTTTTGTACATTTTCGGAACAGTACAGTCCTGCTTTTGCATGTTTCTAAAGTAATAGTTAAAAATATCTCCCCTGCGATTGAACAGTCATTTGTGAAACCACAAGCTCCACCATTGGACAACCACGTAACCTTTGAGATACTGAAAGTAAACATAAATAAGGCTCTGCAAACATGGCAACTTTCTAATAGCTCATGTCTGGCCTCTGCTACTGCAATTAAGTTGATAAATGAAACGATAATTGGGGTAGTACTTTTTATTTTTTATTTAATTCAATTTTTACACACAGTTTTTTTTTATTTCTAATGGCACCTGAAGTGAATAAACTGTTGCTTTGTTTGAAAAGAGATCATATGAGGTATTTGACTCTATTGTTTATTCTGTCTTAATGTGATCAAATGTGTTTTATTTTTTTCTTATTGATTTTACTGTTTACTGTGATTTTATGGTGTATAAAATGGATTAATAAAATTGTTCTGATCGGAGTCTAAGTACATTTGCCAGACAGCAGCAAATGTAACCAGCAGTCATTCATTCGGGCTTTGGTACTGCAGTAAGCCCAAGTTCTGGTACCTATCATACATGTATTTCTAAAAGCCCAATGATGATATTGTCAGTGGCTGATACACTACCCGTATGTACATGCTCAAGTTTTTTTCTACCACATGGCACTGTTTTGTAATTGATTACATCCCACTTTGCAACACAATTATACAACAGAACCTTATTTATTGATATTGATTGATTTCAATATCGATCGATCCAACACCAAAGATTCTTTTGTACCTTAAAATAATGTTTCCAAAATTGTTTCAGTAGTTCATTAACTCGTTGGAATGAGACATACGAATAATGGTAATGGTAACAGTAATGAACAATTTTACCTGTAAGGGGAACGATGGGGAAAAGTGCTTTGATGCCTACAGTAAAGGTGCTGGTTGACAAGTAGCTAATGCTAATGTAATTCTTGGTGGGTAACATAAGATTACGACATCGTTCAACACGCTCAGTTATCTTTAGAATGATTGTTTTGACCACCGTTAACAACTCTGGGCTAACCCACAAATTCATCAGTAAGGTTAACTGTATAGATAGATGACTAATCTAATGGTAATTTAGCTAGCTAGCACACCCCTGTCTGTCTGCCTCAGTCTCCTGCTGACAACAGCCCCGGGGAAACATCCACAGTCAGCCCTCAGCCAGCTAGCAACCATCCACTATCACTACAGACCCGGCCCGGGGACACATCCACAGTCAGCCCTCAGCCAGCTAGCAACCATCCACTATCACTACAGACCCGGCCCGGGGAAACATCCACAGTCAGCCCTCAGCCAGCTAGCAACCATCCACTATCACTACAGACCCGGCCCGGGGACACATCCACAGTCAGCCCTCAGCCAGCTAGCAGCCATCCACTATCACTACAGACCCGGCCGGGGAAACATCCACAGTCAGCCCTCAGCCAGCTAGCAACCATCCACTATCACTACAGACCCGGCCCGGGGACACATCCACAGTCAGCCCTCAGCTAGCTAGCAACCATCCACTATCACTACAGACCCGGCCCGGGGAAACATCCACAGTCAGCCCTCAGCCAGCTAGCAACCATCCACTATCACTACAGACCCGGCCGGGGACACATCCACAGTCAGCCCTCAGCCAGCTAGCAGCCATCCACTATCACTACAGACCCGGCCCGGGGAAACATCCACAGTAAGCCCTCAGCCAGCTAGCAACCATCCACTATCACTACAGACCCGGCCCGGGGACACATCCACAGTCAGCCCTCAGCCAGCTAGCAGCCATCCACTATCACTACAGACCCGGCCCGGGGACACATCCACAGTCAGCCCTCAGCCAGCTAGCAGCCATCCACTATCACTACAGACCCGGCCCGGGGAAACATCCACAGTAAGCCCTCAGCCAGCTAGCAACCATCCACTATCACTACAGACCCGGCCCGGGGACACATCCACAGTCAGCCCTCAGCCAGCTAGCAACCATCCACTATCACTACAGACCCGGCCCGGGGACACATCCACAGTCAGCCTCCAGTCAGCTAGCAGCCAGCCCGGTCAGCACTTAACTCCTGTGCTAAGGACACTAACGGCAGTTTACTAAACCGTCGGGACTCCCACCCAGGCACTCAAGTTAGAACAGCGGCCATTCGTAACTTTACACCTCTGATAGCATTACCGGTGCCAGGATTAAGGCACCAAAAGGAAAAATAGTAATTTAGAGATGTGGTAGCATTGAATCTGGACGGGAAGGATAACTCTGGGAGTTGGAAGGGGTGTGTCGCGATTCTGCCTTATCACTCTGCGACACAGGTTCGTGGAGATAGGTGTCGCAATTTCAATTTTATTTTGCATATCGTTACAGCCCTAATTTGTAGACATTTTCGCAGTTTAGGATGCTGAGGAGAAATTAATTGTTCCCTCTGTGTGACTAAACCAGTTGCTGTGGGTGGCAACGGGGTCCAGTGGATTATACTGGAAGTTAATTGCCCTTTATCTATTTCAGCAATTTAAGATAGAACATGTTTGAGGTGTACATGATGTGAGGTAGAGCAGGTATACTTGGCTTCTATTTTCTTCAGCTAAGTTGGATGCTAAGTGTTGCAGTCTCTGCTGTGCCCGCTCATTTACCTGTTGTCTTCAGAATGCTCCTCATTGAATGCCTGTCTGACTTTTTAAGGCTGATCAAAAGACAGTTTGACAGTTCTGTTGTCTGTATGTTGACAGTTAGAAACCTCTTCTAACATTATTAATGATCTTTCCGACCTTCTTTTTTGTTGGACATTTCAAAGTATTGATGTCATGCTGCGCTCTCATCAATGACAGTGTGACTTCTGCTTCAGAGGAACACACCATCAGCCCTGTGATTATAAACCACAGCATGAAGAACAGGTCCTAGGCATTTGCTGTTGCATATGCCTGTTTTTTTGCTCTACTGGCACTAGATGCAGCAAATGGCCAACCTTCTGATAACGGTCAAGTACTGTATCATACATCTATCACGGCGAAGTCACATTTTTGGCAGTGCTACCATAGAGGTTTCAAAGTAAACTTGCTGAGTCAATTGCAGAGTTTCTTCAAATATTCAAAGGTGATTATGCAATATGCATTAATTAGCATGCATATCACAAGAAGCAACACAGGGAAGGAAATATTAGATACTTCAGCTGTGCAAAAGGCTAATCTCTGAGGATTTCTCCAATTTACTCCATGCTGTTTAATGCGGTATGTGGAATAAATACAACCCTGTGATATGTTCCTATTGTTTTACAAGAGATCCATTTTATTAAAGCTGCAAGAATGAATCGATTAGTTATCAGCTATTAAATGAATCGCCAATTATTTTGATTGATTAATCGGTTTGAGTGTTGTTTTTATGAAAGAAGTAAGTAAAAGTAAAATTCCAGCTCCTTAAATGTGAATATATTCTAGTTTCTTCACTTCTCTCTGACAGTAAAGTGAATATCTTTGAGCTGTGGACAAAACAAGACATTTGAGGACGTCATCTTTGGCTTTGAAAAACACTGATCGACATTTGTCACCATTTTCAGACACTGTATAGACCTAAAAAATACCTAGTCAATTAATCGAGAAAATAATGTACATATTAATCGACTATGAAAATAATCGTTAGTTGCAGCCTTACATTTTATTGTGATTAAAAAAAAAAGTAGACCCAATCTTGCCCAAGTTTTGAATATTATATTCAAGATTATTTTAAATTTCCCTGTTGAATCGATGAGTCATAGAGACTGTGAAGTGTACTATGAGAGAAGTGTTTCAAAGGCTCTCATTTATTCTAACGCTCCTGAGATGTTTGTGCAAAGTGCAGGCAGGTTTGCTTTGTAGCGCCAGTGCAGTCACTCGTGTACCACCACAAATAACACCAGAGACCAGTTTGTGAAAAACTTTCTCAGTGCTCAGTAATGAGCTACGTTCTGTTCTCTCTCCCTGTTGTTTTGAGGAGATGATTTTCAATTAAAGGCTCTGCAGAGTCAATGGAAGTGGAGTTATCGGCCTGTGTTGGATTGTACCCTGAGGCCTGTGTTGAAGCTGGGGCATGGCAGGAAGTTCTGCCAAAAGGTATTACTGCTGTTGGCATACAGCTCAGGCACGTTGTGGTTTTCTCCACCGGCTCCTCCCTTCACCTTACTTCTCACTTCATGCCTCAAACCCACCCAAATTCTGTGCTGTGCACTATTATATTTCTACAGTGCTCCTGTCTTTCTTTGAGGTGTTTAGTTTTTCTGTAGCCATGGAAGGCAACACTATTTCTGTCTGGCTTACTGGAAAAGCCCTATCTATTGTGATACAGTAATAATCTCAAGTGGCATTTCCTGCTTGTTTCCAGTCAGAGGGAGGAGAAATCTGGTCCTACCAGTGAGCGAGAGAAAGACTTGGGGCTTTCATCACACCCAGGTCAGCTGCTGTTGAATTAATTTTAGGTTAATTACACTAGCATTATCTCCATTTTCCAACTACAGATAAACCTAAAAGGCTGTTGTATTTAATTGGTTTAAGAAGAAACCGGGTGCTTTTGTTGGTATTTCTCAATCCTAGGTTGACTGTCTGCATTTGCCTCTAAATTACCACCATCAGGCTCCCGTCTGAACGCCTAAACCTCTTATTACACCCTATTAGAGAAGGACTTGAAATTAATTATCATGTTTACTCTGCCTTGGACGTCACAGAGAAAGCCCTTTCACCATCTGAGTTTTACAAACATGATGAATGTATTGCAATATCTCAGCCAAACCCCAGCGGACTACATCGCTGTGTATTTTTTAATAACATTCTTAGAGGCTTACAGTCCTTCTACAGTGTTTAAAACGATCTACTTGGAAGTAGAAAATAATTAAAGAAAATAGGAATTATTGTAATTTACCAGTCCTCAAAATATCCTTCTGAATTAAAGCCTGTAAGCTTACTTAAGTGCTCTCCACATTATTAGTATATTGCTGATACTTTTGTATTCACCTTTTATCTTGTCAACTATTGTGCTACAGGGGACACCTGAGTGTTATTTTGAACTGTGAGACTCTATATATGCATTTATCTCCTGCTAATGGGCTTTATTCTCACTCAGTCTGAGACAATAAATCGGCCGCTCTGACACACCACCCCCAGGAACACATTTAAGTCTGTGTGTGTGCAAGTGTCACCCATGTCAGAATAGATGGGGTTATTGCTTAACCAATTAAATTGAGGAACGCCAACAATTTTGACAATCAATTGGGATTTTTTCTAATTTAAAATCTTTGGGTTTTGGAAAGTTGGACTAAAAGAAATTGGATGATGATAGGAATTTTTCACATTATCTTCTGACTTTTTATGAAAAAATACTTTTTAATGTAAAGCCTGAAGGGTAAAATGGTAACAAGTAATAAGTCGTTTTGGGCTTTTTGTTATTATTATTGTTATTATTGTATTGTTATTATTTATTATAGAGTTGGCAATAGTGAGATGAAAGGAAATGGGGGCAAAGATTTATGATTGGCATCTTAACCTTTTAACAATGTACCAAAACACTCAGGTAACCATTTAGCTAAATCCTGTAGTGCATTGTACTGTATCTGGAAAAATGTGATCTGGTTGCATGTGATTGTCGTGACGAGGGAGTCCGACAGAGGAGTTACTTTGATTCTGCAGTCAACGCAGAGATGCAGCCTCGCTGCAGCCTCGCTGCAGCCAGCTCCATCTCACTACCAGCAGGGCTCATCAGGACAGTAAACACCTGCAACAGCACCTCAATCAGCTCACATTTGTCCCATACAAATGACTTTACAAGGTTGATGTCAGACAAGGGAATGCCTTTTGCCTACTCCGGTCATGTCCTCTGAAGGCTCATTCAGAGTCTGTGTGTGTGTGTGTGTGTGTGTGTGTGTGTGTGTGTGTGTGTGTGTGTGTGTGTGTGTGTGTGTGTGTGTGTGTGTGTGTGTGTGTGTGTGTGTGTGTGTGTGTGTGAGTGTGTGAGAGAGAGACCCCTCTCTGCTGACTCCTCTGTCTGGCCTTGGAGTCCCATAGTGCAGCTGGAGTGTAATAATCATCCTCTATTCAGTGCTGCTGCCAGGAAAAGGGTGTCTTAGTCCGCTGTGTGCTTATTGAACGCCTCCTCATTCAAGTTAAGCACTGTATTAAATTCATATTCCCTTGCTCTTTATTACTGTGTATTACTATTTCCTCACAGTCAACGATTCTTTCTTTGTCCCATACGTGCTTGGGCTGTCTTCTCCACAGAGTCTCTGTTTGCCCTTGCTCAAAACAAGGTGAAACAAATAGGCCGGATTAGGATGACACAAGATCTTAATTCATCTACACATTATAATTTTTCAGTTTTGAGATCAGGTGTCGTGTCATATGAACGCACCCATAGACTCAAGAATTGAAACGTCAGCTCAACAGTTTTTAATTTTGCTAACCGTATAAGTAGGACAACAACACACACTTTCAAGAAAACAGTATGTTACCAGCCAAATGCTACTTTTAACAGCCAACGATTACGTTGATTACCAAATGGATATATTCTCTTGAATAATTATTGGTCTATAAAATGTCAGAAAATAGTAAGAAAAAAAGGCTCTTTTTGCAAAAGTGGTTTCATCAATAAGCTTATCATATGAGACAAAGAAAGGCAAAAAAAGCATACAATAGGCCTTATTCACAGAAGACATTTTGACATGTCACGGTAGGAAAATCACAGGTGTAAATAATATAATAAACAATGGCTAAATTCAATTTAGCTGCTTTGATTTCAGGGTCCTGGTATCGTGGATGCTGGCTCACTGTCACTCTCACTGAAACACTTTAACAGAACTAAGCCATTGTTAGTGTTATTAGTAACCCATGTGCTTTTCCTACTACGACAAGTCAAAATGCCTGCTGTAAAAAAAGGCCTATTAAGAAGCTGCGAGTAGAAAATGCGAGTTTGGTATTTTTGCTCAAATGACCGAGGCGGTATCAAAATAGTTGCTGATCATCGTGTCAGTGACAGCGACTCTAGTGAATCTGCAAATGTGATACTTGGAGGCTCTTATCTTATGGTTCAGTTTTAATTCTCCGGGTCTCAAGTCCAAATCCATTCATAATTCAAAAATTCTTTCCAGCTTGCTAAAATTTTTCTCAAGGGTCATTTACACAGAGATGTTCACTCTATCCAGAGTTGCCGTGGTGATGTTGTGGCTGGACAGGGCCTTGAAGTCATCTACCTGCTGCTTGGCATTGCTGGATTTTCTGCCTATTTGGCTCTTTAAAAGCCCAACCAGTCTGAAAGCTCCACTCTGCATTTCCCTCCCGAAGAATCCTCTTGTCTGAGATTTCCTGGTTGGCTCTCTCTGTGGGCTCACAGCCCTCGGGGACTTAACACAAAAACATCAAGAGACTCTGTTTCCAATGAGCATTTTCTATTTGCTTCTCTTTCCTCCCTTTTCCCCTCCTCTCCTTGTGTACTGTATTCTCATCTGAGTGTAATGATATGTGTGGATTAGTGCAGGTTATTAGTGAGCCTAAAGTGTAGAATTACAATCAGCCCAGTGTATGAGTGCTTATAATTGTGATGTGCGCCGGCTAAGTGAAAAGGTCTGTTATCTGATTCCTCATATCCTCTGATGATAATGTTGTCAGAGATTGCACAGCCTTATGCAACAGGTTACGTATGGTAATGATGCCGCTGTTTATCATGTTTGCAAAAAAATCATTTGCATGCCATACTCCAGGGAGAATATGGTCCACTTCCATATCCTCTTAGTCCTCTGATGGATTTTCTCTTCCTCACTGCTTCCAAATTTACATCAGTTTACTCTTGGGTATGCAAATACAGGTTTAGAAGTAATCAGAGCTGTCATTTTAACCCCCAACGTGACAAGAATCATCATGGTTCCTGTGTGTTAAATTGCACCGCCGTGGCCTCACATGTCAGGATTGTGTTTGATGGTTGTCATTTACTCAGCATCTTCCCAGAGTGTCATTTCTGTTCATTTTGTGATTGCACTTCTTCCTCCCAGTGCAAATCTCCCAAGTTCTCTGCGCTCCCATTTGTTTGATATGAGACCTATTGGGCTCATTTGTAGGGATCACGGGGGCAGTCTTTCATTTTATGATGAAATAAGATACTTTATGTCTCTTTCTGTGCTGTTTGTTTGGGCTGCTCTCTCTCGGAACCTGCCATATCCTGCTGCATCAGCTGGACCAGTGACCCAGTTCCAAACAAACACATAGATGCAGCAGTTGATGGCTTTACAGGCTTTTTTGACCACTCCTAATGATAGTTTAATTGAGTGCACCCTGCTTCACAGCTCTCTGATGGATACGGGGACGCGGATTAATCCCACGTCCCTTTTGATTGTTTTGTTGCTTTCTCCCCCTGTAGGTACCTTTTTGTATCCCAGTGTGGGACCACTGAATTCATTTCCTGGGGTCTTTGTTCCATTGTCAGCCCATGCTCGTGTTCTGGTTGATTCGCTGGGCTTGTTGGATTGTTCTGGGGATTGCAAAATGCATTGTGGACATGCACGTGTGTATGTACATACACTTTGATAGAAAAACAAAAACAAAACAGGGCTGAAAAGGCTACACATGGAATTTCATGCCCTCCGCTAAAGTGGTTGGCTGCCCGACTTATACATGCTGATCATCAGATACAGGCTATCAGAGGGATTATTTAACTGCACAGTCATTTTTGAGGCTGTACTTTTATGATGGTGTTTAGCAAATATCCAATGAAATGTCTCGAAGTCCGTGTCGGTGAGGGTCTACTTGATCACTGACCAGTCTTCTTCTTTGTGTATTGCATATGTAGGAGGGGTCAGTAAATCAACGCGCATTAGTTCGTAGTGTCACGATGATCCGTTTCTTTATTGCACATCTGCAACAGCAACATAAATAAAATTGTGTTAAACATAAAGAAACAAATGTTTGTCTCACAAAATGCGGTTGAAAATAGTTTGCCCTTCCGCTCTCTAGACATACACACACCTCCACCTGTGCCAGATGAGGTCTACATATAGAGTCAACACCCCATGACGTCATCATCATCATCAATATCACGTCCACATGATAAACAGTAATTATGAGCAGCATCATTTCACTATAGGTGTCAGAATGATTATAAATGACATGCATGTGAAGAGGTATAAAAGAAAATTCAGTGTAATGCTTCAACAGCATATGTTGTTATATTTTAGTTCAGTTTTTACAGTGTTAGTAGCAAGTGATGGCGCAGTCATTCAAATAGCACCGCTGTGGCCTCTTTTTACCTTTTTATATAAGTGGTCATATGCTGCTTTGATAACTTATTTATACAGTCTTACAGGGTTGTCCATCCTCATCTATAGCTAACACGTACTGTACTAACTGGTATAAGTCTAAATAATCTTATAGTTAATTTTTCAGTGAATTGATTTATTGTTTGGTCTTTGAAGAATCAATAATAATAATCAAATACCTTGGATTTACAGAAAATAAGAAATATTGGCTCCTCTGATGGCAGGTTATTTACGTGATCTATCATTGGCAAGCTGGAAAGGGTGCAAGTCATGCAAGGTGGGTCTTTTTTAATTTAGTCGCCATTCACCTCAGGAAACCTCTGTGGAAGTGGTCCTGTATTCATACCTTCAGCAGGACAGACACACACACCTCCGTCAACACAGCCATCTATACAAACAATCTATATACTGACAGCATTGATAATGCTGTCAGTATATAGATTGTTTGTAGGTTTTGTGGGTGTGAGTGTGGGCCCTTGTAGTATTTCTCAAAGACAGGTGTCGGTCATGGCTGGTTTAATAGCGACATGTTGTTCACCTCTCACTGAATGACAACAAATGCCACCAGTCAGGATTTGACTGGCTGTTGTACATGGCCACGACATGTTGATGGAGCTCTGACAGTAGAAAGAGAATATCCTGCATTGTATTGGTAGATCCACAAGAACATGTAGTCCACAGAGGTCTTTATTGACTGTAAAAGAAATGTTTTTATGGGAAACTGACTACTGATTGAACAGAGCTCTATTTTTGTTTGTTTATTGGATTTTGATCATATTTGATTTTGTTTGGAGCAGATCCAGAAATACAAAAAGATTCTTCTCTCTCTACTAATCTTGTATATCTACATGTATGTGTATGTGTATATATATATATATAATGGACTATATACATTAATTAATTTCATATAGGATATTGAAAAGTTGGTTTGTAGTTGCTTAATTATATTCATTACACTTAAATTATTATTATTGTTATTGTTCTATATTTCGATATTTTTCCTTCCACTGGCTTCATATAACTCACCAGAACAGGTTGGTAAGAACCAATTTTGGGAGTCACATGTAATGTTCTCTCTTAATTCCTGTTCATTTGGCAAACAAACAATACAGACGGAAATATGCTTTTTTTTGTGATCAACAATTTTTTAACATACAAAACATACATCTCGCTACATGAACAACCCCCCTTCGTCATCACCACCAATCAACACCATAAGTCTCTCTCTCTCCCCGGCACAAAGCTTCTTAGGAGCCCTCCAGAAAGGTCAGGTACTTTCCTCATTTTCTAATTTCTAATCTGGCAAACCGTTCATGTGACCCTAGCCATGTCACAAGCCCACTCCTGGATTGAAGGCACTCCTTCATTCTTCCATCCTATTAAAATCTGTCTGGCTATCATCAAACTAGTCCGGACCCAGCTTCTTATGTGCTTGTCCTTCACGCTCAGATTTGCTCCATCTTCCAGAACAAATCTTGGGGTGAAGGGAACCTGGGTCCCTGTAATCTGACATAGGTTATGATGTATCCTGGACCAAAATTCCTGGACCTTATCACAGAACCAAAGGACCGAAAACATGCATTTGTTCTGTTGACCAGAGGACCAAACAAGCATCTTTATGTTACCTGTTTGTTTTGTCTGAGAACACCTAAGCAAATCAGGAGCACACAATATTTTATTATCTCTTATCACTGTTTGTCCTGCATTTCTGAGAAAATACGTTTTCTACCAACATTATCGTTGTTTTGGTGTTGTCCATCAATATTGGTTTCTTTGCCGTGGGCGGTAGAAGTGTGTTGATATTACAGCATTGATGGTGCCAGGTCCAACCATCCCTGTGTCAGACTGTGTGGGTGGACATCCTGTGGATGTGTGACGCCTCTACTACACATTACAATGGCACACAATTAACGCCACAAGGGAGCCAAGTACTTTATTGCCTTTTTCCTTCTCCTGTTATATTTCTTTCTTATATTGTCCTCTCTCATCCTTCCCCAGCAATCTATAACTACGATGCCCCGGGAGGAGGAGGAGCTGTCGCTGCAGATTGGAGACACAGTGCACATACTTGAGACACATGCAGGTTAGAACAGGCTTGCTGATGACACTCATGATCACAGCAGACACACCAATGTCGGACATTATTTCCCTGTCATCGCTAGTAGCACTTTGGCTTTGTCAAATTGTTCTACATTCGTTCAATAAGATTAAAAATATATAGTAATCATAATAGTGTGTCCCTGTAAATGAACGCAGCAGCAACACTACTCACTAATCAGCTGTATTAACAGTCTTTATTCTGAATTGATTAATAAAACAACCAACCTTGTTAAATAGTTAACTTTAGTGCAGAGTTTTTGTTCTATTATTCTGTTTTATTTTTTTATTCTTGTTTACTATGTATGTTAAAATCAGCATACATTTAACATCATTCTGTTCTCCAGACTGGTACAGAGGGCATAGGCTCAGGAGAAAATCCAAAAAGGTGAGTGGCCAGTCATCAAATGTTTTACACTAGGCCTGTCACGATAACAAATGTTGCTGGATTCTTCCAGAAATTATTGCGATACACGATAATATTTTCATCTAATATAATGATAATAGCATAATAATAAAGGTACACCTTTTCAAAGATCAACAAACTATTATTTCTAGAGAATATTTAACACTGGAACTGGAATAGTTCTGTTTTCAGCCTACATTTTGGCAAAGGTGCAGCTACTTTCTTCTGCTCCTCCTCTGCAGAACCGAGAGTGGTCATCCAGTGTCTTTGGTAGCGAGAGAGAGAGAGAACGAAAACAAACAAGCATGCAAATGGAAGTTATCGCGGCCCGAAAAATGATCGAGCTAATTTTTTTATTGTGCGATTAATTGGTTTATTGACTATCGCAGCAGGCCTATTTCACACCATCAAATCTGTTACTAAAAGATCATTCTTTACGGCCTCACTTCAACTTGTGTCTCGGTTATACTATAATGTTTTCATTGTGATCTCTTCCTCTTCTAGGGCATATTTCCTGCTTGCTATATTCATCTGAAAGAGGCCACAGTCGAGGGCAGTGGGTTAGTACACTTCCACTTTTGAACATAATGTAAATTTAGGATTTATTTTTCACAAGCAAGAAGGTTGCTTCTACTTCCGTATGATTTGTTTATTTTTATTATTATAATTATTATAATGTATTAGAATGATTTTTGTAATTATAATACTTTTGTCTAAAGATGCATTGTGCTGAAGATGGCAAAAAGATATTCAAATAGGAAATAAAACACATTTTCTGACCTTCTGAGAAGCGTGTTGGCTAGATAGATGGATAAGGGTGTCAGTGAAGATGTCTGCACTTGATAAGTGCAGACATCTTGTTGCGACTTGTGGCACTGTTTGGTTTTTGAACTTTCTTCTTTGATTTCACTTGCACAACACAAAGTCCTTTGAATTCAGCTGAGAACATTGAGGACCAGCTATTTGTTTTCATAGAATTCTAACTTAAGGGGCCAGTTGTTCAAAGGTAAGGTGACTGGAAAAATGGGTTGTTCAAAAGGGAAAGAAGGAATCAGAAATCAGATTAGATCACGGAATCCAATCCTGGTTTAAATCTGGATAAAACCTTCAGTTTGTGTTGTTCAAAACTCCTCAGTACGATTTGGATAACTTTGATCCAAAAAAACAGAATTATCCTGATCCCAACAGGGGGGTAGGATATCAAGGTGGATTCCAGGAAGAAAATGTAGTAAAACCAGTAGACATAGGCTACCAATTAAGCTATTCAATATAGTAAAGTAATATGTAGTAATGTAGTAAAGTAATCTTGTCCTCATGAAACAATCCCCCAAACAGATTTCAATAACAAACAAAAATAATATATTCCATTTTTCATCACCGTCATTCATCACCTTATATTCATTTCGAAGAAAATCATCAGAGATGAGCCTGTCAAAAATAATTTTTGGTTTCTCCTCCTCAGATGAAAAAGAACCCTGAACATTCTTCAATTTGTTAACTATTGGACTTTTAGCCTTTTTTTAAAGACGTTTTCAAACTATCGACTATGTATTTCTTAATGTATATTTGTTTTTTATTTGTTGTGGCTCAGCTGAGGTGCCATAAAAGAAATTATGAATGGAAGTGGATGCTTGTTATTTTTGTGTTTTTTCTCAAAATAAGAAACACTTACCTTGACCCCACGTTGGCTCTTCTACCTGTCCTTCACATAGCTGGTAGCCCACATTGTGATATGTTATCCTATTTAGAGCACTGGTAATCCGGATTTGGTAATGTTGAAAACTGTGTATCTGGATCAGGGTGATCCAGTCCAATGTTGCTTTGAATATCCGACATAAAATTAAGACCGATTACCTGATCCTGAATAGCAAAAAATGGGATTTCCAAATCCGGATAATTTTTATCCAGATTAAATGTTTTGAACAACTGGCCCAAAGGATTTAAAAAAAAAAGCTGTGAAATATATCTGAAAGTACTTGGATAACAGACATGTTTAAAACTGGCAGAGTCTCCGTGTGGAGAGTAAAGGACAGAAAGGACACAGTAAACACATTTTTACGGTGATGTCTTACTTACATTCTTACTGTCCCCGCAGGCAAAAGGAGACGGTGATTCCCACTGAGCTGCCCCTGGTTCAGGAGGTTACCACCACTCTGCGGGAGTGGGCTACAATATGGAGGGACTTATATGTGGTAAGAAGCCTGTCAAGACCTAAGGTGAAATACACACACACACACACACACACACACACACACACACACACACATAAACATTCATGTCAGATATGATAAGGCAACGTATGGATGTTAAGAGGGCAAAGAAACACTAGGGTTTAAGATGGAAGAGCTTATACAGTTTATGAGCTTATTACAGATATATATATATATATATATATATATATATATATATATATATATATATATATATATATATATATATATATATATATATCAGTTTTGGCTTATGGGTTATGTGTTGCCATGTGTTTGCCTCATGTTTTTAAGTTTGGGTTTTTAATCTTTTATTTCCATTAGTATTTTATTTCTATTTGCTTGCACATTTACTGTTTGGGTATTACTGTATTTTAACATTTTTTATCATGTGACACACTTTGTGACTTTATCCTGTAAAAGGTGCTATATCAAATAAACTTATTATTATATGTCAAGTTTAAATGAAGGCATATGTTAATGTTGTTATATATTATTGTGCATTGACCCTGAGTTTAAAAAAAAATTTGAGTTAAATATATTTTGTTGTATTTACGTTTTATTTATTGTTACTATTCATAATGCCAAAATTATTAATCAGATTTAGTTATCTTTGATTACAATGTTTAAAAAGTGTTTTATTTGTGCATATTTTAACACCACAATACTTAAAGTGTATAATATTAGTGTATAATTGTTTGTGGCAAATATTGTTATAGTAGTGTAAGTATTGACCTTACAATGTTTGTACTGGTCAGGCCCTTATGGAATAATAACATAATTCCATCTGGTCTTAATAATGAAGAGCTTTGTTCACCTACACTGTCCTGTACCTGCTGCTGCTAATGCAATGTCTGACCTGCCAGCATGAACAAGTCCTTTCACCAGTCAACAGTTCAGACACGAGAGCACTTGGATGTTTTAAATGTCCTCCTGTGTCTGAACTGTACACATGGTCATCCGTCTGTTTCTGCTGTCAGGGGGACAAACGGGAGATGTTCAACTCTGTCCGGGACATGATCTACGACCTGATCGAATGGCGTTCCCAGATCCTGTCCGGCACCCTACCGCAGGACGAGCTCACCGAGCTCAAACAGAGAGTCACCTCCAAGATAGACTACGGCAACAAGTGAGCATCCAGTCTTTAAAGGCTTTTAACCTTGTCCTTCCCTCCCAATAGCGTATATCCCTTTATCCTCATATCTGTCTGGAAGAATGACTCTTTTTGGAACAGGTCACCAGTGTCAGTCAATAGAAAATGACATGTCATCATTTACCTTGAGCACCAACTGGAGGGATTTAGCTTCAGCAAACCGTACTGTATTCCATCATGAAATGACAGCTCTTGCAGTAGGCTTAGAAAATCGGTTCTCCTCCTGTGATGAAACATTAAACCTTTGGCCAGGTTGGAGAAATGGCTTTTACCTCTGCAGATGCAGGGAGTGATGAGTTGATGAAATGCATCGACTGCGTGTTGGCAGCATACTGTTGTCTGTGCTGACTCCCTCCATAGAAGAAAGAGTTGAACAAAGTGGGGCAGCTTTGGAAAAAAAACAAAAAAACATTGAAGCTGAGGGAATGTTATATGAGGAGAAAATGAGGCAAATGGAGTGGCAGCATGCAGTTATTGTTTTCTGTTTTACTTTTCACAAATGCAACCACACTATTGTATTTTTTTCATCTTCTGGCACTTCTTAACCCTCCGGCATTTTTATTCAAGGTACTTGGATCTCGATCTGGTGGTCAGAGACAAAGATGGAAACATACTGGACCCAGAGATCACCAGCACCGTCAGCCTGTTCAGAGCACATGAGGCTGCCTCCAAACAAATTGAAGACCGGATTCAAGAGGAGAAGGTAAAGATAGACAGGATGCGGACTTTCCTCTTGGAAACCATTTTTCCACCTGCAACTAGACTCTGGTCTTTATTCAGACAGCATATCGAAGATAAGTAAAAGCACAAGTGCACTGTGTGAAAGGAAATTGTACACATTAGGATTTGAATGGGGTCACACCTTGATCTTGTTCTTCTTGGCTCATTAAATCGCAGTCGGAGTCAAACATACAGCTACAGTTTTTGTATTAGAAAAAAAAACACGGCACAGGGTTATCACCTCTTTTTATGCAATAACTGTTTGAGATGACCCCTCATTTGTCTTCATTGGACACTGCTTTCCTCGGCAGTAGTGTCTCCTCCATCCCTATTTACAATAATGGGACTCTAGGAATGTCAATGTAGGTTGGTTGGTCCAGACTGAAATATCTCAACTGTTGAATGTAAAATTAGGTACAGATGTCCCTAGTGGATACATTTTACTGACATTGGTGATCCTTAACATTTCATCTAGAACCATCATCAGATCAAAATTTTTAATTTATCCTGTACTTTGGTTAACTGCTAGCACAGGCAATTGACCCAATCACAATTCTTGTTTACAATAACTTCCGGGTAGAAACTTCCTGTGTCCCATACATAAGCTAAGCAAACAAGGATGAGAAACGACTGGATATGCTTTCATCTCACTCATCTAAAGTGCATGTTTGACTCTTTCATAAGTCTACAACTTTCACTGTTGGGTCACAGACTAAAGAAACGGAACAGCACCCAAACTAGCAGTCACGCCAACCGGCGATGTGACGTTGCTGTTCGGATTACTAGATTTGGTTTATTAAAGACGCTGGCAAAGCAACACAGTACAGAAAATTAGCACAGCATAAACCTCAGATAGGTCGGGTCCCCATGTTTATATGTCTTTAAAAGCTACAGTAATGGCTAAAAAATAACAACAGAAATAAACACGGTTGCATTTGCACGACTTCATTATAGAAATGGGGGATATGAGCCACTGCTGGTACACAAAGACGCTTGACAGCTTTTTCAGGTTCCCTGTGTATTTGACTTGGCCTATCAGTGGCATCCCTCACCTGAAGTCAGTTGGCAGTATCTAGGACTGTCAGATGCTAAGTGCCCTGCAGTTATGTTGTCTCATCTTATGTGACCTTCTCATCCAGAGGTCTTTATTGCATATGCATGGGCAATAGGAAAGTGTCCAGGTCAACGCGATAAATATTAATAATGTGGCTCCAGCATATTTTTGAAAGGCGTCCAAGGATCACACAATCAGTCCACCTTTTACTGCAGATGCAGTCCTGGAGATCAAGCTTAAGTTAAGACTTTTTATTCCAGAATTCATTATACTGTATATTATAATGAATTCTTAAGGATGTATAGTCATTGTTGATTATTGCTCCTTAACTTAAAATTTTCAGAAAGACACAGTGGCTTACATTGGATAACCTCGTGTGTGTTCTTGGATCTTCTCCTGGGCTCATTCTTTAAACTCCACACAGGCCCGAGGTCTACCTGTGTGTCACTAAAAGCTATGGAAGAATGCCCGATATTGAACGCAGCATCTCTATTTCCCTCCAACAGTCTCAGAAGCAGAATATTGATCTGACCAGGCAAGCAAAGTTTGCCTCCACACCGTCGTTTTGCCCTCTTTGTGACTCTAAAGAATGTGGTGTGTAAGATCGGTGAGGATGCAGAGGTGCTCATGTCACTCTATGACCCAGTGGATTCCAGGTTCATCAGGTAAACCCGTGGGTGCATATTCACTCAACACTCTTTGTCTCTTTCCTCTTTTCTCTTTGCTTTACATTCACAGTTCTGATTAAATATTGTGATCACCTTTGGCTCCTTGTGCTGTTTCAGTTGTACCTTTTACCTTTACCATTGTTGCAGTGACTATTGTTGTGACAACTCACGGTCAAATACATTTTGTATTTTTATATTGAGTTGTGATGAGTTTATAATAGATGTGCCTCAAGACTGCAACTGATGTCCTTTTTGGACCATCTACACACACGCACACACACACGCACACACACACAAACAATAAAATGAGAAATTGCTGAGACAGATTATAGAGATATAAATTCTCTCATCTCTCTCTTACAGTGAAAACTACCTGGTGAAATGGTCAAGTTCGGGTCTGGTGAAAGACATTGATCAGCTTCACAATCTGCGGGCCGTCTTCACGGTGAGTATTTGCTTGTATGTGTGTCCCTTTGTGTTTGTGCTTGTGAACACTTGTCTGGGGTAGCCCACTGTTTATGTAGCCAGGTTATGAGACATGTGGGAGCCTGTTTGCAGAGCCTTTATTTGTTAAGCTCTCTCAGAAAGAGCTTGGCTCGCTGTATGTATTTACCAAGGCAGTCACCTCTATCTAATGGAAGCCCAAGGGCAGAAGGGTCAGCATGTACCCACTGGGAGCACTTTGCTAGTTTTGGAAGATATTGCCCACAGGAAATGAATCTGTGGACACAATCACAGATGATCCTGAAGCAATTTGTTGGGAAAAGTTGTCCTTAACACATTCGTCTTCAACTAAGGAGGTGCTATTCATCAATAATTTGTTGTTGTGCACCCCAGCATTGCTGTGGCCTGAAAAAAGGCTGTTGCCAGATGGTACTTTAAATACAAATGCAGTTTCCAGGGGCAACCTGATTTTTTTTTTTCCGTCCTTAGGACTTAGGCAGTGAAGATCTGAAGAGAGAGAAGATCAGTTTTGTGTGTCAGATTGTCAGAGTGGGGCGCATGGAGCTACGAGACAACAACACCAAGAAGCTGACGTCAGGACTGAGAAGACCCTTTGGAGTGGCAGGTAAAGCAGAATACACAGAGACTCAGTGATACCCTGTTGGTCCAAAAAGAGCTGCAAGGCACGAATTGTGAAGTCAGAGGTTACGTTTTATTGACACTGACATTATCTCAGAACTTCGTAGCCATGGCTATGCATGAATGTCCTCATGAGTATGAGATCAGATCAGAGAGAACAGATCTCTTGTTTTGCCTTACACTTTACAGTAAGTATTGTATACAAGTCTTTCCCCAGAGTAAATGCTTTTGGCTAAAATTCATAGAAATCCAGTTAAAGTGGAAAGAAAAATTAGTGTGATTTATCTCCTGTTGGCAAGCTGCCAGGCATATCGTAAACTAATTAGATTGGCGTTTTTGCCCACAGTTCTCCAACAGAGGAAATTATACCCCTCTTTCAGTGTCTTTTTCCCAGTGCCACTTGAAGAGAATGTAAATGACAGTTTGATTTATGACGGCTCATCTTTAGACATTATCATCATTGCTGCAGTACACAGCATGAAAGAGGGCCTGATTTTTGAGATTTGCTCTTTTTTTAAGACACAGTTATAACAGGCTTTATATGGTTCACATCAGACATATAGGGTAATGGAGTAAAGGGACTGTCACACTAGCCATACTGTGTACTGTGTACTTGTTCCTACTCTCATTCACTTCAGTTGGAGCCATTTCAAGAATGTGTTTCCTGTTTTGGCGTCTGGCTCGTTGGTCAAAGTTCATCTTTGGTCAAATTAAACCTGCAAATTTGCAAGCTTGTCAAATAGCAAAAATGTTTATGCATTGTGTCTTTGGAACCCCTGGATACAACATTCTAGCGGTGTTACTGGACATCATTCCATTTAGCATAAATTACAATTACAGCAATGCTCTTATAGCTTGTTTAGATCTCAAGGTTTACTTCTGTATGCTGCTGTAACTACTGTAAAGACATTTAAAAAGAAATTTACACCAGACTGAAACAGTAGGGTTTTGCTTCCCTCTTTTGTTGGAAGTTTTAAGCCTGGCCTAGTTAACAACACACAGCAGTGGTTTGGTGTACTCAGAAGTGTAACTACAGCAAATGCAACCGTGATGTCACAGCATCCATCACTGCAGCAACGTGAGAGGTTAAACCACTGGAGGTCATCAAAAAGAATGTAGTCTGTGTGGAATAAGTTACTTTTTAAGATGATATTCCATCATCACTTTTTACCATTAAATGTGTTTATTAAATTCACATCAGAGATTTCATAGTCTTTTTAAATGCATTTCCAACCACTATGCAGGTCGCAGAAATAAATGGTTGACTTTACCTGAAATAGGCACAACCTGTGCTTTTTCCATTGTAGCTCTGCATCTGCTCATTAAAGAAGAGCCAACATTGGCTGCTTTCCCTGCCTGATGTGTCCTTGCCATACAGTTATCTGTAGCAGACATGCTATATTCTGCAGGCCTTGAGCATGTTTTAACCCTCTCTTCTTGTTTCTCCACAGTAATGGATGTCACCGACATCATAACGGGCAAAATGGACGATGAGGACAAGCAGCACTTTATCCCATTTCAGCCGTAAGTTCAGCTGCACAAAATAAATCCCATTCACACATAAGGGAGCATGGAGTTCCTTTAAGCTTGGTGTAATGTTGCATAAAATAGCAAAGATGATGTAGTTCTGCTCTTACACCTTTTTCCATTATTTTGAGTGTGTACAGGATATCTGGTACGCAGCGTTTGTATTTTATCTTTTTAAAGTCTTGAATTCACAACAGCTGATTAGCGGGGTTTTAAGACAGTAGTGCTGCCTTATTCCCTGCTGACTCAATTAAGGCAATCTCATTAACTGCTGCCATTCTCGTAGGACTGCGTCTAGAGCCAGAGTAACCTTTTTCTTAACGTGATTTTCTGCATAATTGGAAAGGCTTCAGATTGAGGCAGTTTAGCTGGCAGATCACCTCACTTAACGGTTTTATCTGCAAGCATAAATCATGGAAATTGGAGCCTTACAGTGCAAAGAGAAGAACAGGTTCTACAAGGCGTTATATATGTCCAACTGTGAATATTTGCCACCAAATTTTAACGGCATGTGTTTTCAAGGCCAACAGAGGCAGGAAGTGAAGGAGCCATTTAGGGGTGGTTTGACGTAATGCTGTAATTTAGATAGACTCCTGGCATCCAAACAGAAATGGAAATAGCTTTCAGAAATGGTCTAGAACTCTAGATAGATCAAATCTTGCTAAAATTGTTTGTTTGTTCTTGTTTGTCCCAGAGAACTCCGCCACAGTCTGAGACTGAGCTCATCTCTGGCATGTTGCCTGGAATCAAACCAACTTGCATGAGAGATAATGAATTTGAAGCAAGATTTCACCTTGTGCCAAAATGATCGATTCATTGATTGACATAGCAGTTGTATAATCATTTAAGCCATTTAATGCCAAACATTCTCTGATTGCAGCTTCTCAAATGTGACTTTTTATTAATATCTTTGCTGCAAGTTAGACGAAACTAGCATGTTGAAGACATCACCTTGTAAATATCGAATCAAATTTTCTTACATTTTTTGAATCCATTAATCTAAAGTCAAAATAACTAGACTGTTAATAATGATCATAAAATCAGATTCCTCTATCCACCATGTTCTGAATACCCTTTCAACATCTCCCTGTGTCCAACTCTTCTGTACAATTTAGATCCAAATACATTCAAAAAGCTTATTATTGCCAATGTAAGGGAGAACCGGTCTTGTTCCTCTTGACCTACAGTGTTTGTGAATGTACACACTTCTACTGTCTTTATTCTACTTCCTTGCTGGGATTGGTTTTGGATTCAAGGTTGGAGCCCTGAGTGACAGAGATCCTTTACTGATTCCTCCATGCTGACATCACCACTGTCTTCTTCTCCATGCTCTACTTCTTCTGCTTGTTTATAGTCATCTATACTGCAGATGGCATCCCCGCCCACTGCACACATTTCTCTCACAGCTGCCACACATGTGGTGCTTCTCAGATCACATATGCTACTTCTTATGCTCTGTACGTCACTCATCTCAATCAGTTTGGTACTTTCTACACCTGAAGCCCCACAGAGAACAAAACATGATGTTATGTTTTACGTTTTGCTTTCTCCCTAAAGCAGAGTGTGAATGTTAGTTTCAGAACTATGGTAACTTGGGTATGGAGTTTAGAGCTTAAGTTATTCACTTTCCCGCTTTAAAAATATTTAAAGGCTGTGGGCAGGTCAAGCTTCCCATTGCTCCAGTGGCGCTATAAATGCTGACTGGGCATAATTTCCTAAACAATGATTTCTCTGTGTGTTTCTTTTCATCACCCATCCTGCCTTACTGTTTACTGCTAACAAGCGGCTTTGTGTCACGGTATTCGCATCACTTTTCGGTGTGTCTTTTTCTGTCTCTCTTTTCACCCCACTCCCCTCCTCACAACCATCACTTTGTGGCTCCTCTGCCCCGCTCCTCCTCTTTCTCTGCCATCTCTTCTTCTCTGTGGTGTTTGCCTGTCGTGTGCATACTGCAGGCTAGCGTTGGATGACGCCATGATTCGCCACAAGCAGCTGAACATCTCCCGTTTTTCACCCAGGGTGGCAGGGGAGAACGACTTCCTCCAGACAGTCATCAACAAAGTTATCACCGCCAAAGAGGTCAATCACAAGGGCCAAGGTACAGTGCACGGATCAGCCACAAGAACCAGGGCCAAGGCGGAAACTCAGGACAATAAATAATAAATGCTTGTCTTATTCATGTTATGAAATAGGCATACTACATTTGGTCCTAATGGAAATCCAACCTGGATCTGAACATTTTCTGCTGTATTGTTTATTAAGTCAACAAGGTTGCCAAATATCCAGTAGTGCTTAGTTAAAGGCAACTTGGCTTCATGTTGGATTCTTCTAGAGTGGGTTGACATTAAAGGGTAACTACCGTTTTTTTCAACTTGGTCCCTATTTTCCTATGTTTTTGTGTCTAAGTTACTGATGGAAACAACAATCTTTGACATTGGTTCAGTATTAAGCAACATCGCTGCAGTCGGCAGCGGCAAAACAAGCTACAATGTGAGTTAATACGGCAATTGTCCAGCTTGTATTAACCTTCACAAAAGTGCTCTGCCACTGACAGGCTCAGATTAATATTCAAAGTGTCTGACAACATTATGGAAAGGATCCATTCAGAGATAGACCTTTAAAACCTCTTTGAGACCTTTCAGTTTAACCAGTAACAGCTCTGAAGTCGCTGGCGCTAAACCCACCAGGTACAATTTAATAAAGCAGGTTAATACAAGCTGGGCAATTGCCCTATTAACTTACATTGTAGCTGGTTTCACTGCTGCCAACTGCAGCGATCTCGCTTAATACTTGACCAATGTCAATTGTTGTTCCCATCTTAGACACAAAAACATGGGGAAAAAATGATAGTTCCCCTTTAAGGAGGGAGAAGCCACACACTCATAACACTGATGCAATTCTTTTGTTTTAAATTGTATTTTAAATCTTAAATCTGTGTTTTGGCAGATATTGCCTTTTATGAGAAATTCAGGAATGTAATATCTGCCAAAATGTTGATAGAATTAAAAAAACTAGTTTGAAGTTGTGAATGTGCACTGTCCTCCAGCTTTTCTTTGATTACACACCTATTGTAAAGTACTATTATTTATGAAGAAACTGTTCTTTATTCGTTCTATTAAACATTTTAAAATCCTTTCAAGGTAGCATGGTAATAAAGGTTAGGGGGCAATTTAACATTAACAGCATCTTACTGTACTGCTGTCATACTACATTTTACATTTTCTGTTCATACAAAGAAGAACATAATTCTTTGTCAAGTGCTCAAACTATAAATCACTGCTCATACTATAAATAGTTGCCCTCATCACCATGACTACAGAATGTAAGTAAATTGTTAATTACACTGCTTTCATACTTTCATAAAAATCAAAAATATTTTATTTCTCAGTTACACTCAGCAACCCATCTTGATCACCATGACTGAAATATCACATGGTACAGAGTATTTAGTAGAAGCACCCTTTTGAATCCAGCCATGAGTGTTTTGGGAAAGATGCAACAAGTTTCTCACATCTGATTTGGGTATCCTCTGCCATTCCTCCTTGCAGATCCTCTCCAGTTCTGTCAGGTTGGATGGTAACTGGACAGTCATTTTCAGGTCTCTCAGTGATGAATTGGGTTTAAGTCAGGCTCTGGCTGGGCCATTCAAGAACAGCCACAGAGTTGTTGTGAAGCCATCTTATTTTAGCGGTGTGCTTAGGGTCATTGTCTTGTTGGAAGGTAAACCTTCGGCCCAGTCTGAGGTCCAGAGCACTCTGGAAAAGGTTTTCATGACCTGTAGCATCTTTCCCTATGGTATTGTCCCTGCCCCCCATGATGCTGCCACCACCATGCTTCACTGTTGAGACTGTATTGGACAGGTGAAAGTGCCTGGTTTTCACACATACCCGTTAGAATTAAGGCCAAAAAAGCTATCTTGGTCTCATCAGACCAGAGGATTTTATTTATCCCATCTTGGAGTCCTGGGAAGAACATGTAGGAGAGCACTTCGACTCTGCCATAAAAGCCCCGAGGTGGATTGCTGCAGTGATGGTTGACTTACTACAACTTTCTCCCATCTCCCGACTGCATCTCTGGAGCTTAGCCACAGTGACCATTGGGTTCTTCTTTGCCTCTCACCAAGGCTCTTCTCCCCCGATAGCTCAGTTTGGCCGGACGGCCAGCTCTAGGAAGGGTTCTGGTCGATGTGTCCCCAAACTCATTTGAGGATTATGGAGGCCACTGTGCTCTTAGGAACCTTAAGTGCAGCAGAATTTTTTTTGAACCTTGACCAGATCTGTGCCTTGCCACAATAAATTCAGGCAGTTCCTTTGACCTCATGATTGTCATTTGCTCTGACATGCACTGTGAGCTGTAAGGTCTTATATAGACAGGTGTGTGGCTTTCCTAATCAAGTCCAATCAGTATAATCAAACACAGCTGGACTCCAATGAAGGTGTAGAACCATCTCAAGGATGATCAGAAGAAATAGACAGCACCTGAGTTACATATGAGGGTCATCTGAATACTTATGACCATGTGATATTTCAGTTTTTGTTTTTAATAAATATGCAAAAATTTCTAAATTTCTGTTTTTTCTGTCAAGATGGGTTGCTGAGTGTACATTACTGAGAAATAAAATGAACTTTTTTGATTTTTGGAAAAAGGCTGCAATGAAACAAAGAGTGAAAAATTTAAAGGGGTCTGAATACTTTCCGTACCCACTGTAAGATGGTGAGTCTTCTGCTAAGACTGGATCTTATCAGTGATTTGACATCTGTGGTTAGAAGAGCAACATTAGCCATCTTAAGGGATTTGTGCTGGGAGGGGGAGAAACAACATGACAGCCTCTATGGTATTGTCATGCCCTATGAAGATGTACTTGGATAAATGTCAGGTCTGCTCCGTCCCACACTGGGAAGAACAGTAGAGCACTGAGAGCAGCTGTTTCGGTCACGCTCGCATATCAAAAGGCTTCCAGCTTGGCTAGTGAGAGATGTGTCACTCATAACCATATGGGGCATGTGAAGTGAAAGTGAATAAATCCTCAGGGTTCACAGGCACCACTCACTTTAGTGGCCTGTAAAGGGGCTCCCTACAGGACCAGTGCTTTAATTGGATCCCTTTTTTGTTTTCATTATCAGTCTTGTTCAGAGGTATGCATCTGTGCGGCTTTTCTGTTTTTCTTGAGAGAATGTTAAGAGTAAGTGTGGTTACACAGCTAAAGCTGGCACATCATGCAGTGTCTGCAGAAAAGAAGCTTTCCTTTTAAACCCGGAGACAAGCAGGGCAGCTACTTGTGTTAAATTGTTATGAAATATGACCCACAAAAGTCCCCTGAAGGCCCTTTGTTTGAGAATAATTCAGAGCCCCAGAGTTTTCCTCTCAGGCTTTGCACTCTCACGTCTTTCCAAGACCAATTATATATTTCTGGGAATAACTGCACAATTTAAATATTCTACCATAAAATGTCACTTATTCATTCTTAAAGAAGACTTATGGGGCATTGGAGAAATTATTATGAATTTGGCAATTAAACAGAAAATAATATTTCCCATTTAGAGTACCAAATGTTTGTTTATAATGGGATTTTTTCCCCTCCCAATATTGGTGATCAGAAGTAGCATTTATATTTCAGCCAAGGCAGGTTTGACTTTTTGTAATTACAGTAACCATATTTCACGTTTAGACCAATCCACAAAGGAAATACAATGTGATCCTGTGAATATTTTGTTTTGTTGCAAAAACATAGTTCTTTGATGTCACTAGATATCCATTTTATAGTTATGCACACCCTACACGAGAATTACACAAAAGGCACTTGTTTCTTTTGTATGTTTTCCTAATCACTTCTCGGAGGGTAGCTTCTATTTAGTGTCTTGCCCTAGAGCTGTAAGTTGTCACTCTAGACAACTGACAGCAGAAAGCGCATGGAGAAATCTCTTAGTATTTTTTGGGGGCAGTTTGCTCTCACACCGTCTTCTCCTGACGTAATCTCATGAAACCTTGAATTCATCTCCAGGCCTGTGGGTGACGCTGAAGCTGCTTCCTGGAGACATCCATCAGATAAGGAAGGACTTCCCTCACCTGGTGGACCGATCAACAGCTGTGGCTCGCAAGATGGGCTTTCCTGAGATCATCATGCCAGGTTCAGTGTTTTTTAAAAGCTTTATCTTGGCTACCTGTCTCTGAAAGTCTCTTTTTTATATAAAAAAATAAATTAAATAAAAAAGCTGAACACATCCTTCATTCAGAAAGTAATTTCAAATTAGGAGCTACTATTTTACAAAATGTGAGTGAGGGTGAAAAGAACATGTCATACTTCATTAAGGTTTAAAGAAGAAATTAGTTATGTAATGGACTGAGGTCACCCATGAAGTATATGGTGCCAACTATCCACTTATGCCACCTCAGATGTAATGAGCTATGCAATAATACCTGTAGCTCTATGAGCAACATTACAAGTGAGGATGTCTTCCCATCTGACCTGCTTGTTTCTGTTTCCTAAAGGTGATGTGCGAAACGACATCTACGTCACTCTGGTTTTGGGGGATTTTGACAAGGGGAGCAAGACCACACCCAAAAATGTCGAGGTGACAATGTCTGTATATGACGAGGATGGCAAGAAATTGGAGGTACAACTGATGAATGTTATCTTAGTTATTTAGTATTTTTCTGGGTTCAGCTCATTCTCAGCATTCAGGACAAAAGTTTTATAGCCGATCAGTCTCTCAGACAGACTCTGATTTACCAGGCTTTCTTTAATCTTACACAGCTCAGCACGCTGCTTAACTGTCTAGGACTCCTATAAAAAATGTGTGATACAGAGACCTGTACGCCTTTGCCACCTGTCAAAAATGACAGAATGCAATAGCTGTGCTACATGGTTGATTGACTAGCCTAAAATGTGTCTGTCCACTGCAGTAATCAACATCATTGTCAGAGTCAGTTACAGACCAAAACATGCGGCCAAGCAATATGGGCAGCATAGTTTTAAAGTTGAAATTGATGAATCAGCATTTCCCTTCTGGTATAATTACCTTTGGTAATGAAGTTGAAAGAATCAATTTCCCCCCTGTCTATTTGTTTGTTTGCAAGCTGTCTCAAATTGTTGCGTATTTATTTGGATGAAAATGTGCAAGCCTTGGCACAGACTTCATTAAAATATATGTTGGAGGTGGTCAGCAGTTAATCATTTTAATTTCCCAGTCATACTTGTTGTAAGCATGCATAGGAAAGTCTAGTATCCAGGTTTGCAGCTCAACGCCATTAATCACATTACATTTCTCTAGAAAATCAAACCAGATAGACACAAACAGTTGAACATTAATCATTATGGTGGCTGCCAATTTGCAAGTTGGAGCACGTCTCATTGACTTTTGCTTCCGTGTGCTGTCTTCTTTATAATCATGTGCCAACCCATCAATGTCCAATGTCCTAACAAAGCCTTTGTTTCATCTGGAGTCTCTAGCCAGTGACCTCTTTCTCTGATGTTTAATTATTGACCCCCCCCCGGCATGATTTTACTTCTTGTAGTACAAAGACCATCAGTTAACGGGGGATTTAAGAGGTTTAGAATTGTTGGACATGAGGAGAATCCAGGAGGAAGTGGCGCATGTGGTGGGTAGGGGTGGGAAAAATAATCAATGCTCGATGCAGATAAGTTAATAATCCCCCAAAAAACACAAACATGTTTAAATATCCACATTTAAACATGACTGAGCCTCTGACTTGGAAGGTTATTGTGAGAGAAGGTGACTTTCACAAGCATCTTTAAGGCTTAAGCATGGAATGACTGCCAAATAAAAACCTCAGTAGACAAAACATGTCATTAAAACTTGTGTGTGACAAATATATGTACAAATCTGAGCGTTGTCTAGGTGCTTTGTCTAGGAAGTGATTATCAAGCTGAGGAGAAAACTCAGATTTATATGTATATTTTTAAAAACCACGCATGGAAATGTGCATGAAAAAATTGTTGCATCGATAATCAGTTTATCAATCGAATCATCTGCCTCTGAATTGGTATTGAATCGTGGGGTGCTAAGAGATCCCCACCCCTAGGGGTGTGTGCTTGTGGGAGTTTGGGCTCAATGCACATGTGTCTGTAAATGTTCATGTTTTGATTTTGAGACTCTGTTGGGATTTTTGGTGCCACAGTTTGTAGTGAATAAGTTAAGGTTTACCAGGTATTTTCTTGCAAGGCTGTTGTACTAAATCCCGTTACATTCTAATGTACATCAATTAATGGATATACGTCCACACTCAGTATGCCTGTGTACTCGGAGAGCGAGTGGAAGTTACAAGTACTGATGACAGAGTGATTTAAAATGACACATAGTCATGGGGAGCCCTCCTGCAAACAGCCAATCAGAAGATGAGTGCTATTACCCTTAGCTGCCTCAATTAGACACATTAATCTTTGGTTTAGAGGCTTTGTCTGTGATTTGGCTCAGCAGGCAGAGGATGTGTAAGAATCAGTGGTGATTACACTAAAAATGCAGTGTTGATCTTGACTTCTGTCAGATGTTACGCTGTCTGACCGAATACATACTACGATTGGTTGTCTCATTGCTAGACAAGTAATCTCATTGTGAATATGTTTGGGTGTTTAGATTGTGGTATCATTTTTAATGTAGTACAAGGACAAATGTATTAGTAACTCACAAACACTTTTCAATATTTGAGTGCATTTTTTTGTTTTGTTATATTTGTTCTCATCATCTACCAGCAGCTATACTGTGTTTTAGGGCTGGGCAATATATCTATATCGATATATAAGTGGCTAGATATCGTCTTAAATTTTGGATATCTTAATATCCTGATATGATAAGTGTTGTCTTTTCCTGTTTTTAAAGGCTACATTACAGTAGAGTGATTTTCTAAACACTAGACTGTTCTAGCTGTTCTATTATTAGCCTTTACCCATATAGTTATTATATCAACATAACTGATGATTATTTATCAAAAATCTCATTGTGTGCATATTTTGTGAAAGCACCAAAATTCAACCCTACAATATCGATATCGAGGTATTTGGTAAAAAATATGGGGACATTTGATTTTCTCCATATCGCTCAGCTCTACTGTGTTTATTACATTAGACATGTTGTGCACGAATAGCCTGTTGCACCTACAGTACAGCAAACAGGTTTCATTTGCTCTCTCAGTGGGTGCTAGTATGATACCTGAGCACTCCTACAGTAGCAGCGCTTCTTTACACAACAGTTTTCACTACTCGGGGGTTGAACACAGTTCAGTTGGTATGAATCATCAGGTTCAATGACTAGCTCTTCTGAGCCAATGACAATGGGACATTTGCCTGTGAATGCTAAGGCTGTCACGATCTTTAGGATGCAATGATTGCAGTCAGTGATAGAAGTCCACAGCGATTAAGTGACATTGATCACATCTATGGGTGTCATGGCCATGTGTCCTTGGAGTTCTCTAGCTCCCTTCAACATCTCGTCCTGCAGCTTTACACAAAAATGCTCCTTCTCATCTGTTTGGTTCTCCAGGGATCAACACTTATTGGTCAAATTATTCCTCTTCCATTCTGGATTTGAATTGGCCTGAAGGAAATTCTGTGTCTGAAATGAGAGACACTGGCTGAATCTCATGTTTCCTAAAATTGCCTCCACAGTTCCTCCACTTGCTTCCCTTCCTCGCATCTTAGTCCGTCCAACTGAGGAAGCATGGGAGAGACAAACTAGGAAATGTGTTTTTTAGAGGGATGAAATGTCCTTTCCTCTGAAACATCACGTGAATACATCAGCTGTGGGGGCAGTGTTAGCAACGGCATTCAGCCGATCCCTTTCATGAAGGCTGCTCTCCGGTTCGAGCGAGGAGCTATCAAATTAAAGAAGTGCTATTCAGCTGCTATCACTTTGATGTCTGAAGCTGTTTCAGTATATTCTTTGATAATAAAAAATACACAAGGCACTTGTAAATAGCTAAATGTAATTACTCACATTGAGGCAAGATTTATAATAGGTTTACTTTGCCATTTTTTGCTTTGTGTGGTTTTCTTTCTGGATGTTTCTGTCTTAGCCTTTTTATCTCCTCCATTCTTCTCTGTCCTTTCTTTCTGGTCTCTTTCTGCCTCTGGATTTGTCATCCTTCCTCTGTCTCTAAAAGGATTTGTGACATTGTGTTGTGAGAAGCTGGGCAGTGACTTCTTATCACCTTGACATATTAGAACAGGCCCACAAAACCCCTCTCACCTGCAGGCTAGACCTTGGCTACCTTCCCCTCTTTGTCTCTCCAAAATCTGGAGCTGTCATGAATCCTGGCCTTTTAGTGAAGGGGAATAGTTGTTTGAGCTAGCACCGGGCCCCCAGATCTGCTTGGCGTAGTTTGGGGGAGACAGGGCGTGTTTTTCCTCATAATTGCTGGTTGTCAGAAACCATTAGTGTTGGAGTATTTTAGCAGCACCAGGCCAGGGAGTCAGCTGGAAGAGTGGGAGAAAGGGGTGGGCTGACTGAGCGTAGATTGATAGAAAACAAGGCATGCGTGCCATCCACTGTCACTATAGCCCCCGTGCCAAACCCCACAGGGGGCCCTGACCTGTAGAAACTCTGGGGACCCAGTTGGAATACCAATTTACATGGTTAAATCCATCAGCACCAGCTGGTCTGCTACCCCATGCTAGCTTCCCTCCACTCCTCATTGCATGGGTGCCACTGCCTCTCCATCCTAAATAATTTATTTCTAATTTATTTCTTATTTCCACAATGCTGTCATGAGATTGGCAGCCAACAGGCAGGCAGATGCACACGCATAGAGTGCATCCAGACTTTTAAAGGCCATTCTGCCGTCTGTCCCAGGGACTGAATTTTATGAAATAAGTGGTAGTCAATTTTCCACATGCGTGTGCTAATGTTTGGACAGAGTAATAATTCAACTCAACCATTATGATTTTGCCACTTTGAAGGAACTTTCAGCTATGCCAGTATAACCAGATAACTAGTCGTATTCTCTGATCCATGCGTTTTCTTTCTCTGTATCTAGAATGTGATATTCCCTGGAGCTGGAGACGAAGGGATCAATGAGTACAAATCTGTCATCTACTACCAAGTGAAGCAGCCACGCTGGTTTGAAACAATAAAGGTGTGTCTCTATCTGCTTACTTCAACCTTCTTACTATTTCTTCTTGGTTATCCCCCGTCATTTCTTTAGTCATTATTTTCCACCTTGACTGCAATACCATCCTTTGATATAATTCTTAAATCCATTATTCATCACAGTACAGTTTTCCACCACCAGCAGTCTATAGAATGAAGACTGTGGTGCATAGTGGTTTTTCACCCCTGCAGCTTTGAAGCATAGAAAGACAGTGATGAATATTATACCATATACTAGATTGTTAGTAGTAGAATGGTTAGTATGTATGTAAATGTATGGAAATTGAAAGTTATTGATACTTGTCTTTAGTTATTGACACTTTAAGGACCGTACCAGGGGTTTTGCATGTTTTAGCTCATATCGCATTTACAGTACTTTACCTCACACGTAACCATTTGTGCACACCATGCTACTTGCTATTGGTTTCAATTGATTTCCATACAGTATGAAAATCTAGAATTAGGGGCTCATTCTGCTCTCAGTGTGGCCTTACATATCTGCTTTGTGAGTGTGAGTTCATGGGTGTAGATGTCTCACACAGTCTCTTTCTGTCTCTTATCTCAGGTTGCTATCCCTATTGAGGACGTCAACCGGAGCCACTTGCGGTTCACCTTTCGCCACCGCTCATCACAGGACTGTAAGTACAAATGTCAGCATGTGAATAATCAATTTTGCTGATGACCAGCTGCACAATTGGCTTATCATCTATCCGCAGTACAAATAATGGAAGATATCCAATCCAAGCAGATGTGTTGCACAATGATGAATGCTTTGAAGTTTACCCTTTGTCACATTAATCAGAGGTATTAGTCTGCCCCTGCACACAGCAGTATCATGGAGTGGCCTGTCAAAGACTACAGCTGGGATGTGAATAATGCCTGAGGGGACTTGTTTGTTTTTTGGGACAACTGTCAGGTTGAATGCAACCACTGTTGCATGCATTGTATGTCCTTCTGTTTTTTAACATCCTTTCTAATTTTGGGGGTGTAGATGGCAGGGAAGCCTGCCACTGGCAGCCTTGCCATCCCATCTGCCTGCCACATGGCAAGGCCATTCCTCCAGCAGCAGGAGTGGTGTAGAGAAAAGGACTTTTGGTGGGGTAATGGGAACCATAAGATGTGCATATATATTGGCACTAAAGGCAAAGCAGAATTGGGAGGATATCAGCACGGGCAAGTATACCTACCAAATAATCTGCAGCTGCTGTCATCCTTCAGTTACAAAATCCTTCAGCTCTGTTTACTTCTCACCCTCATGCAGGGGGTTTGGAAGAAATGGCCAGGTCTTAGAGCTCAGTGCTGGCTTATAATCCACCTGGAGAGCCTTCTTGTCATGCTTGGCACCTTGCTACTGCGGGGACTAATGCTGTTACGAGGCATGCCTTTGAAACTCTGACTTGTCGTTATCTTGCTGTAATGGTTGCTTTAGAAACTGGCTCACCTCAAGTGACTCTGGGACAGGAGGGGCATGCTGATGCTGCCAAACTTACAATAGAGAGATATGTTGGAAAAGGTATATTATAGGTTGGATTATATAGGTTTATGTGTGGTGTATATTTTGTATTTGGCAAGTGTGTGTGTTTACACTTGTATCCCATCAAAGAGACACCAAGTTTCTAATTGTCTGCATCTGTGCAGGCATCAAGCTAGTTTGTTATTTCTGCACTGACTGGGTTACCTTTTTTATTTTCTGTGAACACTGTAGGATCTGTTTGCATTTACCACTCTGAGGGATTTAGCTTCAATATTCAAGTAATTGAATAGAAGAGTGGCAACTCCCATCACTATGTGTCAGACTTACATTTTCATATCAATGTGTAAATGATTGTTTAAAATGTGTAAACCCATGACAGGGACAGCCCCAAACCCTTACCATACCTGTGATACGAGTATGACCTATTATGTAATCAGATGAATTAAGATTATAAGGTATTCTTAATTGAACCTACAAGGGGAAATTACATAACATTTTTTAAATAGACACACTATACACCTATACACTAATGGAGCGATTGTTGGGGATTAAGTGCCGTGCTCAAGGTTCCCAAGCCAAGTTCCTACGGACTGAGCTAAAGCCACCCCAGAATGCAGTGGCAGTAAGGTAGAATGCAGATATCACAATACCTGGCAAAGCACCTTTTTAGGAAATTGAGAAATATTAACCTCACTACATGTGAAGAGTTTTTTAAGAAAAGCAGAGCAGAGATAGTCTGTCAGATGAAGTCCTTTCAGTGGTCTGCCTCTGCCGTCATCTGCTTGTGTCCTTCTGCTTCCTCCACTGCTCTTAGCTAGGACTGAACTTTTAGTAGAAACACAGAGTGACAGAGCTGCTCATAATGGCCACTACTCGAGCACATGCGCTCAGTATCTCAGCCCCCTGCTTCAGAATCAGGCCAGCTCTTACACAGTGCATTATCAGACTAGCACTCTAACCTTGTCAGGCGTCATCAGACTGATGGTTGCTATCACAGATGCCGCCGTGGCTGTAAGAGATCCCCGCCATCTTTTTACTTCTGTTTCATCAGTCATCATGGCACTACCTGGTGAGTGGGGCAGAGGATAGGCTTTAAAATGTGGCACAGTACACTCTACATAAATCTGAAGTGACAGCCCACCTTAGAAGTTCCACACAAACTTGACTTTGATTGGCTGAAAAAAGTAACTCTGTCCTGAAAGTGACCTCCCCCAAATAAATAAAAGAGTTTCTGCTCTCTGTAGCAGGTCCCTTATACATATGTGTACAACTGGGTGGCATACGAACCGTTTCTTCCTTCTTTCTCCACTGGTTCCTCTCGAGCAAGCCCGGCAATTATTCACCGGCGAGGCTGCGGGCAGCAAACCAATGAGGGGATTTATGCAGATAGAATGTGCACGATACTTGGATGAATCACGTCTCCCGGCACGTAAATTTTAAGCTTGTTGATTCATAATGATGATATATGTGGCCCTATCCAAACGGTTACAGGACAAAGTCATAACTCTTGTGCTTGTTTATGCAGTGCTTCCCCTCAATAGCCCCAAAGACGGTTGCATGTGCGCGCGCACACACACACACACACACACATACACACAGTGGGATAACACAAGCTGTTCACAGCTGCAGCACTGAAATCCAGTGCAACTATTCATATCCTAGGAGGATGTGGACACACAGGCTACGTCAATCCAAACCTTGTTGCTTGAATATCAGTTATAAACTATTTAAGAAAGATAATTCTTCCTTTCTTTTGATATCAGAAAATATGTTTTTTCAAATCACGTTCATATTACCATCAAATCAATGTTCACATGCTTCATACAGTATATCAGCTTGTAATTTAACTTTTTAAATCACACCTCCCACTTGCTCTTCATTCACACCCAAGTATAATTGCTTTTAAGGAAGTTGAAACAAATAATTAAACAACCATTGCACATATACAGCTACAGCATTAATACAGCCATCAGAAGGGAACCGTTAATTCTTGTCTACTCAGGAGCTGACTCTGGGCCTGTAGTGGCGAGATTTACATTAGGGTTTTATTTGTCTACTAGCTTGTTAATGACTTGTTGTAAAGCCAGCCTTGCATCATGGTTTACTGCAAAGGATCCTGGCCCTGTAACAGCTCTCATGATGTCTTTTCATATCCTGAAGATGCAATCTTTTCATATAAACATGTAGTTTGCAAATATACACAAAAAGCAAAAGTACACTTTTGTACAATAACATGGTAGTAAAGTACTGCATGTATGAACTCAAAGTCTATCTTAAATGTAAACAACAAAAGATCACCGTCTTCCCTCTGGCTGTGATCTGTCTTCCACGGGTTTCTTTTCTTCCTCCCACAGCCAAAGACAAATCAGAGAAGATATTTGCCTTGTCTTTTGTGAAGTTGATGAGGTATGATGGAACGACTCTGAGGGACGGCGAGCATGATCTCATCGTGTACAAGGTAATTGTGAAATAGCCCGTAACACAGTTAGTCTGTGGTGTTCTGGTATGATTGTTACTGACTGCCTACCTGCTGGGCTGGCCCATGTGATCACAACAGAGTCCAAGGTGAGAAACCGGCCCGTCTTATTAGTAGCTGCAGTAACAATGGCTTCACTGCCGTCTATGGAGAATTGTAGTTCTACGCATCAACCCCCTCAGTGAAATGAGGTTACTTTCCAATTAAAACCCCTTGTATAATGATACCTATGTGTTACTGTGCCCATTTATCTTAATTGAAAAGTTAATATGGGAAAAATTCCCCCAATTAGATTTTTCTGGCTGTGGCAAAGAGTTTTGTTATTACTCTTACTCGCAGAAAAATACAATTGATTCAGGGATACTATAGACAAGGAAAAGGCATCTGAAAAAAACCACCACAGTAATTCAACATAACACTTCATTACAACATATGGATTTCTCTTGTCTTTTCCTGGAAAACTAGGCAGAAGCAAAGAAGCTGGATGAATCTTCTCTGTGCTTGAACCTTCCTGCCACAAAGCTGGAGCTAGAGGAGAAGGGCTACTCCACCACCGGGAAAAACACCCAGAACCTTGGCAACTGTGTCATCAGCAAGGACTCCTTCCAGATCTCCACCCTGGTTTGCTCCACCAAGCTCACCCAGAACGGTAACCACTGCTATACTTTGATGACTTTTGACTTTTGATTTTCGCATTCTTTTGTCTTTTATCTTTTTCTCTACAAAGTGCCTTTCTGAAGCTAGAATTGTGCTTCTTGTTTACATTGTGACACAGCTTCCTAGTGAGCATGTACCCCCAATCTGTACAGGTATAAAAGAAACACACTCAACTGAGCCTTTGCTTATATGCAGCCCTGAGAAACATAATTCCTGTAATAACCATTTCCACATTCACTACATTAAAAGAGCTCTCACTGAAGAAAAATAAATTCTTGTATTTTAGCCAAGTAGACCCTGGATTTTGAAACTAGTTTTGGGCCACGGCCTCTGACTTTGAAAGACATATTATCCGTGCACAGTAACCATATATCACTTAAAATTGGACTCTGGAACCTCTGCCATCCTTTGCTTCTTCCACCTGGTCTTAACACTTGTCACGTGTTGGTCGTTTGTCCTCGCTCAAGGGTTGTCCTTTATCCTTTTCTTCTTCTAACTTACTTTCTCTACCGTAGCTTCCTCCCATCAGTGAGTGTCAGTCAGTAAATCTCTGTCCATCTCTGCTGAGCGGACGACAGCAGCTCTGTTTACTGTTGTCAGTCGGGCGGAGTAATTTCCCAGGGTGCTGAGAAGATCTACACTTATTAAGATAAGGAAATCCCCATCTCTGCTCTGTGGCTCATGGATTAAGGATTTTGACCTCTTGTGTTCCTTCAGCTTTCACACATGTTTATAAATCCCAACAGACATTAGTGTGAACCCTCTTGGACGTGTTGTTATTTCCAGACTGCATTCACAACATTGGGATTGACTCATTGTTGATTGTGTGGAAATCTGTTGTGCGAGTGTTCCTAGCTCTGATTTCACAGTTACTCTGAACAGAACCATAGTCCACGTCTTCTTTGCTTTCCTCTGCGCTTGTTGCATTGTACTTAGTGTTTTTTTTTTTTTTTTAACTTATGGTATGCAAGACTGAGTCACCATTTTAATTAGAGCCAAAATGAAAGCTTCCTCAATGCTCTGTGTGTTTTTTGGCGACAGCCTGAAAGAGAAGAAGGGATAGATTCACCGCAGGCTAACGTGACTAGAATTGAAATTTATTTGTTTTACTTGCCCAAAGCAACATGCTGTTTGAAAAGGGGTACATCACGCCCTTATGTTTTTGTTCATGGTAACGCAAAGAAGAAAGGAAACGCTTGGACTGAAATGTTGAAGCAAATTGATGTATTCTCTGGTCAAGCGTTTTGCGGTCGTTTTGCGGTATTGGAGCGCTCACTGAATAATTATTGTATATCCCTGTAAAAACAAACACTACAAACCTGTTTTTATCTTCTTCAGGTGCATGTTATAATCCCTTTTGAATTTATTTAAATCGAAGGCTACGAATGTAACTACGGTTCCCTGTGAATATGGAATAACCACCAGAGCTCTCTGTCACTCGGTATCCGCGTGATCCTGCGAGCAGATTCCGTAATAACAGATGACACCGGAAGATTTATTCTCTGTTGTTGCATCCAGGGGTCACAAGTGGCGTTGTTGGTATACATACTCAATCTGTGCATACGCAAAGGGAATACAGTGCTCAGTTAAATAAGGCCAGAAAAGACCAGCAACTTGTGATTTAATACACCAAAGTATTCTCTAAAAGAAATGTGATTTTTATTAACGGTAGCTGCTCTTTATAACATCTTGGATCTTATTTGTACCCATAATTGATATAAGTTATGATGACTTTGCTCACCAAAATGAATGCTCTGATCTAGTAACATGGCAAAATTGCTTTGACGTTCAGGCAGATTACCCAAACCACTTTATTTGGAGGTGAAGCTGAAAGCAATATGTTGGTACTGATCACTCACTACAGATGGAAAACTGTAGGTCAAAATGACCCGGGGAGTTTGGTCTGTAAACTAGGGTTGATGTTTACAACAGGCTTCCAGACAGGTCTGGCCAACCTGGAGGTTTGTTTAAAAGCTGTACGATCTGACAGCATGTGTTTCTTGCACTCTCTTACTTTTTTTAGCAGTGTGGCTGCATTCTTAGATTTCAATGAGTACATCAATAAACAGAGGTGCTGTATTGTTGGTATGCTAATGTAAATATGCTGGACACAGCATCTGAGGTTATAGTCTCTGTGTCTCTGCTCACAATACAAGACTGTCCGAGCTGCAAAAGTTGTATGCCTCTTGCACTTATTTAACCATTTCAGCACCTCTTGTATGATTTAAATTTTCACCTGACAGTCGTTTTGAAAAAGAGGAAGAGCAGTCTTCTCTCTACCAGCCACATACTAATGCGGATACCTCATGAGAGCTGGTGGTGAAACTTTACTGTCTAACAGAGACCTGCATGGGGGGAAAACTACATTTTCCGCTGTCGCTCTCCTTTATGTGGTCCCCCAACATGCACAATAAACATTTGCAAAGCCTCAGTAATGAGGTCAATGCAGACCCCAGAACAGGCCCTGGTTAGAAGTGCTGCTGCAAATATTGTGTGAAAAAGGGTGCCGTTGTATGGTACAGTAATGTTCCCTTTGAGGGTTATTAAGTTTAGTCTAGGCTTAAAGTTGTCATTTAAATACAGTCGTGTGTGCCCTCCTACTCTGCTAGTGGGTGGTAAGTTACAGATGCAGAACTCGCCCACACTGATTACACTAGCTAGGGAATTAATGCTAGTAGCTCAAACCCTTGTCTGAACTGCAGATGTACAGTAAATAACATACAAGAAGAAATCAATAAGCAGCATTTTTCTCCCTATTTGTCCACCTTATTTTTTATTTCCTACGCTTTCCTTTTTTCCCTGTGTGAGAGAGATGCGCAGCAGTGGTGTCCACTGCTGATATTTACCTGGCACTTTGTGGTGGTAATTTGCAAAGCACCAATAGGGATCAGGCTCGCTCAGTACTGCACACAGAGTTTGATTAAACAGAGTGGTTTGTGTGTGCGTGTGCATGCGTGTGCATTTGTGTGTGTGTCTCCCATGGGATGTCATCCCACGCAAAGCTCTAGGAAAAGGTTTAAGTTCTTTTAATAAAGCAATGCAGAGCCAGTCTCTCCGACTGTGCCGGAGTCTACCTGCTTTATTAAAACCTAGAGCAGGGGTCGTCAACGTTTTCCAGGCCAAGGACCCCCAAACTGATGGCGAGATGGAGCGGGGACTCCCTAATTATATATATTGTATTAAATTGTGTTATATCAAACTGGGCCTATAGTGCCATGTGTAAATGTACCTTGTTATTGTGCCTTCAATACTAAGATACTCAAATAATACACAGGTTCATATATTCATGTTTTTATTTTAAACATGTGCGAGGCACAGTGAGTAGGGTGGCCATGCCACTGCCATTTATAAACCTAACATAACACAATAAACTGATACCTGCCAAGATCAACAATGTGGACAGAACAGCTGATTGACCACCTGAACTCTGGAGAAAAGTCACTGGGGGCAGAGAAGGGAAGCAACGTCGGGGGAAGAGAGGAAGGTGGGGACGGGACGGGGGTTTATGGAGAAGATTGAAGCAGAGTCTCTGATTGAAAATTGCAGGGGGGATATAAAAAAAGTCTAATCAACCAAAACTTTCGCGACCCCCATGCAGTACCTCCGGACCCCCTGTTGAAGACCCCTGACCTAGAGGCTTACTTACTGTCACCTAAACAACTCAATCACTCACTCACTCACTCACTCACTCACTCACTCTCTCTTCACCCTCCAAACATGCTTTTGGTAGACATCAAGCTCATATTCTTTACATTTGTCTTCACAGTGACAATGTGCTTCTTTTCTCTGTGGTACAGTATATATTTGTGGCAAGGTGGAGGTTGGGTGTGTGGCCTTGACCAACTGCCACTTGTTTGAAATCATGATGTTTCTCTCTCTCATGGGTGGGCTGAATTCTCTGGGCAGGCAAAGCAGAAAGGGAAGGTAACCTTGCCCCTTATGACCTCATAAGGAGCAAGATTCCAGATCGGCCCATATGAGCTTTCATTTTCTCAAAGGCAGAGCAGGATACCCAGGGCTCGGTTACCACCAGGGTTGTTTTGTAGTGTTGCTCAGACAATAGTAAATGGTAAATAGGTTGTATGATATAGCACACTCATCCAAAGTGTTGCCTGACCATTGAGGCCATTGTGGTTCAATGTCTTGCTAGCTATTAGTTTGACAACCTGCTCTACCTCCTGAGCAACTGCTGCCCCAACTAAAATAAGCAATTTGAATTTCCACAGAGCTCAAGGGGATATCTTCAGATTGTTTTGCTATTTACAGAACATATAATGGATTGATTAATTATAAATATAATCATCATAAGCTGCAACATTAGTTGAAGCCTAAAGTGTGTCTAAACTTCATCATCTGCTCAATTCATATTCACTTCATGGTAACTGGTTGCTCACATGTTTTTCCTGAAGACAAAGGCAAAAGGGGGTGGGGGGACGGCACTTGAATGCCCCTTGCAACAGACTGCTTGCTTCATACATGACACCACATCCCTAATCCCCACATCTGAGATGAAACACTGTTTTTAATTAAGCTAGATTTGTGCATGCGGTCTCCCAGTGTGGGGAGCTCGTGTGAAGTGGCTGCTGGCTCATCCCTGGGTATTTGCAGTGTGCTTCACTAAACGGAGGCTGGAGGAGAAGCAGACACCCGATGACAGCAGAGCTGGCAGAGGACCATGCCTGGTGAAAGATGTATATTAACATTATGTCCTTACCTTAGCTGGAAAAATATTGAATTAAAAAATAGTTTAAAAACTGAGAAGTATGTTTTTACTGCTGCTCTCACATCACTATGTTTAAACAAAAAAAACTGCACTTTAAAATTTTATAACCAAATACAAGGCTGGTACTGTTAAAAGAGCAAGCTATTAAGACTACTCCGTGGTTCTGTTTGCTTGTGAAAATGAACTAAAGTGCTAATGTGAGGCAAGATGTACTGTTAACATTCATATGACAATTTGAAGTCTTGCATTTCAGCTGTGCAGTGACAATGCAAACAGTTCTCCCAGAATTAATTATTCCACCACTCTTCTTCTGTCAGTTTTGTAGCTTTTACATTTTGATGGCTAGAAAGACAACCATTCTCAAACAGATATTGTTTATCGAAGGCACTCCTCTTGGAACTCCCATGTCAACCAAATCCCCCACACACCCAGCGTGGCCTCTAATAGCAGTGTAGTGGGACCAAACCGGTGGATGATTTATTCTCATTTTATTACATTTGTCTCTCTGAGCTGCTAAACTGTCAATTTTCAAATGTATATGTCCTTGGGGAAGGGGTTCCTGGTAGTTTAGATGGGGTTTTCTGACTGAACCCTGATAGGTTGTCAGGTTTGCAGATGATAGACATATATCACTGTCTCGCCATGCTTGATCAGCTCTTCCTTAGCCAGTCAGGCGTGGCGAGCAGAGAGAGGGAGCAGCTAGGGTCCCCAGGAAGGTACTTTATATTGAGCAGGGCTTCTCTGTAAACCATTTTTCCTGCTGATTTTTCAATGCAGGCTAGGCTAACAATACACCATGAATCTGCTATAAGAAGTTTCTCTTTCTGCCTTACATCTGGGGCCCGTTTCATAAAGCAGATTTAGTGAAAACTCTGAGTTTGTTAACCCTGAGATGAGGGAAACTCTGGGTTTTCCGTTTCAGAAAGGGAGGTTATTTAAACCTGAGAGATGGGGTAACTCCAGCCCATTTCAGAAAGAGAGGTAACTAAACCTCATAGTCAGTTACTATGGTAACTGAGTCTGTGAACCTAACCTGGTCAGGAGCAGGTTTTCTTCAATAAACCTCAAGGTTCTCTCAGTCTCCTCCCTCTAACACAGCACTCTGTCATTTCCTCATGCATTCAGTCAGTCTGTAGCAGGCTCATTTTAGTGCAGTTTGTTATCTGCATAAATAAAAAAATACGGCATGGCCTTTTGTCGACGATCTCGTTGATGAAGAAGTTGTATTACTTCGCAGGGAGTTAAAACATACGGGAGATGATATTGAGGCCCCGACTATAGATGCATTTTCATTTCCAGATACTAGCCTTCCTGTTTTAACAGTATCGTTTTTCTTCCCTCATTTATGTAGCCTACATAACCTTATTTGTCCTCATATCGCTAACATCACCCATCGTGGACATGTGCTATATCTCACCACATTCTTGTGTAGCATTATGTTTTTTCTTTTGCAAACGGCAGTTTTCTTTACAACATTGGTGATGCAGAGCATGTTAGTAAGGCCACTGTATAGCAAAGCGCTGTCCGAAGAATGACTTGCTCTGAAACGTTTTTTTTTAAACATTTTTGTAGTGTTGCCTGGACACAAACCAGTGAGAGCCATTTAAAAGGAGTTCCACAGTATTGCAGGTGAATGATGTAAACCCTTTGAAATAAAAGATAATGAATTATAATTCTGTTAATGTGTAATGCAATGGTAATGATGGTGCTGCAGCCTCAGTACGTAGGACTTTTTCACCCGCAGGATTGCACCTAAATGAAATAGATTATAGGTTCAATACCATTTCAGCAGTAATATGATACTACCAGCCGCACCCGAGGTGGCGCGTGCCAATGTGACGTCAAAAGGTTTTGGATCTCGGTGGCGCGTGCCAATGTGACGTCAAAAGGTTTTGGATCTCACTGGCGCCAGGATTTAAAGCGTGCAAACAAAGGAAACAGGAAGCTTGAATGAGCTCGAGGGTAACCGGATGCCAGAACTCTCAAAGTGACTGCAAGTCTCTTTTGTAAACTTACTGGGTTAAGATGAGTTCTTTTATGGTGAATGAAAGGCTCGATCTGACGTAGTTCATTGAATCAAAGCATTGACGGCAATGCTGCTGCCAGTTCTGCCGTTGTTTACCTTTTTCTTCTTTTTCTAGTCCATAGAAATAGCAAAGTCAGTATCCTTTGCTCATTAACGCTCTGTTCAAGAGAAGACTGCAACTAGTGTCGCAACCACCACGCACAAATATAAACCGTTAGGGCGCTCTCATGACGTCACATTTGCGCGCTCCAGCTCGGTTGCGGCTACTGAAAAAAGGCCGTTAGATTCAGTGTTTGTTAAACCTCCTTCCTGAAACAGGCCCCTGGACTAGACTACATCTGTCGCACTGTTGCTTGCTCTGGAGGAAACTACTAGACCTGTTGGGTCCTTGTAAAGTGTCTTGAGATAACTCTTGTTATGAATTGATATTATAAATAAAATTGAATTGAATCTTTGACAATTAGTTGATTGATCAATTATTAATTAAATGCCTTTTATCTCTTAAAACAGATGTGAATGGTGTTCACAGGTCTGGCATATACAATGCCTTAACAACCTGACATGAGTTAATTTTAAAGCTCCCTATTTGATAATCTGCCAAAGGTGGTCTGAATGAGCGCTCCTTTGAGTGTGATTAATCACATCATGACTCATCCTCTTGTGCCTAAATGCATTTTCAATGATTAAAGTGAGAGATCTAATAGAATGACTAACACCGTGTTTAGGAAATTTACAAACTGACGTGTGTAAGTTGGGGACGGGGGGACAGGACGGGACCTCTTCGACAAATGGCCCCACAACACTCATTAAATTCAAATGTTCAACCTTGATTGCCTTTTTTGCTTCCTCTCCATCTCTCTTCACGCTGTATTACCATTGGCAGGGCAAACTTCCCGCTGTGCTTTGTGTGTATTCATTTTTATGTTTATTTGTTTGGTTCTTTCAGTGGACTTACTTGGCCTGCTGAAGTGGCGCTCCAACACCAGCCTGCTGCAGCAGAACCTCCGTCAGCTGATGAAGGTGGAAGGTGGCGAGGTCGTCAAGGTCAGAGGGCAAAAGTCACCCTGCAATCCGCTGACTGCAGTGTCTGTTGTCTTTGTTTTATTGACTAGTCAAAAAAACTAGTGCACTCGAAGCTGGAGCAAAAACTAATGATCTTAGGTCACTTTCTTTTATAATTGTTTTATCATTGAACATTTACCTCCTCCTTTTGCCTAGATACAGATTAACAAAAAGCAAACAAAAATCTCAACAGCTGGTGAAAGTTACTGCTTCTTGGCAGCAGTTTCACAAATGATTTCAATGCGAAGGTAACAGTTGCTAGTTTTATTTTATTTATTCTATTACAGTGAGGAGGGAGCACATAGCACCACACACAGTGTACCGAAGGGCAGGAGATGACTTGCTGTCAGAAGTATAGGGAGGTCCTTCAAGTTGCTCAGCATGTCGCAGATGAATAAATTACTCTCTGGATAAAGTTTAGCATGGGGTAATTGGGGGGGGGGGGCAGATCGCAGCATATCTGAGGAAGTTCTTCACCAAGACAGTTTTGATCAGACCAGATAGATGTGTCAACCACAGCTGGACCAGTTCATTAAACCACAGGGGTGTGATTATTATTCCCAGCACATTAGCACTCTTATCTCTCCAAAGTGCTCCGAGGCTGTCGCTGTGCAATTAGATAACACTTTCAGCTTGGCATTTATAAGACAATTTATCAACAGGGTATACATACGTAGTTATGGACATGTTGTATATTATCTACTATGCATTAAGACTAGATCATATATACATTCTTGGCGGTGTTTCTATCTCCCTAATGTGATACTGTTTTTTGAGTGAGTGATCCCACCCCTTCTGGCGTTTCTGTCAGGCAATCTGGCCTTCGTGAGATCGCATCGTGCATTCAACACCACAGAGTGCACACTGTTTGTTTCTCGTTGAGAGCACTGTGAATCTCATCCATCCGAGATGACAGACCAAGCACGGTATAGAGTGATGGCTCTGTTTGCAACATTTTTACATCTGTTTTCACATTGCCTCAGAATTGGTTGAGTAAATGGAGCGTGTTTCCCCAGAGAAGGAGGGTGTATATAGTTAGTGTTCCTGGAGATACTGCTGACAGGGAAAATATCACTATCTCCATAGAACTATATTGGCTCAGGTTAACAGCTGTGAAGGGTGCCTAATGGGTAGCAAATAGCACTTTCAGAGCAGGAGTTCACATGCCATACGGTTACACCAAAAAGGCTTTTGGGGTTCATATTCAACATGTTTGCATTCATATTAGTTGGGATTCAGACTTGATAACACATTCAGAAGATTCATATCCTGGTGATCATAATCATCATGTTGAATTATTCTTTTTAAATTAAATAAATTGTCCAAATCAATGAAATTCAACATCTATTAAACACAACAAATGTTAAGTTAGTTATTCAAGTTTTTGTTTTACATGTGTGCATAGCCCAATTTATGGCAGTAATTTTATTATTTTTTATTTTTCTAGATAATTTCTTTTGGGCATTTTTGGACTTTTGTTTCGAGGAGTCTACATATATATATATATACTCCCACTCTAACGGCTGAGCTATCCCGGTGTCCCAAAAAAACTATTTATTTTATTATCATCACAGTATTAGGCCAATGATTTGAACTGTATGGCCCGGCTCTAATTGGGACGCCCAGGTCTCCCTGCTGCTGGTTTTCTGCTTCCACTCTCTGGCACAAACCGTGGAAAACAACACACTAAGATCCATACTTGGTTTGACTGTTATCATTTAATCATACCATGTGTGTCTGATTTAGATCTGGGCAATATATTGATATTATATCGATATCGTAATATGAGACTAGATAGCTTTGATTTTGGATATTGTAATATCGTAGTAATACATAAGTATTGTCTTTTCCTGGTTTTAAAGGCTGCATTACCTGTAAAGTTGTCATTGTCTGAACCAGACTGTTCTATCTATCTGTTACATTATTTGCCTTTTCCCCACTTAGTCATTATATTCACATTACTGAAGATTATTTATCTGAAATCTAACTGTGAAGATATTTTGTCAAAGCATCAGTTGTCAACACTACAGTATCGCAATATCAATATTGAGGTATTTGGTCAAGAATATTGTAATATCTGATTTTATCTATACCGCCCAAACATAGTCTGATTGAATCTTACTCTATTATTAGAATTTGTGTATCTTGTTCTTTGATATGACCGCCTAAGGCCATTTCTCACTTTAATGTCACCAGCTGGATGTCCTCTCTAAAAGAAGGAAATGATTATCAATTTGACTTAGCTGGATTTGGAAGAGCAGTGGAATCAGTTTTGTTGTTCTGCAGTAAGACTGAAACTTTCCATTTCCATGTATTTTTGAGTGCTATGTTTTATTGTTTGCCTGCCATAACATGCTGCTGTGCATCTGTCATTCTAGTTTCTGCAAGACACTCTGGATGCTCTCTTCAACATCATGATGGAGAACTCTGACAGTGACACTTTTGATACTTTGGTGTTCGATGCCTTGGTAAGCAAAGAAGCAAACCGTAACAGCCGAGCAAAATTCATACCAGCAGAGGTTCTGCTGTAGCTCTAAACTACGAAGTTAACCAAGCCAGAGAGATCTGTAAACCATCCAATTATCATGAGAATAATTCCAAAATCTAGTCATTTTTTAGCTTTCTAAGAGACGTGGAAAGAAGATAAAATTACTTTACTTTGGTAAACTTGTTATGTGACAGAATGTGTTAGAAAGTACATAGACTACACACCCTAACTCCACACAGGAATGCACACACAATGTGTAAAGGGGACAATGCCTCAACTGGGACACCTACCTTCATCTCTCAAGACAACATGGCAGTGCAGTCTAAGTATTTGGACAGATATTTTATGTTGCTGTCACTGTACTTCAGTACACTGGATTTGAAATGAAACAATATGGGGCTTGAGTTTAAATAATATAGTTTTGATTTCTACAGTTTAAGGTAACAATGTGTAACAAAGTGCTCCAGAGTCGGCACTTTAACCACAGTCAGTGTCTCATTTTACATCCAATGTGCTAGATTTTAGAGCCCAAACTGTAGAAAATATGTATATTATGGCTGACAAATTGTTCTCTAAATAAGAACTGTGCTTATCATTTACAGAGAGAAATGTAAACACACGGCATCTCATGTGGCATCACAGCTGCGTTTTAAATCAGCATGAATTTGTAGCACTGGAGCACAGTATTTCAGTCATGTTTCATGTCAAACATGAAAGGTCTGCATTTTACTGCAAGCTAGAGCACGAAGAAGGCAAAAAAAATAACTTGGCTCATTTATTATATCGGGTATTGGCAAAGTATTTGACAGAATCCTATCCACCATGCCAACGCCTGACATTGTGGAGTAGATCTCAAAAGAATAGTTTTCTCTTTCAGAGATAGGAAGTAGGGATTGTGTTGTCTGGGGTCCTCGATTATCTGCAGGTTAGTGAATTGAAAGAAAATGGCTTTATGCCCAAATGCAATCTTGTTTCATTTCCCAATCTATTTCAGCATATTGGGTAAGACAGGCAGTTTTTCCTGCTCTCCATTATCAGCTATGTGGTTTACATTTGACTGAATATGTCTCTGTTCTCTGACAGGTGTTTATAATTGGGCTTATAGCGGACAGAAAGTTCCAGCACTTTAACCCCGTTCTGGAGACCTACATTCGGAAGCATTTTAGTGCCACACTGGCGTACACGTGAGTTAATTACCCTTTGTACAAATAGACCAAGGACATTTAATAAATGAAATCCCATTTTGAGATTAACGGATTTAACAATATATGATTGTGTTTGTAGGAAGCTGACAAAAGTTCTGAAGAACTATGTGGACAACGCTGAGAAGCTGACAGAGCAGCTGCTGAAGGCCATGAAGGCTCTCGAGTACATCTTCAAGTTTATCGTCCGCTCCAGAGTCCTTTTTAACCAGTATGTCCTGATGCACACATAATAATGTAGATACATATATTCTTATTTACTATATAGTACATGTTTATATGCACACATGCATGCAGACATACTATCATTGTCTATACAGTATTCTTTGGTTGTCTTTATAAATATCAACATGTATCACTTGATGGTTAGTCTTACGAATAATTGTAATTGCTTTGTTGCTGTAGTTGTTCCTCAAATACTACTTTGTTTTCAGTGTCATTTCATAATACAAAATCAATACTGTGTGCAGCATTGATTGTGTTCTTCACAGTATGCCACTGCTGTGGAATGAAGTTGGAAACCGGTAAAAGTGAATGGTCTCTATGCTGAGGAAAGTTCTATGGATGTGTATATAATTGGCTGTGGTAATGTTGTAGAGCCACGGAATGAAGCTGGTGGTGGCTGAGGGGCTGATGTATGATCCTGGTCTAATTGAGTGTGCACAGTTTGATTGGTTTTCCGTCCGAAGTCTAGAGGACGCCTTGTCCTTTACCTCACATATCAGAGTACAGCAACTCTCTTGTTCATAGTGTGTGTGTCAAGTGGTTTCTGTCTCAGAACTGACAACATTGTTGCCAAGTTTGACTCGAAGTAAGACATTCTTCTTAATTATGAAGCTGCATTAGTTGAAGTCTCACATGCAGCTCTGACTAGAAGGTGTCAAAGCTACATCAGCACGTGTTTGGCTCGTCGTTGCAGCCCAGTGGGACATTTAAATGAAATTGCAGATGAACACTCTAATTACACACTTTTCCCCTGTGGCTTGAGACTGGTGTGACTGTCAGGAGCTCACTCTGCTCCTTGGTGCTGCAGGTGAGAAGCAGCTTTAAGTAATTGTTGTTGTGGGAGCCCTGAGACGGATTCTTCTAATCCTGTGATTTCTGTAAGCCCTCAACAGTGACTATCCTGGACCATGTAATACCTGCAGCCCCATGAGAGACAGCGAAATCTGATGTGGTGGAGCAATCTAAACACTTCATCCCTCTTAGATCTGCTTCAGTGTGTGTTTTCAAACTATTTTAATTTCTCTCACAAATCCTAATCTTAAAATTATTAAATTGGGAGTGGTTGACACACTTAATTACCTTGCAGGGAGGACAACGTGGCTTATTTACAGATAATACCCACTTTGTGAAGATTTATGGGCTCTGTTTTGGGGGGGATTATGGAGGAAGCCCTGATTTGTGTCCCCATGCACTTAGAAATTGGGGGAAGTGTTTTCTGCAATTGTACTGTGATCATTGGCTTTTATTCACCGCAGTTGCTGGGCAGCATTTGCTCCACATAACCAAACTAGCAGAAGAAATAAGTCATAGTATGTCCTCGAAATGTTTACTAAGTAACGTCACTGAAACCTTACATGACATTTGCTTTCTGTTGCTTGTATAATTTTCGAGGAGAGGCATTAGCATAGAAAATTAATGTTTCCGATTTTTCTTTCCACATGACAGCAGGCAGGTGCTTCAGGGTCTTGTCATGTTGTTTTAAATGCTAATCTGGCTGGCAGCAAGAGTGATATCTGTGGCTCTGATCCAATAATATTTGTATTGTTAGCACACACGGCCCATTCTGCTGGCTGCTTTTAATGATTTAACAGGGAGGCATCAAACTCTTGTTATTTCCACTGCGGATGGGGCTGTTTACACAGGGATGAAACAAACAACAGCCTTGTGATCATCTGCCAATGTAATTCTCTACTTCATCTCCTCCCAGGCTCTATGAGAACAAAGGAGAGGCCGACTTCATGGAGTCCTTGAGGAACCTTTTCACATCCTTTAATGACATGATGAACAGTAATTCAGAGAACACTGGCATGGTGAAGGTAGGCTGACTATAAATCCAACTGCATGCTATCGCTCAAACTCAGTGCCAAGATCTAGCTGCTGCTGCTGCGTGAATAGTAAATACTTTAAGTGCTGCTGTGTGAAAAGTAAATTACTCTGCTTTTTTTTTTTGGATGACATGCTCTGTAATTGGCAATGCATCTGTCTTGTTCAATTTAAAGTCATATAGCCGCTTATTAGACATAATTGTTTAGGTTCCGTGTGTTATTGATGTTAGGCTTTTGCTCTTCGATGGTCTTTACATCTTGTATTATCTGTTTTCTTCATTTTTGTCACGTCTCTTTTTGCAGATTTTCCTGAACTTTACTCTTATCTACTCTATGTATGGCCTTTGTAGGGCTGTACATAAAATGAAATGCTGTATATTAGAGAGCATCTTAAGTAGGGGCTGGGCAATATATCGATGTTGTATTGATATCGCAAATATCGAAAAGAATATTGTGATATTTGATTTTCTTTATATTGCCCAGCCCTAATCTTAAGTAGGTACTAAAAATAGTTCAACATTTAGGGAAATACACTTCTTCACTTCCTTGCCAAGAGTTAGAACTACTCTTATGTCTGTATGCCCTGGAGACGGGCACTAACAACTAACCCTGCTAAAGAAAACAACATCAGCCTACTAACCCCTCTGAAGCTCACTAGTTTACACATTATATCTAGGTGCCGCTGGAAATTTCCACAGATGTCCCTCATTTATGTCTGTCACTTTCCACTTTTTTGTGTTGGTGTTCTAAACTCCGGTCGATTTATGAAGACTATGGTTAACTGCTCCTCAGACCTCTGCGGGGTAAATCCAGACATCTGTCCAATCTTAGTTTTCTGTTGCACGACTTAAACAACTTTTGAACGAGCAACATGTACACCAAAACAAGCTCCTCCCCCAGGCTATTTTCCAGAGGCACCGTCATTTTATCTGGGAATTAGCACCGTCCATGACTATTGTGATTGTTTAAAAGAAATTTCAACAAACCAGAGCACGTTATTCTCCCATTCCGGAATGCTGGGTGGACTAGCCGCAGCGCTGTGGAGGAAGGCCATTCAATTTTTTTTTTTACTTAATCTGTACGAAAAGCAAAGTGTTGTGGTTGTTGTTTGTGCCGAACTATTTCTGCATCCAGCCAAGTTACTGTACCTAAGACAGGGTAGAGCCAGGGTAGCTGTTTCCAGTCTTTACACTAAGTTAAGCTGATTGTCTACTTGCTTTAGATTCCTGTAGTACCTACTGTAGAAATTTAAGAGTGGTATCAATCTTCTAATCTTAACTCTCGCCAAGAAAGCGAGCAAGTGTATTTCCCAAAAAGTTGAACTATTGCTTAAAGATTAGGGTGCAGTCTGGAACCCTAATTCTTAATTGGTCTATACTGAAATGCATCTGCAATGACAAAAATCGTATTAACTTAATGACTTGCTCAAGGCTTTTCTATGCAACCCCAACCTTTTAGTTTTTTCTTGCATCCACACATTATATGTCTGTTAAGTGTTGTTTTCGCTTGTCTTGTGTGTACTTCTATATGTGTGTTTGTGTTGTTCCTCTCTCTCCATTTCACTCTGACCTTGACTGTCCTGTGGTCTGGGGCTCCTCTGGCCTTCTGCTATTTAGCTGCTCCTTAAGGTATTTATTTCACTGCCTTTCTCATTGCGCCTTTAAGCTCTCTCCATTGTGTTTGCATGTTATTTTCCATGACACCCAAACTTGGAGACACTCAGTGACTCCAGATACGAAACAAACTCACAGGCATTTACGTTTTGCAGATGCACTCAAAACCACACATGCGGCCACATGCTGATGTGCACCCATATACCTATGCTTTTAGAGATAACATAATCATAGTGTACATGGACCTTGGCACACCTACAGTAGATCCATGTGCACACTCAACCATAGGAGAAGCTCAGGAGTCAATTAGGAGTCAGTTGCTGTGTAATTGGTTGAGATATTAGCTTTACTGTCAGTAAATTAAAAACTGATCTTGAGGAACGGGCATGAAAGCGAGGAATCCTGGTTTCTTCCCAAGTCCGCCCTTGTGAAAGCACTGTGACAGGTGGAAGCTAATGAGCAGTCCCATCATACCTCAAGTCTGAACCCAGATGAACATCTGGACGGACCGGCACACATGCATGCAATAACTAAATAAAATAAACCAACACACCCACACACGCACGCGTCTAATGACTGTGAGGTGCACACAGAAACAGGGGCAGGAAACCCAACTCCTCTGAGACACACTACATCCTGGCACAACAAGTGTAAATTAAGTAAACAGTAAACAGATGCATTTGAGCTGCGCCAGGATTGATAACTGAATCAAAGTCGAACAGTACCTTTTGAAATCCAAGTTTCAGACTCCCCAACTATTTCTGTCTGCAGAGATTGGTGAAGGTGTTGTGTTATGCATGAGCACTAAAAATATCTATTTAGATGACAGTAGATCACAACAGGATTTTATTTGGAGGTCATGATGATATCAAGGTTTGAAAATACCAGCTAATAACACTGCACAGTGTTCCTCTGAATTCAGTCTCTGCATGCAGAGACGTGTCAAAATATGTTTTAAGACAGGATTTCTATCAGACTTTTTCTTCACATGATGAAATTTACTGAAGTCAGTAACAAAGTATTTTCTCTCTAGTATTTTAGCAGGTGGCGTCCAGTGTGCGACATCTGCATGGCTAATCAACCTCTGTAGGACAGACTGGCACTGCTGTTAATTTGCACAGATGCTGTATAAACACCCCAACCCATGTTGGCCAGCCTTTAGCAGCAGGCAGTTAGAGGGGGAAGTTTCAGCTTGCTTAATCATTCCTGTTATTAATGGACGGCTCTGTAATCTGCCACTGCTTGCTCTCACTTGATGTATGAATTATAGTACTGATGGCATCTTATCTGCCTTTATCTGTCAAGGTATCATTACAAAAGATCTTCCTTTTGTCCCAGTTTGTTTAATACAAGTCTTAACATCACCCCCTACCCTCAAAGTGACTGAATTAAATAAATTAAGATACAGTGGAAAGGAGTTGATAAAAGCAGAGCAGCTCAGAGTATCATACAAACACTAGGTAGACATATTGACACATTTACACTTAGCTACACACAACGCAACAACACACCATTCCCACATTGTGGTAAATCCTATTTTACATAATGTGAGATAGAGTAGCTTACAAAATCAATCAATGGCTGAGAATGAATTTCTTTTTTTTTGGTTAAGGGTGCTGCACTGAAGTACATTCCCACCATTGTCAATGATGTCAAGCTGGTCTTTGATCCAAAGGAACTCAGGTAATTTCATATGATCCATTGCATGTTCCTATTGCTCTGTTGTTGTTACAATGACATGTGCAGTACACTTCTTCGAGTTGCTCAAACAGACGGTGGGTTGCTGAAAAGCACCACATTAAAGCAAATGTCTAGAAAATGCTCAAATTGGACTTAAATGTCAAATTGCAGAAGAATGAAAGAAGAAATCTTAATTGCTTTCGTTTTTCGAAGTGTCCGCTTGAATTAAAATGTTGTTTAGATGAATCCCTAACAAGATGATGGGATATTGTGCCACTGTGAATACTTTTAAGCACCATTTATGTCTGGCTCTCAGCCTTAGGCTTTAACTTAATATGTAGTAGCTGTACTGTGCTAGGCAGTGCTTAAACATGCTTAGGTTGCCTTGGAAACCCACCAAAAGCTCTACTCAAGTGATCATTTCAGTTAATGTGGTTTACCGTGAATGTCATCTGCCACAGCTTAATGCTCATCTTAATAATAAACAACTTCTGAAGTATCACATGCGTGTTACTGTGGCACAAAATCATATATTTATTATATTGTTGAGGAAAACGGGAAAAATACTTATAAATCTACTTAAAGAAATAAGTGTACTGTAAATTTGGGCTGGCAGTAGCTCAGTCCGTATGGAATTGGGTTGGGAACTGGAGGGTTGTTGGTTTAAGTCCCTGTACGGACGAAAGTACAGAGTGTGGATTGGTAGCTGGAGAGATGCCAGTTCACCTCCTTGGCGCTGCCAGGTGCTCTTGAGCAAGGCACCCTACTCCATCAACCACTCAGGGTGCTTTTTAAAGCACAGGTTGCTAGGCCATTTTTAGACTAGACTTTTTATGGAATATAATATCTGAAATTTGTTCGCAATGTACCGTACTACATCGTCAAATTTAAAACATTTATTAACAATTGGAAACTTAAGCAAAAAATAACCTGTCATCTAGTTTTTCTTTTGTAACTGCAGTAACACGCACACACACACACACACACACACACACATTCATACATACACACACATAGGTGTTTTCAGTGTTGTTGAACCTTTTGAGGAAACTTCCTTTATCATTTTAAGTTTGGACACCTTAACTTCCTTGCCATTGTTTTGCAATAGGGACTGCTATCCTCTAATACAATCTGAGATAGTAAAATCTATCTCTGGTAGCATGCTGTCTGACTAACCAGACATCTTGGGCTTATTATTGTCCTCCTTCTGTCTCCACAGCAAGCTGTTCACCGAGTTCATCCTAAAGGTTCCTCTGGGTCGTCTGGTGAAACAGAAGCTAGACTGTCTGATTGACATTGTCCACAGCGATCTCTTTGCTCATCACGGTGAGAGCACGCACACATGCATGCACGCACACACACACAAACAATTCCTTAGTGCATGAACCTTCATTCATAAAGCAGTAACATGGGCAATCAAACACATACCACCTGCCCCCCCACACACAGACACACACGCACACACACACTTAGCAGCCCTGTGTGAGTCCACAGTAAAGGTCATTGGTAAGGGCGTAGTGGAAATCCCTCTTGTTGTCTAAGAGAGTTAAGTAATCTCACTGTTAAAATCACCGGACCTGTCTGTATAAAGATATCAGTATTCCCCTCCACACAGTCTTCAAGTGTAAGCCCCTCCTTATCTTATTTCTATGACTATTTCATGATTTAAATGTGTTCATTCATTTCTCGTTTCCAAATCCTTCACACCTGGAAACAGCACTATTACTATTGTATATTTCAGCCATGTTGTAGTAATGTCAAATATGAAGAGCAGGGATATAAAGATGGTTTAATGAGAGTCTAGTCCAACCTCCAGTCTGCAGCTAGGCTAGCCTGCGGCCCTGTTGCAGTGACGGTCGAGGGCCAAGCCTTTTGCCAGAGGCAGCAGTCCTCTAAAGGCCGTGTTAGGTTAGGTCCTGATTCAGCGTCAAGCACGCTCACACATACTGTCCCGTGTTGGTAAATGAAATGCAAAGTTCCTAACCCAATGAAATGGCAACAGTGATTTAATGTGGCTGGCAGGGGCAACACATGCCTCACAGCAGTTGGCTAATGTAAAGGAAGTGGACAACAAGTATCCACTTGCATGGCTGCTCTCCGGCTCCGTCATCAGCTTGTTTAGCTCAGCATTAATGTACAAAAAGATATTATCAAATGGAATTTAGGCAAGGTGTGATGGCATGTTTGTCCTAATAATCTAGTCAACAAGGAACATAACACAGTGTTAATGCCTTCATTTTTGATGAATGCAATCCTTTCATACTTTAGCAACCTAAAATTGTGGTTTGACCAGGTAAGTGAGTAACTATTGAAGGACAATGCTCAGTTTGTGGTGCTGTGGTCATTACTATTGATCTGTTGGTGTAATTGTAGACAGGCAAGCCTCCCCTAAAGCTTGTGAAAGGCCGGCTGATCAGCCAGAGGACTCATTGCTTTGATGTAGATACAGGCTACCCCGCTGCTCGTTTCTCACAACAACTCCACTCTTTGTTGCTTTGAACATTTCCATTAGGTGCAGGCGTGCTTTAAAACTGTGAAAAAACAGTGATGGAGAAGGCTTAATTGCCGAGTAGAATTGTCCTTTCCACATTAGTATCAAGCTGAGCTCTGCTTTGGAGATGTTTTATTGCAGATAATGACATCTGCGATGAGCAAATGGGTTAGCCAGGAAGTTTTTAAAGGTGGTCTAATCAGCTGTAGTAAGTGCACATGCTCTTAGGATGCAGCCAATCCCAAAGAGAAATGTACTAGAATGCTCAGAGCAAATGACAATCCAGCAAGAGGCATCGACTTAGATGCTCAACCCTCAACATGGAGTTTCTTAGCAGTCTCCACACACTCATCAATATGCACGTAATGAGTTCACTGTTGGATGTCATTAACATATTAACTGTTTCTGTGTAAAAGCACATCTTAAATTAGTATTTTTCAGTCCCCGATGAGCTTATTTCTGTTCAGAATGACAACTTAAGACAATTAGCCAACATTCCTTTCTTGATACATTTGAAATCAAAATGCTGTATGTTGAGTGTGTTTGGTATGCATAGGTGATTCCCTGCTGCAGATGGAACTTAATGAACTCAGAAAAGAAGGACATTTTGGTTCTTTTTTATTTTTAAGGTACAATGTTGTGTCACCTTGACTGTTTATGATGTGAAAGGAGAGAGTGGGATAGGCACATAAATCACTTGCAGATGGGCTTATTGGAAGAGAACAAATATGTCAGCTGCTCTCCTGGTCTGTTTTAAAGGGGAAAATCACTGTAGCGTCTAAAATCTGTTTGCAACTTTGCATTGAAAGTTTGAAGAGGGCTCTCATGGCCTAGCTTGATAGTTCCACTCTGCTTGCCATGCTCCCGTGTGTGTGTGTGTGTGTGTGTGTGTGTGTGTGTGTGTGTGTGTGTGTGTGTGTGTGTGTGTGTGTGTGTGTGTGTGTGTGTGTGTGTGTGTGCGCGCGTAAACGCTAGCAAGACTGTGCACTTAAGCGTTAGTGTGTATTTTGAGGAAGCACAAAAGGAGTGATGGCCCTGCAAAAACAAGGTATTAAACACTGCACACAATGTCAGAAGCGCACAGATAGGAGATTTGCTTTTTTGTTCAAACCCTGGAAGATTACAAGCACACAATCACATGTACATAAAAACAGTTTTATTTGAAGCTGTAGCAGGCGGATAGCTTGGTGCTCTGTTCCATAGCACCAAAAATATGTTGATGCAGACATGGTTGTCACTGTGTGTCAGGGACTGCTAACAAACTCCTAAAATTCCATAACATTCCTTTTCAGGTATTAACCAGTGTTAATAATGCTCTTCATCGTTCGGCCTCTGGTAATGCCCCTTTGATTAATGTCAACTTGTCATAAACAACCCAAACATTGTTGACTTGTTGTGACATTGTTGACTTGTCATGACAAGTTAACAATGTTTGGGTTGATTATGACATGTTGACATTAATCAAAGTGACATTACCAGACGTTCTCTTGGCGTCATGACAAGTTGCCATTATATTTTTTAGGGATGTCTTTGTAATGACAACTTGACATTAACCAGGATGACATTACCAGAAGATGTATTTGTCATGACAACTTTAATAATCATTATGTCAAAATGTCATGAAAACAAAAAGAGGTGGATTTTTTGTTTATGTCAAGTTGTCATGACAAAGACAGTCTCTGGTAATGTCATCTTGGTTAATGTCAAGTTTTCATTACAAAGATATCACAAACTTATTTAATTACTAATTCTTTTTTTTACTAACCGAATGACCTAATGACAAGTCATAAAAGTTTGACTTTTTTTACGTTTATGACATGTTCATGACAGTGTCATGTCACGATTATGTTGATACTGTCAAGTAATGTATTACCTTCAATTTGACATGTAGCTCCTTTAGAAGGGGTCAGGGGATATATAACACTGAATGTTTCATGTTTAATACCTCTGGATATAGTTCCTGCTATTCATCATGCGATACATCCTGCTCTTCATTGTTCGGCCTTGAGCAGTATTGACAATTGGCAAAGGTGTGTGTGTGTGTGTGTGTGGGTGTTTATTACACGCGCACGCACGCGTTTTATTTTGTCGCAGTTGATTGGCTTATCAAAGCTGCTTCTGTGAAGCAGAGAGATTGTATTGATTGTGAATTGAAATTCATTGCTCAGTGGCCCTTTAAAGCAGGCATTTTCTCCACAAATCCATATAAAGATAGTTATTTGAAGAGTACTGCAGTCCTTTTAGTCTGCCACTGTATCAGTGTTTATTTTGCTCAGCGTGCTGCTCTTTTGTTCTCCTTCTTTAATATCTGTACTCCTTTGTGTTTGGGAGACAATGTCAGCGCACTGCATGGGGTCATTTTATTATTTATAACGTCTTTTCTTGTAGACGGGTTATCAGTTTATATTCTATTCACCAATCTATATACCAATATATATATATATATATATATATATATATATATATATATATATATATATATATATATATATATATTTACTATTTTTATTTACTTAATCCCCCTAACGGAAACTCACCATCTTTTTATTGAACCAACCTATCTCCAGTATTTGTCCCTAAGCTTTAAATATGACCCCCATACACAACTAAGATTGAAATCAGAAGGTTTAATAAAAAATATGATAATTTTGTGGCAGACTGCCTTAGGTTTACCTTTCATGAGAATACTCTCTGGCTTATCTCTGCTGTCCCCCATGTCCAATTGCCAACCAAATGCTCTACCCTCTGCATATGGAAATTCACTTTTTGATGTTGCTGTCAACATCAGCCAAACTTGGGTTTGGTTGCATGGTGTGTTGAATTAATTAATTAAGCAACTGTTACTTTGACAGAGATAGCAAGCAAGCTCCCTTTACTTGCTATTTTAGGTGCAATAGGGACATAAAGAATACATGATTTTTTTTTTATCTCTATCAATTTTTCCCCCTGGAAAAATGTTTTATCAAACATGCGTTACTTTTCATAATTACAAGGTTTGAAATTCACAACAGCAACTGTTAGCCCCTGGGGCAGTAGCAGGTTAAGTGCTTTGATTAACGGCACCATGACAATGATCAATATTTGAGAAGGATCAATATGGCCTGGTTTTTTTATTGGCTATCCTATGACAATGTGTATGGCTCTGATTGGCTTTTGTTCTGACATTCATGCTGATGCACTGTGACTACAAAGGATTTAAGAAGATTTTGCCTCATTCAGTTTAATCAATACAGTCATTATGTGCATTGTTTTAATTTAATCCTCTGAGCTGTGAGGAAGCCATTAACAAGCTGCATGCTTCTTCATAGAGTGTTTCGAGAGCATACGCTGTTCTGCCTCGTGTGATCCATCATCTGCTCCCATGTGTTGAGCGACGTTGTGACTGTGTGTCCCTACAGATTGCAGAGAGATCCTCCTGCCGCTGATGACGGACCAGCTGAAGTTCCACCTGGAGAATCGGGAGGAGCCGAAGGCTTGCTGCCAGCTGCTCAGTGACATCCTGGAGGTGCTCTACAGGAAGGATGTGGTAATGAACACAACTCTACAGCTTTATGTACATTTATTTCCCTCTCTCGGATAATTAATAGCATAACAAGCGGATCCAGAAGTCCCTGCATAACAAAGAAGCTGTTTCGACTGTGGTTATTTTTCTGATTACCTACTAATCAGTGTGCTGTTTTAAATTTATTTTATTGCCCAGCATGCCCTGAAAGGAGCACCATTTACAGAACTGTTGATTTATTAACCTGTAGTGTCGGCCTTGCTCAGTAATTTATTGCTCAGTGTGGCTAGAAGGCCATCTTCAACATCATTCAACAATGTGCTCCAGCAACAGGTTGATGAACTCTTTACTACATGGTCAATCAATCACAGAGCCAGTTATGTAGCCAGTCAAAGCTAATGCTTTTTTTCTTCATTTATCGGTTCATCTATTAATTGTTTTTCCAATTAATAAATCAGTACAAGTTTACATCCCTCACACTCAGGCATCAGCCTCAGACCTCAGTGAACATATAATAACACACACACACACACACAGCTGCACGTGTGTGTTTTAACCTCTTCTATGCCCAGACCTCGTATGTCCTCCCTCAAGCCCTCCCAGACTCCCCTCGTCATTGAGCACCACAGCCTCGCCACCCACACTCCACTCTGCTCAATATTATCTCCCATTTGCTCTCCCTTTCACACTCCTTCTGTCTCCTTTGTGCTGCATATTCTCTGCCCTGCTCTCCCCTTCCCCTACCCTTCATAGACTTCCATGGACACACAGGCAAGGAAGGGAATTGTATTTGTCCATTTGAGTTTCAAAGTTATTAAACAATTATACCTTGTTAGGAATAAAGATCTAATTGTATATTTAAATAGATAGATTACAACAACAAAAAACATGACTTTTTCATCATGTGCTGGGTTTGTGTATGACTTTTATAAAGGGCCCAGAAGACAACTCAGAAAACAGTCTGGGTACGTGTTTTCATGAAAAATGTGTGTCACACTTTGCTTGTGTGAATATTTGTGTGTGCGTATTTGCACAGACCTGAGCGCACAAGTTCCTTAACTGTAGAGCTGTGTAAATTATTGAAAATTTAGGTTGACACTGCAGAGCTTGGTCTTCTTAGAAGATTACCCCAACAGATGGGTAGAGACCGGGAGAAACAGCCCTGCGCTGACTCAAACTCACTAATAAGCTGGTCCATGGAAAATCATCCCACTTATGACAACGGTACAACTGATCCATGGGTGTTTCTCCCTTCAGATGCAAGGGTTCACAATGTGTTAATCATTTTGGCTGCATTGTCGTATTTGTCAGGTCTCTTAACAAAAGTATTTTCAGAGTTTTAAGTTTTTTGAAAGCAGTATTACTGTGTCTATTGATAAAGTACAACATATCATTGGTTTTGTAATGTTACCAAAAGCAGCAAAGAAGCAGTTTTAGTTTTTTAGTTTAGAATTTAGTGAAAACATGTAAATAAATTTCAGTGAATTTTGGTGGAAAGTTGATCCATGGAACAAGAAAAAGTTGGATCTGTTACTGTGTGTATTTCTTGAAATTAGAGGAGGAATCCCCTCCGTAAACCTTGTCTGGAATTTAGCTTTTAAGCAGATATTGGTAATTTGGCTCTTATTCCATTGTGATGTGCTTTTTTTTTATTTGAGCTGATAACTGGTACATGACGAGCTTTGACATGTAACCGAATCACAGAAAGCCACTTGGAAACAAGGTTATAGGGTTCTGCTTAGACTTTGTAAATTAGCATGGACATTTAATAATCAGTCATTCAACATTGTATTGTAATTTTTAAATTAGAAGATGTATTTAGTAGTAGTAGAAATGTAAGTAATAACTGAATTTTTTCACAGGGTCCCACCCAATGGCACGTGCAGATTGTCATGGAGAAGCTGCTGAGGACTGTTAATAGGACGGTCATTTCCATGGGCCGTGATTCCCCTCACATCGTAAGTTTGTCTGATTCTCTGCAACTATGAGCTGTATACCCAAAACTAGCTCTCTTTAGTTCTGTTTTTTTTCTACTTGTTATCACACACACACACACACACTCACACGCGCACACACACACACACCAATAAAGAGGCCTCTGTACCACAACCACCTTGTGCTGCCATGATAAGCGATGTGCTCTCTGCACACTGCTAGGTAGAAGAGCAAAGCGCAGAGAGCACAACGCGGGTAGTCGTCATAAAGGGTGGCAAGGAAGTTTGTTCCCGTTGCTAGGTAACAACAGCTCATTATCGTTACCTAGCTCATTATCTCATTGGTTGCGCTTTCGACAGGTCAGCGGCAACTAGGTCAAAGTTGAAATAGTTTATACTTTGAGCGCAGCAGAAAGTGGCAAATCAGCTTTCCCCCCATAGAAAATCAAAGGAACAGCCCGGCAAAGCGTTCAAAGGCAAGTCATGTGTAGACAGCTTTAGTAGTGCATTCTGGTTGTACTCGCATGTTGGAATTTCCGAGGTCAATGTCGGAAACGCCCCTGGACCTCCAAGTACCCCAAGCTCAAAGTCCAACATGGATGCCCGTGCATCGACAGCAGTGAAAGCTGTAGTAACACAGTTATAAGCACTTTTGTCTTATTTGTGTCTCAGTAAATGTTGCTGTTTGTATGTACAAAAAACAGCATAATGCGTTGTTATCTACTGGTATTGCTAACAATGGCTAACCTGGCTAGAGCAAAAACATTTACCAATTGCAAATGGAACACATTCAACTGGGGTGCGACGTCAATCCCAGCTCCGAGTTCCGAGGTAAATGGAACGCACCATAACTCCCACAGGCCCACAACAACTCCAATTCCTTTCTAAAGCTGTCATCAAAGGTAAAGTGTACCTTGGCAGATTACTTTCACACCACCTCAATCTAAGAGTGGGTTTGGGCTTCTCATATCTTTCTCCAGCCAGTTGTTTGTGTGCCGATCTGTGCGTTTGTGTGTTCTGCTTTTGCCGTTTCACAGTGTTTTCTTTGTGTGTGGTTTTGCTTGTTTGTTTGTCTGATCCCTCACTTATTGGACAGTTTTTGATTTTCTGTGCTGTTATCTAATGACACAAACTGTGTACTGTACCCCTTTCTGTGCCGTTCAACATCCTTCTCTCAATCACTCTCTCAGCAGGAACTTGGTTGCAATTAATGCACCTATCAGTCATAGTGCCATACTGCCTTTTTTCTGTGGCAAAGCTTTCATCCATTTTCATGAGTCAAATTGTCAAATGTCAGCTTTTGTATTCTATTACATCCTGTTGTATCCATTAGAGCTGCATTTAGCTTGTGATGTGACTTTGAAAGTGAGACTTGGGTAATGAACATATATAGTTTTATGCAAGGTTTTATGAGGAAGGAGATCCTCTGAGGGCACTTAAAAGGACATTTACATCTCACTTAAATACAGCAGAGTGATGAGAGAAACATTTTCTCTGTCTTTCAAGTGGGAATAGGAAAATGGGGAGTCACCTGTTTAAATGGAAGCTTATCTGATTTTGAGCCACACCAGCAGAGAGTGATTGAAAAAAGCCAACAGCACCCAGAGTTATCACACACTAATCATCCAGTGTGTGGCTGTGAGCGTGTGTTATATCACCGTGTTATAATACATCCGCAGTACTCATCCTTTGTCCACTGTGTCCTGTCTTACCCTCTCCGTAGAGCAGGGATTCTCTAGCTGTTCCTCTGTTCCATCTCTCACTCTGTCTAAAGGTATTTTAGAAATGCACCAAGCTAATTGCGCAAATGGTGAGCCTTCTCTTGTGTAACCGATTACCAACATGCCTCGCATTGCATAATGTAAAGCTTATAAAGCCGTGAGGTGAGCCGAGGCCTCCCTGCTGCCCATTCTCTCCCAGCCAGCTGTGTGGAGGGGGTCTAGGGCTCCCACTAACTCTCCCTCCCTAGCTCGCCAATCCATCCATTGTTAAGCCGGTCATACAGGCTCTGCACCGTCATGCCTGGCTCATGGTCAGAGAGTTTTGAAAAGTCGGATTTGCAAAAGAGGTTGTACACTGCTAGATATCCTTCTGCTCCTGCCGTTTTTCCTTTATTTTTCACTGCTGTTTCTTTTGATGTACAGTATTTCATTCTTTGTCAAAGAGGCTATCAACGCTCCTGAAGGCAGCACACGCAGGCCTCTTCTCTGCTGAATTACACTAAGTGCATCCATTTCAGCATCCCCCCTGTGGTGTAGGTGCAATGGTGTTCCCTCCTTCCAGCAGTGGCTGCTGAATGGCGGGAAAGCAGACCAGCCTCCTTTCAGGTTAATGAAACTGATCTACCCATGACCTTCTGTGGCTATTGAAACAATCTACTTTGTATACATGTGCTGCAGCTGCCCTTTATTTATTTTCTCCCCTAAATACAGCTTGCTTTCATTGTCCCCACTGACCCCTACCTTTTGTCAGCTGCTGCCTCTTTAGCTAACTAGCCACTGTACTCGATTGCCTTGACATTTTTAAGTACCAGCATAATCGTTGGCATCATTGTGCAGTGTCCTTTTACTCACCGGTAGTTAGAGGTCACATCAAAGCCTTGGCTTTTTAAACGCACTATGGCTCTTTCACTCAAACACTGTACGTTATATAGTACCTGGGCACAGAAGCTGCGTTTGACGCAGCTCACCAAATCTGAATAATCAATAAGGTTGGTTCACAGCTATGAGACCTAGTTAGCGCTGCTGGAAGGGTTGTAGCTTTCTAATCAGAGGGCTGTTGTTGCTGCTGCTGGGCATTGCTGCCTGCTCTGCAGGCAGATTGTGCGCTACTGCTCACACAACACCGCAGCCAACTACCGACATTGTTCTTCTGAGTGGCAGCCTCTTACATTTAGATTTATGCATTAGTCTTCTACTCTGTCTCCCTGTTCCCCCTCTCTCTTCTTTTCTCTTTTTTCCTCTCTCATGGAGGTGGTGGACACAGAATGTTGATGAGAATGATCACAGTGACGGCTTGGGGGCGTCAGTTTTGTTGTGTGTTGTCACTGCAGTGCTATGCCCGTTAGCGACTTACATAGCATCGCCACACATTTACATCGTTGGACATCCCAGCGGGCTGCATCTTTATATTCATGTCCACACTCGCACAGGTTGAGATGAGCCCTTGTGAATACATTTATATTAGAATGGTGGGAGAAACATTTCGGCTGCCCCTGCTGTCAGTTCTACCTTTATGCCCTTGAATTAAATTTTTCCTCTAATTTTAAGCACCTGGATGAGCGTTGCAGATACACATGGGTAGGAAGCTGCAACTAGAAAAATCTGTGTTACGCACTTTTCTTCTGTTGTAAAAGTTCCAATCAAATCAATGAAACAAACCTTTGCTTTTCTTTGTCTGTCATGTTAGCAATACTGACCATTGCATATTTTGTTATGCCTTGTCAGAAAACACCTCAAATGAATTCTGTGTTATAAACAGAACTGAACTGAGGATATATTGGAACTATTGCAAGACAGTAAGCTTAACTTGTTGTCTAAATGACCTATTCAACTTTTCATAGTTGTAGGTTTGAGGACTAACCCACAACAGGTTGTGGTGATAGTTGGCTGCAGTGCTTCGTTGTGATCCTGCTGATTTTCCTGCAGTGTGCAGAAGGAATGGAGTGGAAAGCTGCAGGGGAAGGACTTGTGCTATTGACTGAAGCTTGTTCTTCGCTGAATGTAATCACTGACCGAATATATTGCAACAAAGGCTTGTCAATGACGGTCATTCAGATCAGAATCCTCCCTGTATCCATGGCTCTCTGTATCACTCTCTTTATCTCTGTCTTTGTATCACTTTATGTCCAAATATTTCTCTGAGTATCTCCTTGCTACTCTCTCTCTCCTCTCCATAGCCGTCTCTTTCTCCTGCTGGCCAGACTGCTGCAGAGCTCTTACAGAAAAGAAGCATAGTGAGATATGGCACTGCATCATAATGCCTCAAATGTGCACTCATCACTCACTTGCTGCACCTCTCCTCTCCTGTGCTGAAACTTTGACTGAGCGTCCTCCTATTATTATTGACCCTGCAACAACTCATGTCATATGTGTCCTCTCTGTCAACGCTGTGTGGAAACCACAGGGACTCATATGGGGATTCTCACCACCTTCAAACCACAGAGGACTGTGGTTAAGGCAGCAGCAGTGTTGCCTTTGAGCAACATTGGTTCTTGCAGCTTCATGCATCCTTGTGAGGGTGACTCAGATCTCTGGGGCATTTATTCAGAGCTTTGTCCCCAGTTTACCTCATGGTTTCACATCATTGCTGGTCTGCGGCAACATCAGGCAGTTACATGTACGCACACATTGTTTAAGGCAGGTTGACTGTGTGCACCAGAAGCCCTTTGCTGCTTATCCCTCTGTTTTATTCTGCTCTCGTGTTGTGCCGCCTCACTGCATCAAAGAGATGCAGGCCTGATTTTAGGTGCATTTTCAGTCTTATTTCCCATTTTTCATCACATACAAAAATTTCAAACTAAGCCTAAGTGAAATCCTTAAAAGCAGGGTTGGTTCACAAAATAACATATTTCCTCACATAGTAGTGTTTATCATTGCATATAGTTTTAGTTTTGTTTGCCCAAATGTTGAGATATTTGTCTCTTGAGATTTCTGCCGAGACATCATTGCAATTTGAGGTGAATAACATTTCACTTGTGGTGCTCACAGCATTAAAAATAATTACATTTATAAATTTCAAAAGCAAGCATTTCTTAAGTGAAACTTGATCATTCAGACCTCACAAATCCTTAACAAATAGTAATTAAAAAAAAAAATAGTAACTGCTCGATGCCATCAGGGATACCTGAGAAAACATATTTTTTGGGTGAACCAACCCTTTAACTGGTATTTGCCTTGATGAAAGTAACAACCTACTATGCAACTCACTATGCTACGCAAATGATAATCAGTCTTCTCTAGACTTTGAGAGCACTGTAGATGTCTGTTTTTATTTTTCATATTTTCTTATTTTAAAAACAAAAAATAACAGTATAAAATACACAGTATTGCACATATTAAATCAATGGCACTTCATTAAGGTACAGATAAACAACTATTTCTCTCTTGATGCTACAGCAACTACGGAAAGAAACCTACTCTGCATGTACAAGAGTGGAGGTGTGAGTCACGTAGCCAACAGGAAGCAGCATGTTAGAGCTTGTGAAAGTCAAACCAGTGATGTCTAGTAGTTTGCAAGTCATTGTTTTGACAGTAGATAAAGATGCTTCTTTTATGACCTTGAAACCACTTTGGCGCATTTCTTGTGTTTTGCGGCAGTGTTTTTTTCAGTGACTTCGGTTTCATGCCTTTGCAGGCGCTGTTAACGTAATGTTTTCTTTTAGATTCTGGCTGCTTTCCCACTCGTTAGAATAGTATCAGCCCTATTTAATGCTATACTATATATTTATATATAGTAAATGCAAATATTATTTTGGCTGTACAAGTACTACATGAGATTTTACTTTACAGTTGAATAGATGGGAAGCAATGAGCAGGAGTTAGTAATAAAACAAAGGGTGAGGGAAAAACTAAAACTAACCTTTTTGTAATTCTCTTTAAAAATGTTTCTTTAAAAGCTAGAAAATATCCTGCAAAATCCGATTGTTGTAAAAAGCATGCAAGGCTACACGCCTGCCACCCTGCACTGTAGAAGCCCTGGTTGTGATCAGAAGTAACACATTCAGACTTTCTGGCTTGGTTTCAGTAGCTAATTAAGTAGCTGATGCAGGATACTGCAGGAATACAATCACAGCTATCTTCTGTTACCGCTCACATGTGCTAAGAACCAACAATTATGTATTATACTTGGTTTCGTGACTGAAACAATAAAGTATCTTTAAACTTAGTTTTCTAAGTATAGAGAGCCAGAACTCTCTATACTTTTATACTGATGAAGTTTGATTGCCTAGACTTACTTTAGAGTAGTGGACTTCAATGACCATGTGCACTGTGAGGTTAGTAAGAACTAAGTTTATTGTATAAAGAGGAATTAAGAATCAGAAATGTTCCTATGCACTGTAGTTTTTTAAATGCACAGCCCCCATCACTGCAGCTCAAAATGAATATTTCCCACTAAACCTTAAAGTGAATGTATATAGATATATATTTAGATAGAAAAAATTACATTGACATCTAACTTTGCAAATGTTATTAAGAAAATAAGTGTTATTTATTCATTCTTTACTTCAAAGTCAGATGATTCAAGGAGACATTTTAGAGATGGATAGAAAGTTGATCATAGAACTCCAATACACATCTCTGACTTCTTTGTCCTTTTAGTCTCTTCTTTAGATGTTTTGAACGTCTTCAATCAGTCATGGTCAGTGGGTGATCTACATGTGTGAGTTATTACTCAAAATAGTTCTTTTTAATTCCTCTGGAGAAAATGTATCCTGAACAGTGTTAATTGTGCTTTGCAGTACGGCGATATGCTGTTTATGTAGACCTCAGAGCATTGTGGTTGAATTGCCAACCTCTCCTGGAGGCTGGGAAGAAAGACAAAGTCCCGACTGGTGAATAGAAATGTGACGATCACTGAACCATTATCATAGAATAGGCCTCCGTTGACGTCAGCTAGAAAAATATATGCAAATAGACAGAGGGATATCAAATTCATCTTCTCACCTTGCTGATCTCCAAATGTGTTGCCCTGCTGTAATTTCACACCCTGTTTGAAGAAATTAGTTGAAAAATAACTCTGATTCCATTTTTGGTAAGCATGACATTTTGAATTTTCCATGGAATCCACATGTGTCCCATTACACATCCTGTCATCTCTGAGAAGTGGATCAGTATCCAGTGGTGGATCTCTCCATTAATACTGGTTGCTAGGTCTGCAAAAAGCCAGGGAGATGTGATTAAACAGAAGATGATGGATAAACCAAACAAAAATGAATGACGATCCAGAAACATACATCCTGTGCATCAGTAGTGGGGAGGCGGTCCTCTGTGTTTTCACAGGAACCAAAGTTTCCAGCGAGCATGCTTCTTGGAGTCTGCTTTGGACTTGCGTTTTGGGGTGGATGTGAAGGCCTCCTGGGGGTAAGGCAGGGAGGCAAAGTGGCCATCCTCCGTAGGGCAAAGCCTCATCATCAGCGGCTGCAGCTTGTCCTCCTGCTGCTTGAAGTCAAGCTCCACACTGCAGCAAAAAACAGAGACGCACAATCAGCTCAAACACTAGCTAACTGCTGTATGAACACCACCTCATCCAAATGCTATTACAATACATGCTATATATAAGATATTCTATATTTTTATTGTACTTTAGTGGAAATCCTCTCTGTTTTCTCATTTATATTACTGCTTGCTGTATTCATTTACTGTTGCTGCTCGTTGCTGTTAATGCAACCGGAACACTGTCTTCTTATGAGTCACATTAAAGCCTACAATGCAACAATAATCCCTGTCATTTCCATGTAGTCGGGGTCAACAGATGTACATTGCTGGGCAAAGCCTGACATCGGATGTTCCTCACCTCTTGCTATCGCTGCTATTGGGGGTTAGTGCCGCCTAGGAGGGTTGTGATTGGTTTAAAGAAATACAAACAAGCCAGTGCGTCTTGTTCCCATATCTAAGAATAGATTGGTGGTTTTGCTAGACCATACTCCTTATTTTGAACTTGCCTTCACTTCTTTGAACAGTCTGCAAACCTAGCCATTATTTGAATACTGTCATTAATCTGAATTTACGATGTATATTCCTCCCACATCAACACTAAAACCACTGTGGTTTCTTTCCCCTTCACGCTTCTTTTAATCTTGAAATGTCTTGACAGCCACAATCCCGCTCTAACAATTAAGTATCTACATTTTGGCTTTTTGTCATTGACCCCTGCACAGGCATCTGTCACAGCATTGCTAAAGCAACCTACATTTCTTGCTTACTCCAGTCTGATTACCCAGTAAAATCTCCTAATTCAGATTGTATTTGATAGCATCTGGTTTCCCAACTTTGTCTGCTGCTGTTTTTGTTATTTGCATTCTTACAGAGATTTATAAAGGGAGAGGGAAGCCCATTAGTATTTTTCACAGTGAAGAGTGGTGGGTCACTGGAGAGAGTGTTGAACCAAAGATCATTTGCTTTTCTAAAACTGAGATCAGAGCCTGGGTATTGATGTAAGCCTTTTAGGATTTTAGTTCATATCGTGTTGCTTTGATCCCAGCACAATATTTAGACGTCAGCTAAAGGTAATGGGGATGCAGAAGGAATTACTATGTGGGATTTTGTACACAGTCTTTTCCTTTTAGTTGTACTCCAAGTTTCCTCAGGGGATTTATCTGGACCAGCCATCATTGTAATCCCACACCGGCGCACATCTGACTACTGGGTACTGCTAAGTGAAACTCAGATTACAGCCTTGGCTGGGGTACGTGTTGAGGGACATTAATCTGCTAAACCTCCCTTCAGCCACTAGCCTGAGTCTGGCTGGTGGGGACTCTAAGCGTGAGACTTGCATAATGGCAGCAGGATCCACTTCATGAATACTGCAGTTTGCTTGTCTTGGCTCTTTGACGTTTACCATTGTGAGAGATTATGCAGTGGCAAGGTGAGCTTGGATCTGATTGAAAAACAAGGCATCTGTAATGAATGTCTGTTGCTGCTTTTCAAAGAGATAAAGAATGACTGCATACAATCTGCATTGAATAGAATTTCATCACAAAGTATTGGATATTGGTTATGATTAGTAGTACACTATAGGTGAGTTGTAGGTGCAGATTATTCTGGCTGCATCTCAAAGCCTAGCCAAAAAATAATTTCCAGACCATACACATAAGGATTTGAAGGTGCGGCAATTTCAAATATGGTGTCACATTAAAGTACCTCAGTCTTTCTTATGTGTGTTGATGCTTGATGTAAGAAGGGTGTCTGACAGTGACTCAAGTGAATGGTTGGTGTTGAACCAGAGACACTCAGCACTTTGCATTTGTTTGACTCAGGCCTTTACACGGGGCCAAGAACACTGCAGCATTAGCAATAAATCACAGGCTGTTAATTCAATTGTTATAAATCCTCTTCACTTTGTGTGAAGTCTGTTAGTTTATGTGTTTGCATACAAGTTTGACTATATGTGGAAACAGTTGCGTTTGTGTATCAATAAATTAGGCTTCGTTCACTTCCAGCCTGACACGAAGAGTTCATGTAGTGCTGGTTGGTCACTGAAACTGACCAATGACCGCATATTTCCACATCTTGTAATTTGTGAACCAATATTTGTAAATGCATTCCAACCAGAAATAGACTACAACTAGAAGGCAACAATGAATCCTTTGCAATACAGTTTGGTTTGTTCGGAGAAACCTTGCTTACATTAAAGCAAATGTTTAGCCCTGCGCACCTAATGACTGTATTGATTTGGCTGATAATTCCTTTTTGGCCATTAGCCATATAGATTTGTCCTGAGTTGTCTCAGTCAGCTCAGTAACATCTACAAAATGACATGTTTTCTTTGACTGTAGCTCTATTTAGTCAACCTATTTAAGTTCCTTCTAGCATACAATTTGTCAAAAACTCAGCAGCCAGTTGCATGGGAGATAGAGCATATAACTCTTTTTTTTTTACCCTGCACTGGCCTCCAATCGAATTTAGAATTGACTTTAAGATTTCTCGTTTCATAGTTTAATTGAGACCTCCTAGCCCTTCACCTTCTCTCATGGTCATTGAACTGTTGCGGTCAGAATTGGCATTAGAACGTTCCTAAAATCCTTCCACTTTAAACATGCGCTTATCTGACCTTTTTATAATGTATCCTGTTTTTTTTTTTTTATCTTTACACTATTTTACATTTACTGATTCCTTTTGTTGATGCTTTCTTACTGTTGATTTCATTTGTCTCTCAATGTTCTGTCGAAGCACCAGTTTTTTTTTCTCCTTTGGTCAGGCCTGAGGGAACTGAACTACATGTGTGAACACAGCCCTCAGCGTCATGATGTATAATAATTTCATGATGCCTTCTGAAGTCATACTCAAGATCACATATTAAACGTAATTCATGGACTACAAAATTAACAGGCTCTTGCAGCTTGAATAACCATAGTAACACAGCATCAAAGGATCCTGTGATCATTGAGAGATCAATGTGTGTTTTAATGAGTGGTGGTGTCACACTGTAGGTAAAAAAGTGTGCACAGTATTTCATTTTGCCTTCTACTTTTTCTCTTAAAAAAAACTTCAATTAAGACGCGAAACAGAACTCCTATTTTAACAATCTAAGCGCACGCCGTGAAGTGCCTGGCCAGGCTAGTTTAACTGCAGAAAAAAGGGTCAATGCGCCAGGTGCATGGTTCAAAATGGTTGTACTTAGTGTCTTCATTAATTCATAGGTGTGTTTTGGGTGTAACATGCAATTAACCAATCAGAGTGTCATTTCCCATTACCTATAAAAGCCAGGCGTGTTTGTACCTTGGTGCATTGCTGTTATCTTTGCGGATTTGCTAAGCAGGAAGGAGAGTTTTTCAGGCGTAGAAACTACTCTGCTTGTGCGTGAAGGAAAGTGCGCTAGCAGATCATGTATCTAGCACTATACCAACAAAACTCCACGATGGTGAAGCAGGCGTTAAATTAATAATGACTTGCTGCGTTTTTGAATTTAGACTAGGTTTTTGTTTGATCAATGACACTGTCACTTCCTACTGCCTCAAGATAGCAATACGCCAGGAATGCATCTGAACACACCTCCCTGAAAGACAAGCACGCACAGATGGGCGCAGGTTCATTTGCTATTTAAACAGCGTGGGAGCTGGGCAAGAAATTGACAACTGTGTTGGTCTTAAACTTGCAAAGACACATGCATCAGGCTTTGTGCTGCTCCGGGTGGAAGATAGGGCCCAATATCTGTTTCTCTCTCTCTCTCTCTCTCTCTCACACACACACACACACACACACACACACACACACACACACACACACACACACTATAACTATGAAAGGATTTTCCCTGCTCTTCAGTGTATGCCTAATACTGCTGAGTTGTTGCTGTGCATCCATGGCTTGAGGTTATTGCCCCCCATGGACAATGCCATTTAACCTGAAAGATTTAAAAACTACTTCATTGGTACAACAGTAGATGTATTTTCAAACTATGCACTGGGGGTATACAGCATATTATCAGTGCAGTTGCATGTGCTTATGTAGGATTAACTGTACACTATACAGTTACTCTAGAATTATTTTAGAATTACTTGTCTATCTTACCCATTACCTAAATATTAATCTCGATTTGCTGCTTAAGAAGGTCTGGCTAGTTCACACAGAATTCCGTAATGGGAGAAAAGCGTGTTCTGGTTTATTGGCATTTCTTTAAACTAATCACAATCGTCATGGGCGGCGCTAAGCACCGTTGCAAAATAGCCTCTGGAAGGAATTTTTTGTTTTGTTTTAGCTACATAGTCTAGCTAACTGTCTCGATTACCCTGCAGAGAGATCTGAGGACTAATAGTCCTATTAAATTCACTAGAGTTTAAAATTCCAACACAAAGAAAGCGGAAGGTACCAGACATCTGGCCAAAAAGAGTTAAATCCGTCGTGGATAAAGACTTCTTACTTATTAACCTTGCGGGAGATATTGGTGTTCACCTGCATCCCTTTCGAACCTTAAATATAACTCTTTTTTTAATCTCAGAGATGCTTAAAAGTATTACATCAAGTATTATATCAAGGTAGTCTTTTAGGTAAAGAAAGAGGCTTTAAACTACTTTTTTCACTTATGAAGTAGTACTTGTTTAAGATTAAGAAATATCACCATCACGGTTAAGAAAAAACACACGACTGGTACAATTATGTAGCTGTTGCGTCAGATCTTGACTACAATGACCAGGGTTTAACCTGTGAGAGCAGTCTTGAATTGACTGTTCAAACAACATTGTGAACATCGCCAGGTTGAACACTGGTGAGTGCTTTTGTGTACTTTTTTTGCGTTTCTTGTCAGATCCCATGCTACACTATACAGTGAAACACAAGTGTGATGACATGATTTTCAAAAAATACAAGTTTACACTTCCATTTGAGCTCATATGCAGAAACCCTGTTTTTACATTTCAATTTCTAGCCTAACATGTTTATCTGACTCATGTTTACACATTGTTAACAAAACTAATTCCACTTGATGCCAGATGGTACCTGTAACTTTGAGACTTAATAATGCTCCAGCTGTATTGTATTCAGACCAAATCCTTAAACACACTCTCGCAAAGATCCTCAGTGTACATATTTGAACAAATATACAAATATACTGTACATACAGGGGGGAAAAAGAAGAAACTCAACTCATTCATCAACATACACCTCTCACCTTTACCCCACTTCCCACATCTGTGAGTCTTTATCTCTCGCCCTTACTTTCGTCCTCTCTCAGCCACCCTGTTTCACATTCTCACCCTGCTTTCCTTTTTGTTGCCTTATCTTCCCAGAGTGTGAATGTGCCCTTCGTGACTGTCCTTACTGTTCCTTCACACTGTCTGTCCTACCGAGGATCACTTTTGTAGCTATGGTAACCCTCTTGCCACCATGTTGGAAAACATCATTATGCTTGCACAAAAAGAGATATCTTCCGAGCAGAGTCGTGCGGCAGGACAGCCTTGCTGCTCCGTATATATTATAATGTAATCAGTTTTTCAGCCTTTAGCAATGCTAAATTGATTTTCATAGCTTTGTACAATAGATTATATATTTTTTCTTCATTTTAAATACTCATTCCTTTTTTAAATATTGTATTATTTGCACTGCACAGTTTTATTCAAAGAATGTTTGACAGTCAGAAAGAGAGTTTAATGATCAGCTGTTGGTGAATTAATTGCAAGACTTGCAAGCTCATGACAAAATTGGACTGATGTGAAATAACTGTAGTCCATTGTGAACAATCATACTCAGTAGTAGGGATCTCCCCAATCACGTTCCTTAATCATAGAAATATTTAAGTCTATCTCCTTGTTTAATCAGCACATTAGCCCATTTAAATGCAATGTGAGGAAAATGAGATTACAGGGTTTCTGCATCAAGACACATCACGACTTAATGCCTGTGGTTTTGAAATAAGTGGAATGCATTTCAAATCCCCAGCTTTTTGGCACCATCCTGTCTGTCTCATTTTCTTTCTATCCAGCCTCTCTCTGTGTTTGTCTCTCTGACTTTCCTTTTTTCCCCATTCTTTGCCACCTTTTTCAGTAACAGATATTACATCACCTGGCAAGAAGAAATGATTTGCAATTATCTCTTCATCCCCTTCTCACTTGTTCTGTTTCAATATCACGCACATTGCATTGAAAGCCCGGGTTCATTTGAATACGCACTTTAAGCTGTTAGGAGCAGACAACTTATTTTGGAGAAGTTGAGGGGAAATACTGAGGGTGGATAAAATAAAGACTGACTGCGTTTAAGATGGTTCAGAATGAGACTACAGCAGCTAATGTATTCTGTTTTAAAGTCCATGCTCATATAGGCCTTAGAACAGTATTGATCTGTTGCTGTTGTTATGCTAAGGATGGGCCTTGAGATGATACTATATACCCTTGGACAAATTGATCATGCTGAAGACTGCATGGCTGGCTCCTTACTGGGCTGCGTTAAAATGATGTATGTACCCATATGCTTGTTCCGGTCATGAGACCAGCTACATCATAAACACAAGAGTTAGGGGTTATGCCATGGCACAAAGACAGGAACATACTCACAAAAAATTCTGATAGATTATATAGACAACTATTCTTCCCACGTGCAATGTGTGTTCCTTCATAGCTCTGCTTCCCATCCTCCTATCCTGTGTTTCTCCACCTCCAGAGAGGTTGTTTTCATGGAGATCTAAGTAATTAGATTGCCATTTAATCCTTCTGCCTGTCTGAATACAACTGCTATATTTGATTCTGTGTCCAATCAACACAGTTTACCATGCCAAGTGAGTCTCTTAAAGGAGAACTCGGGTCAATTTAACAGATTTCAAACATCTCACTTAGAAATTTCTGCCCTTTTAAGAAGTTGAAACCTTGCCAGGCACCGGCACAGTTTTATCAAAAACAAGCTTTCTATGTTGTATTGAGTTTCTGTTTTCTGCACTTACTCTACAGATGAAGCATTTCAATTGATTGTGGCCCATCTAGGAAACCAAATGTTGAGTTTTGATGTTATTACAGCGCCTGTTTGAAGACAGTTGTCATTGTGTGTGCATGTTTAGCACCAACCAAGTCATGGGAATACTCTGACCTGACTTTGCCTGTGACACTTTTATATTCTAATATAATAAAATAAATATAAATTAATTTCTTTCTGGGGATTTTCAAGCACAGGTCAAAAAAATCTAGATAAGACGGATGTGTTGGACAACTCACTGACACGTTCGATATATATATCATATTCAAATGGGCATACTTAATCACAGCTTTTATTGCAACCTGCATTTTGCATATTTCAAACCTTCATTGGGAATTCAGGTCATGGCAATGTATAAATGGAACACCTTTCCCAATGCACCAGTGATGAGTATAAGTACACTCTGAGCTGCCAAGATATCTTGACAAAAAGGAATGGAATTACTCATATTTTGTGAATTTAGATGTGATATCACAATGCAGTTTCTGCTCACAGATTTTGAGGGATGGTTTGCAAACTTGTCTAGAGTCTGCAGAGGCTGGCACAGCAGGGCAAACACAGTTGGCCTTTACTCAGCCATGCAAAGATGGAGGCTAGGTAGACCAGAGGGCACGGGGCCTTCTCTTCCTCAGGGCCAAATCACACAGAGTTTCCAATTAACCATGGTGCTGACTAATTTACAATACCAGACAAACTCCCAACTCAGCAGTCTGGCCTTTATCATCCATCCTTTAACCCAGTACTCATTGCCTCTTAATCCCCCCATGCCATGTTGTGCTCTTCCGGTGCCCTTCACATCACGTGCCATAAATCAGCTCACCTTACTTCATCTTGCCATTAATGAATTGTTGTAAAAGCGACTGGTCTTGTTGTCCACCCTGCGGCCATGCAGGGGTCCTGACGCCAATTGAAACACACTGCTTTGCGACAGGATGCTCCAACATCAGAGGGAACAGAGATGTGCCTTGCTCCTTCAGTTTTGAGAGCCAATTGACGTTTGGCCAGCGGCTTATCAGTTCTTGAGAGAAGTAGGTAGAATATTATTTAAATGGCTCTTCAGAGGTAAAATTCAGACTGAGTGGAATGGCAATGTCTGCTAAAAACTGTTTTATCGATCATTTCTCACCCTCCTTCTCTTCTTTCTCATCTTGTTCACCCTTCCTTTTCTTTTTTGATAGTTAAAATCTTACCTTTTCTAAGCACCAAATGGAAAACGGCCAGACACCCATACACATATGCACAAACAGGTTGTGCCATATCATTTTAACTGTTAGCAAAGGGCCTGCAGACTGTCAGTCTCACTGTGTATTAAAGAGGAAGGCTCAAGCCAGACGGAGGTGTTAAGACCTGCCAGGCTCTGTCGGTAGGTCTGAATTTTGGGCTAAACTATAAGATGGTGACCTGGGTAAGGATTATACCTGCTTAACATAAGCATGTTAGCATTGTCCCTGTGAGCATGCTAGCATGCTGGAATCAGTTTTTAGCTGTTTTTGATTAATCAGTGACGCGTTTAATCTTTAAAATATCAAAAAAGTATTAATGAATATTTATCACAAGTTCTGAGAGCCCAAAAGGACCACCTGTCCAAAACTGAACAAGATTTATTTAACAGCAAATCTTCACATCTGAGAAGCTGGTCACTTTTTTTTTGAATAAGCTAATGAAGCAATTACTTAGCAAAAGTGACGCCAATCAATTTTCTGCTAACCGACTAATCGCTGAATCAACTTCTTGTCTCAGAATCATTTCACACATATAAAGACAGTATACATAGACTACGAAACCTAGGCAGCAAAGTATTTACACATTCTACTTACACACACACACACATACTGTACATTCATAGAGAGAGAACTATGTACTTTGGTAGACTGACTTTCGACTCACGTCTGAACTGGTTGTCAGAATTTGAAAGTACGCTGAGGCTCAGTTGGCAACAGCACACAGGGATGATATTTCATGATGCTGGGATGGTAATTAATTTCACCTTTCGTGGCCCTGGGCTCACTCATCCTATTGTATGTGTCCTCTCTGCTTCTCAACCTTGTACCCTTTTATCTCTAAATCTAGCCAACCCTACATTTGCTACACAACCTTCAGTGAATGGAGGGGTGTGGACAATGGGAGAATCAGACAAAATATGTATAGATTGGTGGATACAGTGGTGTGTAAATGTCATATCTCCTCATGTGCTCACTAACAGCATCCACATTAGTCTTTCCCCTTCCCCTCCTAGTCTCCACCATCCCTTTTCTACCTGTTCACTTTCCCTCAAGGAGACAGGACAGGCCACATTTAGATCATTGTGTCTTTGAAGAGGAATGGCCACTAACCTGTAAATAATGCATGCGCTGTTCCGGCATGTGTCACAGTTGGCCGTGTCCTGTCCGGTTCGATAGGAGAGTCTGCGGGGAAGATAAGAGTCGTGAATGAGTAATTACAGGACTTGTTAAGCTGCTCCCCAACACCTTCCTTTCTCATCTTGTTTGTCATCCCTCGTTAGCAGGACCCAAGTAAATGAGGGTGACAAGGAGTCACGCTACCCTCCTGAATGGCCTGTGTCCGGCAGCTAGGGCAATGGGAGCAAAGTGTCGGCCATTAGCTGTGGTTGACTGATTTGAGGTCAGATAAGGCAAAGTGGGACACAGGATGAGTTTGTGAGCTGCAGTTTTTAAACAAGCCCAATATCACATACTCTATCCTTCCTCTACCTTTTTCTTAATATCATTCCTATTTACTCATACTGGAGAAATCCCACCATTGATTAATCCTCTCACAAGATGTTGCTGTAAAACACACAGTGAGACTAATGGAAGTATGGATATTTTTTAATTTTCTGGAAAGATGGGTACTCTAAGCACATACAATTGGACAGTTTTGCGGAGGACAGCAGTCTTTTGGCTTTATACAGTCTTAATTTCATCGTGAAATTGATTCACCAATTCACATTCAAACCTATGTATATCCAATTATATTATATCCTGTGTCCTTAAACCATTTTATTATGAGTTGCCTATGAGATAAAATGTCATGAACCAAGCTTCCATTATAGATTCCTGTTTCGCACAAGACACCTAAAGAGCAGGTGACGGCCCTGAATGGAACTGCTTGGTTACATGCTTTAAAAGCTCAATGGCTTTCTTATTGGATTAGCTGGTGGAAATGTGTGTATTGATTGACAGCAATAGTTTCCCCTTCTAATTGATGATACAGTACAATGGAAGTACTGTGCACTCACGTCAGCAATGGCATGAACAAGAAGGAATTGGTTGCTCTATGGTTATGATCTAAACTGCTTCATCAACAGAAACAGTCTTGTAAATCCAGTACAACTGTCAGGCCTTTTTCATCTATTAGGGGGGAATCACAAGAAACCCCACAATACAATATTTTCACAATATTAATGTCACAATACTATATTATTGCGGTATCCTGTGATTTATTGCACTACATTACCTTTTTTACAACTTCAAATTATTTCTCCAAAGGAAAACTTTGTCAACATCGGTTTTATCTAAAAAGGTAAATATCTCTGTTTTTTCATCTCGCACAACTCACTCAACTGCACAATTTACCAATGACGGAAATATTATATTGGTCAATGTGTATGAAGTCTGTGGAACAGACTTTGAAAAAGTACACTCTATGTCGAAAGGTCAAGTTGTGTTTTTTTTTTTTGTCACGGTTTTGAGATATAAATGCCTATACCCCATTGTAATGGATGTCAATGGAATTTAATTTAAGGTCCTCACAGCAGTGAAAAACTGCAGCAACACATCTTTCAGGAAAACAATGTCCTCGTTACGCTGGGCAATCTGCAGACCTCAGTGTGTCGACTGAAAATATAAACTGTTCACAGTGAGGTCTGTGGATTGTCCCCAGTAATGAGGATACTGTTTCTGAAGGGAGAAGTTGAAATTGAGTTTTCAATTCTTTAAGCACCACAAATAAAATTCCATTTACTGACATTGTATTGGGCTCAAGGCAGAAATCATTGTACCATTTATTTTTTTTTTGTCATGAAAGGATAACTGTTCAGTACAAACACTAAATCAAGGTTTCTTGAATGAACATCACTAAAGCCATTGGACTCCTTTTGTTATTGAGGTTAATGTGCTTACTTTCACATTGTGTGTAACAGACATTTTTCAATTCTCTGTCAGGTACTCTTGTCCTGCTGCCCATAAGGTGCGACACTATTAACAATTAAACCACCATCATAAATTTCCTCTCCTTATCTACTCCTTTCTGTGCTATATGCTCTGACAGGTTTATGAGACGTGTTTATATCAACATTGTTATTTAAGGCTGATGCAGAATGAAGTAATTTGGAGAGTCTAAGAAGAGAGTGCAGTGATACTTAATTGTAATTTAGGGGCTTGCCATTGGAGAGAGATGGACAGTGCAGCGTAGTGGGGAAGTTCAAGGCCGTCTTCACTTTCGACCTGAGCAAGGTGAGCCGCTTATAAGCCACCAATGGGGTACGCGGGCAACTGGGATTGCATTTGAACAACACAGCCTTATGCGCTGTATCTCTTGCCCTCATGCTGTCTGGATCTCTTTCTCCGTCCATCTCTTGTCTCTCCCCACCCCTCTCTCACACTGAGTTGATAAGAGAAAATAAGAGAGCAGATTTTATTTCGGCAAGTCTTGGATGCAACCAGTGATGTACTGCATCACACCCTTCACACTGGGTTTTATGCCCTGGGCAGGGCTGAACCTGAGGGATATATGTGAGTGTGTGCTTGCATGCATGATGTGTGGTGACATAAGGCAAACTCCTTTTCTCCCCCCAGCAGCCTTGGTAAAAGCTGCTCATAGAATCTATAAAGTTCTAATAATACAGTAACCAAGGGAGATGTAGCTTCACCTTTCCTTGTTGCTCTCTCTTGCTTTCTTTCACATACTTGCTTTCTATAGGTGTATCCCTATAATCGTCTTGGTGAATAGCAAAGCAAGATAATTTGTTTTTGGTGTTCAGGGTTGAAGTTGTGTTCATTTTCTGTATTGACGATGTTAAGTGACTCATCAGTACAAAATAACAGTGGAAGGACCACAAAAGTAATGTTAGAAAACATCCAGATCATTGAACAAAAGTGAAAGGTACAAGCCTTAACTAAACACGACCAATCACAGAGCCTAAAATTCACATTCATCAGTTTAAGTTAGTTGTATTTGTACTGTAGTTTGTTCTCAATTGCAATGAGGAAGTGGTCTAAATTTGCAATAGTTTAGATTTGCACCCCTGACTGGTTTCTACAGTGGGTGACATAAGACCCCTTTAAACTCTTTGTTTCATTGCCCTTTTTCCAAAAATCAAAAAGTTCTTTTATTTCTCAGTAAAAGCTGCAACCCATCCTGATAAAAAAAACAGAAATTTATAAATTTTTGCATAATTATTAAAAAACAAAAACCACATGGTCATAAGTATTCAGACCCTTCACCCTCATATGTTCAGGTGCTGTCTATTTCTTCTGATCATCCTTTGGTTTACACATATTGGAGTCCAGCTGTTTTGATTATAGATTGTTGATCCCTATAAAGACCTTGGCTCAATATGTCAAAGCAATGACAATCATGAGGTCAAAGGAACTGCCTTCAGGGTTGAAGTCTGGTGTTCATTTTCTCTAGTGGCCTCCATAATCCTCAAATGGAAGACGTTTGGGACGACCAGAACCCTTAAGTGACTCATCAGTACAAAATAACAGTGGTCAAGTGGCTAAGCCACAAAAGAAATTGTTAAGTCAAAAGCAATCCACCAGTCGGGGCTTTATGGCATTGAACAAAAAGTGAAAGTTTGCTAAAAAACACAAGGACTCTGGTATAAATAAAATCCTCTGGTCTGATCAGACCAAGATAGCCTAAAATTCCACACTTCATCACCTGTTTACAGTCTCAACAGTGAAGCATGGTGGTGGCAGCATCATGCTGTAGTTTTTTCTCAGGGACAGGACAATGAGGAAGTGGTCCTAAAAACCTTTTCCAGCAATAGTTTACCTTCCAACAAGACAATTAAAATAACGAAGGAGACAACAACTCTGTGGCTGTTCTTGAATGGCCCAGCCATTTAAACCCAATTGAGCATGAGATTTCTCCACCAACGTTTCTGTGTTGGAGAGGATCTGCCATTAAAAAAATCCTTGTGAGAAAAAAACGACTCATTGTAAAGATAAAATCACTTCTACTAAATACTGAACAAAGGGTCTGAATACTTCCTGTGATATTTCAGTTTTTGTTTTTTAATAAATTCTTTTTTCTGTTTTTTTCTGTCAAGATGGGTTCTGAGTGTACATTACTGAAAATAAAATGAACTTTTATTTTGGAAAAAGGCTGCAATGAAACAAAGAGTGAAAAATTTAAAGGGGTCCAACTGTATACCATTTAAACTTGACTGAGATTTCTTGGTTTCTGTGTTGAGGAACATTGAGGATACCATTAAAAAATCCTTTAAAATGGAAATTTAAAGTGATAAAGATCACTTCCCAGACCAGTGCTTCCTCCAGCTTTTCAACTGTTCTTTTTCTTTTTCTATTTATGATGGCTCAATTTTTTATTAAGAGTGCCAAAGTTTTTTTTTCTTTAGATTTTTCTTTTCTCTCTGTGTGTGTGTGTGTGTGTGTGTGTGTGTGTGTGTGTGTGTGTGTGTGTGTGTGTGTGTGTGTGTGTGTTTTGTGGAGGGGGATTGCATTTTTTCTTCTCAGCACATTAACCATTGAATTTCAATTTGTGCCTGAGCAGCATGTTATGAACACATGCGTAGTGATGAATGCACACGGCGTTGCTTTTCCTTCCATGAAAAATGAATGTCATATAACATAAGCAGTTATATATCAAATGTAATTGCACTCACGGTTCACCTATAGCCTTTCGGCACTCCTATTTGTTGTGTCAGTGACATTTATGTAAGGGGAGCATGGAGTTAATGCAGTGTGACTAAAGCAGTATTAGAATTTTAGCTTGGCTAGATAAAAAAAAATGGAAATATGTAGAGAAAGACTGGGCTTGTATAGAAAACGTAGAGGTGCAGTTGGGCTCAGATGGATTACAAGAGGCTTATATTGCTCACTGACTTTAACTAAATGTAGGCTTTTGTAAACAACCTATGGAAAGACAATGTGATTGTTTCTTCATCGATGTGCCCAGATGGTACCATTAAACATTAGTCACTAGTTTTTATTTACAAATTAAGTCTCCCCTCTCTCCCCTCCATCTTTTCTCCCACCTGCTACTTTAGACACATCTGATAAGCCAGATGTGTTTGACAACGGAGAAGATAGCTCCCTATGCTGCACCACATGTCCGCTTACTTTTTCCCCAACACACTTTTATGAGTTTGGTGATAAGGAGATTAAGGCTGCCTTGTGCAAGATTGAAGGAGGACAATTGCTTTTTTAGATGGTGTGTTTACACCATTTGTGTGTTTAACAGTGTTGTTGTGAGTTGCTATTGAGAGTTGCTTTATACACTCTAAAGCGTTTGTGGTTGTGTGGCTATACATTTGACAGGTGTGTCTATGTGGTTAATTCCCACAGGGTTTGAACTCCAGGTTGGTATGATGTTGATTATAAGGATTTTCTCACTCCATACCTCACATATAACAGATACGTATCTGAGTGCCGAGCCTCAGCAATTCACTCAACAAATTGGCCATTTTGTTTGCTTCGTCCCTTCATAGACAATCCTCAATTTTAGTGGGCTTGATGCTATCTGCAGCCTTTTGTTTATACTCAGTATTCATTGGAGATTAAATGGCTTTTCAATGGCCTTCTCTTACTAGATAAACATGGAATGCAGCTGGATAAGGCCAATTGTTACATTTCTAGTTTTGGCATAAGCAATATAAGTACTTGTCATGCCATTGTTTGATAGCCTCCTTAGAGTCATATCTTTTTTCAGCATCATGATAATTAAATTCCCATAGTCAGTTGTTCTTATTCATTCTAAAGGAAACTACAGGCTGATGCAAGTTGCAATCCCGCTAATACTAATCTCACAGTTTATTTAAATTTTTCTGGGGCTGAATCAGTTTCATTCAAAAATACTGAGACGCATCTGCTAATTCCTAGCCTTGGGTCGAATGTAATTTAAAGGCAACATTCATAGAAGCAGTGTTTCTTACAAGGGTCATTAGACCATCTGGGCCATATTGGGTGAGATGAATTGTCTATAAATAAGTTCTGCAGCAGCTCCATCATATCTGGAAGAAAATATCACAAAAGGACCCTCTGCAGTGGACTGCAGGGCACATCCAGGTGAAAGCTAAATCATCCTAGCTACATGCAACTGTGTTTTCTTTTTTAACACTTTGGGTTTATCAGCCACGGCTCTGCTGAACAGCTGTCACACATAGAAATGTGTCCCCAAGATCTAGAAATAATGTGACACATCAAGAGGGTACTTTTCCTGCTCATGCTGAATCATGAATGTGCTCTGTGTCTCTAATGTTTTCTTGGCTTTTCCCTGTGAACACCAGACCCTTTTCTCAAAAAGTATTTATAGATATATAACGTTTGTTTTTACCCATCTTAAGCTTGTCACCAGTGTGATGTAGGGAGGCACCAATCCAATTCACTGGATCAGTAAGACCCCCGATACTGACATTTTTAAGCAGATTGGGTATCAGCCATTAGGTGACCGATCCACAGTTTAATAATCAACTTTGTTAGAAAATTCTATGTTTCCGCTGTTGTTTAGTCATGGTGGGCTGCCAATTTAGTATTTAGTGCTACAGCAATCTCTGGCCTCATGATTCTTTACATCTTTTAGAATCGGTTATGGGAGGGAAAAATATGAATCTATTTATCTCCAATGTAAAAGATAGGCTATAAGTGAGATGTCTTACCCTTCTCTGTGGGCCTCCCCCTTCTCCAGTTCCTGGATGACCCCCAGCAGCACTTTGATGGTCTCTTGGCTGGAGCTGATGAGATTTTCCATGGCCTGGAGCTGTGCTTTAACATCCCCGTCCTGATTCATAGGCACTATTTGCTTGCAGGCCTCCTGTGTTTGGTCAGGCGGTACCCCACCACCCTCACCGCCTCTGCACGGTGTCAAAGGCTCCTCCATGCCCCGTAGAGGCCGGGCAGATAACTGTCCAGTGTGGCACTGTGCCTGCGTTGTACAGCCTCTGCTGGAACGGGGTAGCGTCTCACTCTGCAGCCCGTTGAGCTGCAGGGCTTTCTTCCGCTTGCTCCGCACAGACGGACTGTCCAGGCACTCCACCTGTGTAAGGGAGTTCCAGGAGATGGGGCCCGTAACCTTGGAGGTCCTGTCCGGCAGGGTTCGGGACGAGCCCTCCTCCAGATTGAGCAGCTGCCTCTTGGCCGAGCGGTCTGTATCGGGCTCCCTGTGTTGTAAACCTGTCCTGGCTTTGGATGGGACACTGCAGAGCTGGTACTCTGCCTGTGCTCCAGCTCCGCTTCCTCTCTGTGTGTCTGCAAGGCAGTCTGTGTCTGCAGAGCTACTAAGCAGCAGAGCGTCAGAGCACAGGCCATCAGGTGCACTGTGCTGCTCCACTGTGGCAATGCACTCATTAGTATGGAGCAGAGCCCTGGTCCTCCGGACTCCACTCCCCCTGCAGGCTCCCTCCTCCTCCTCATCTAAACCCTGCTCCGCAGCCTTGGACTGCTTTACTTCCATGACAAAACCGTTATTCTGACCTTTATAAGTTTCCACGGCCGCCACGTGTTTAAAGGTGTGGCCTTTCTTGCGCTCAAATGGAAAGGTCTGATAGCGTTTCTTCAAGTCAGGGGAAGTCTGCACACCCGTGCTCCTTGTGACATTTGGGATGGATCTGCGGGCAGGGACGGTCATGTACTTTGCGGTACGCTACTTTGTATGAGATTGGCTTGCCACTTTTCCGCGCTGCCTGCAACTCGGCCTCCCTTTGCTCGTTCTGTGCCTCACAGATATCCTTGAAACGCACTTGCAGGGCCTTGTTTCTCTTCCTCACCTGTCGACTGGCTTCCAGGGAATACTTCACCTCCAGTGCCAGTGAGGTGGAGGGCAAGGGTGCTGCCTCTGAGTCAGACTCTGAGTTGGTGAGCATGCATTTGCCGCCCTCCTTGCTCACCATGTTTCCTGAGAGGCATGGAGAAAGACAGTGTTAATCATTGGTAATGAATGGCTTAGATAAAGACCCTTGCCTGACTATTACATTCCACTTGACAGAATACAGCCGCCTTCTAAGCATAGGGAGAGGGGGAGGAACCGTGCATTCATTTAATGAGTATTATTAAAAAGGGCTTTTATCTGAAACTTGTCATGATGCATGTCAAAAAGCATAGCATATATGAATTTTAAAGTAGCAGATTTTTTATTTTAGGTTCCTTCCTCTTGATAACAGAAATAATTAAGTTTGACTTTTTTGACACTGAAGGCATAGTGATGTCAAGCAAATCTAAAGTTCCATATGCATGTACAATATATTTACCCTTTTAAAGAACATGTTAATCTCCTTTTTATTGCCAGGTGGCTATGGTCTTTTATGCAATCCTTCTGTGTTTAATTACTGAAAAAGCAAGCGTTATGATTTAAGCATGACTGATAAATAATCAGTTTGTGTCTGAAATTAGTGTGAGAGCTATCAGACACTGCACTTACAATCATATACACTCTCACACACTCAAATGAACTTTGTACCAATATACTGTTGCCTATTCTGAAGATGGTGCCTGAGGTCTGCAGTTTATTTTCATGGTTCATTAAGTTTTCACTGTCTGACCTTTCTCTTTCACAGTTAATAATACATTTAAAACAGGGTGTTGAGCCTACTTATTGGCGCATTTTCACTCTGCTAGGGTATGTGAATATGGCATGTTTTCTATTTTCTAAATGAAGAGAATATGCTGAAAAAATGGGGATGATACCTGCAACCAGACAAACCTTTGACATAAAACTGTACAGCAACCCTCCAATGAAAAACATCCTAAGCAGATATATGACTATGAGATATGAATTATCTGTCCCTACTACCACAGGTATGGTGGCGGTATCACAACTCTGCAGTTTGCCTCTGATGCTCTAACAGAAATATAATACATTCACCTTCTGGCTGCTGATTTACTGTTTACTGTTGATTTACAATAAGCAAACACTGCATACACTCATGTAAATGTTGAATCAGATAGAACAATTATCCATCTCAGCTTATATGCCATGACTGCTCTCTATCAACAGTGAATGACTTCCTTTTTCACACCTGTCTGTTTACTTACCTGGGAGCTATAGAATGGACACTTTGTCTCACTGCCTTGTCCATCACTATATCGCCCTGACTCTGTATTATTAAATTATAATCTCTGTCGCCGGTTCTGCTTGGGGAAGGAGACGGCTCCCTATTTTGTCTCATCTAAGAGCTGACATAACAGTCTCATCTACAGACATTGCTCCGTGTAGACATGCAGTATCATCTGCAAATATGGCAATTTTACATGTTGGCGTAATCAGTATTTTTTCTGCATAACCTAGTCTGGTAATCTGCCTACTAAGGACATAATGACATTTAATCAGAATGAGTAAATTAATTAAAGCCGTCATATTCCCGCTAAAGGCAAACCCAGGATTACAATGCTCTTGCACACAGTGTTCTTACGCAGGTTCTTCCAAAATGAGAGACCTGTTGTTCCGCACACTGAGTACTAGAACCAAAACAGTTTTTTTGTGTATAAAATCTTTGCTTGCTCAAAATGACAAAAATAATGTCACCCATCCATACTCACTCATATTCATGCCAGCATATTTACAATACACTCATTGCCAACGTATGAAATTAAAAAAGAAAAAGTGGCATCCAATTAAAATTACAATTATCTGCAACTTTAAAATACCTCTGTATAGTTTAAGACTCCCTGCCTGGTATGGTCACCTAAGCTGTTTATCTAAAAAAAACAACTTTCTGGACTGTGTTAATGGCAAGCAAGATAGATATAACCCCAAAAGCCCTTGACTCAACTTTTTTCAAAAGCATGAGGAAGAATGCGAGGAGTATTCTTGCAAATAGCTCCCATCCTCTCTTAAGTTGAAGCCTTTCAGATCCAGAATGCACTATAGAGTCATTCTGGAAACTAATACTATATTTAAGAATTTCTTCATCCGAAGTGTCGTCAATATTCCTAACTGAACAAAGTGATTGATGATCATTAAGTCACATACTATTAACGTGTTTTACTAACTGCTTGTCTGCTTCTTATGTTGTTCTGTATCTTCTTGTGTCCGGTGAGCCGAAGACATGTTTCCACCTGGCGGACAATAAAGTTATATTCTATTCTATATTCTGTTCTAGAGACAGATGGGCTCAGCTATGTTGCAGATTGGCAGTCCTCCCCTGAAACTGTCCAAACATTGGCCAGTAATGTCGCTGGAAACATTTTTTGTCTGAGAACAGCACAGCATGCCCATATAGAAATGTTAGAGATGGCAGCTTTCTGCTGTGCAGGCAGATGTTTGTTTTATTCTCAATAGACAGGTAATTACCGATGTGTCCAAATGACCAGAGACTGCAATACAGTGTAATGCAATGTTTATAGAAACTGACTACACCCCCAACAGAAAAGATATAACAGTCCCAAGGCTATTAGATCAAAGGCACATCTGCACCACAGTACAGGAATTAGTTATACATGTTTTATTTTACTGTGATGCATGTGTAATACCTACCATCATACAATGTGTGAAAAGTGGACAAAAATGCAACATATTAACAAGTTTCAGCCCCAGTGCAGCCAGTTTCTGCAGTTGTCATTACGCAAACAGAAACGCCAGGAGAATTAGAAAAATAAAAACACAAGTGGTAGAGCTACCATATAGATATTCACCTTGTATGTGTATATAATTACTTAATGACTGCTGGCCTCCCTTGCCATTAGGTTGATTGACCTGTGAAAGTAGAGGGGTGTACAACAATGTAAAGAGGAAAAATCAAGGCTGAATATAGCACAATCCAATACAATCATTTTCCAATTATTACCCTGGCTGTGCAGCCTTTGAATCATTTTAGTCCAAGATTTTTTTTTTCTTTTACCATATGACGGGTATCATCTGACTATTATATATTAAAAAGCGTGGCTGTGCTTTCCTGGTCTATCACTGGCCGCGTCTTCTCCATGTTTGTTCAAAGGATGACATTTTGAATAAGTGATTAAACTGTTACCCCACATCCCCTCTCCAAATAAGGTCAGTGACTGCTTCAATATTATAAGCTCGGCCCAAATTAAACATTGCATTCAATATTTGCAAAATGACATCTGATTACAATCCAATGCCCCCCCTGTTCTAAACCATCAGACATGAATGCAGTTTGTCAGCACAAACAGCAACAGTGTTTCCTCTACTCTCCCTTCCCTGGACACAGCCTTCACAATGCATACAGTTTCATGGTATTGTATCATATCCTCATTTCAATGTGATCCCCTGTGACATGCCTGAACTGCAGGCTGAATAATATGTCCCTGGCTCCACATATCTGATAGGTTCAAGCCCGGGCAACTGTAGCAGCACTCGCATCTCACCTCCGGCTGGGACTCCACCCCCTGGCCTCTGGAATTAACAGCATGACTCATCATGCAAGGCTGTGACCATTGCCCCTTTTTAGGGTGGCCCTGTTTTTTATGTTAGGGGCAAGTAAGTGAAGTGAACTGACCCAGTATTTCTACCCAGTTGCACAGACCAAAAACAAAACTCACCGGGTCATGTGAGTGTGGCAAAAAAAAAAAATCACATCTGACCTTGTTTTTGCAGCACAGATCACATGGCTGTCATACTGGTACTAAGGGTCATTATTTGGGTTATTTCTAGGGACACTAGTGCATTTTGTTAATAACCCTGAGAGCCGGATTCCGCACGGCTAGTTCTTGAGAAAAATGTCTCTTCTAACTCAGCCATTGTTTGAAGCTTTGGAGTCCTGCAGGGACAATCCAGATTACCGCAGTAATGCAATTCATTACTCCTTAATGGAATGGTCTTTATGCTCACAGCCTATGCTCATTAAATGCACAACACAAAATCTTGATTTTTTTTTTTTTTTTTTTATTTTTTCATACATGGTTCCCCATTACTTTCATTATTTTAAAATGCATATGAGTTGGCAGTTTTGTGAATGGCAGTTGCATAATTGAACTTTTGGTTGCTGGTGGGTAAAATTTTAAAAGGTGAAAATGTTGGTGTTCTGATTCAACCTGGGAATTAAATGTTTGCTCTAACTTTGAGCTTGACTAATTTAGTGTTCTCGCTTCTGCTCCACCGAAGGGAAATTTCATTAATATAGTATGCATTACAATACCGGTGAATTAATTAAATGCAGGAAATATGGCTGTACATGTCAATTAGCGACAGCAGCCTAAACAGCCTTTCTTGTTTAAGAACAGCGTGTTGCATTGATATTTTCTATTATCTTTTTATATCTTTCACATAACATAAATCTTTTCCCAGTGTATACACACTGAACTGTATGTTTTTGCTGTTTGATTGGAAGCTTAGAACAAATAGTATAGCTAAGTAAGCCATTTAATCATACACTGTATTATGGTCACATATTTTAGTGCACTTTTGGTCTGGGGACTGTCTGACTGTGTGGCATTTTGGGGTAGGTCTTTTTCTGTTTAAATATGTGTAGTATATAGTGCCCAATGCACAAAACAATGGTTTTCTTTAGTGTAAACATGCACTAAAGTGAGATCTCATACTGTATTGATGTAATGACGGGGAATACTTTTAACAGTGTAGTGTATAGATATCCTCCAATAGTCAGCTTCTCAAAATTCCCAATGACTGCTCAACTGTGTTTTTTACTGAATAAAACTCACAGGGAAATATATGGGTTTTTGAATTATAAACAAAGTGAGTTTGAACCCTGCTTTTCTCTTGCTGCAGTTTTACATTATTACAGCTCAGCAAAGCCTCAGATGCTGCTTGAACAAATGAGTGTAGCAGTATCATTACAGTCATGTTCCAAACTTTACTGTAATCCAGCTTTATCTGCTCGTGTTTTGTTTACCCCTTTTCTGTCTTCTGACAGCTTCCTCTCATAATTACACGTGGCTTAGTACTGTATTGAAAAGTCTTTGATCTGCCTCTTAAGAGCACAGTGATTATGCAGTAAAAAGACATCCAGGCTTGTAGTTTACTTTGTGCTGATGCGGTCATTTGACAGTGTGGGTTTATTGTTGGGTTTTTATTTTCTGTCTGTCTCTGCAGCATGCAAGCAAGCTTGGGTACACCCATGCTCTCAGGGTGGGATGTGAGGCGGTGTGTGTGTGTGTGTGTGTGTGTGTGTGTGTGTGTATATATATATATATATATCCGACTGATTGACTGTACAGGTCAGTGTTGAGGGATAACTGCAGTACAGTGCATTAGGCTGACACCAAACGCAGCAAATCCTTTGTCAGTGGATGGCAGCTTAATGCCGTAAGATGGAATGGTACTGGAAATCACAGGATTTTAAGGGATTGTCTCTCTAGTAATTGTTGCTCAGTCATCATGGACCACTGCACTGCTGCCAAGCCCCATTTTAAAGATTTAGCTCAGAATCACCATGTAGTGTTGCAGTAATGACTGAAGAACACCAGGAACATACTTTTTGTGGAGAGCGCGGTATGAGCTTTTGCTAATTGTAAACCAAGGAGAAGTTAATGTCAAATTTCATCCCTAGTTACAACAGTCACATTTAGATCCAGGATAACTGACATTTTATTATCATTGTGATTCTACAGCAGTAGTGTCAGTACAGTTCTGTATATTGGGGTAAGAAACATTTCTAATAAAATATAGATGGTACAATAACAACATGGCTTGAAATGAAACCAGAAAGTCCTAAACTGGCCAGAGACCAAGTAATTTGGTTTACAGAATTACTGCACAATAGTTTGTCAAGCCTTACTGTTCCATTTATGTTACGGTAATAATATGGAATCATAATAGTTATTATTATTTACAGAAACGTAGTGTATTTTAAGTCTGATACTGTGACTGTATAAATCTAAATTTGCTGTTAATCCACTTCACTCAGACTGTCCTTATACATTTTTACCATACAGTATGCACACCATTTTTTTGAAAAGCCATGTGCGCATTACATATATTTTCACATAAATATTTTTAAATTCATTTTACATTTATATTTATATTGCTCTCAGTTGTGCACTTGAATAAAATGTGCAAGAGACTGCATGAGATATTGCAGTTACAGGACATAACTTAATACAAGCTAATGGCCTCTCAAGCCTGCGTGTGTACTGTACATGTCATTAGTATCCATCCCTACTGTGTATGATGCTAGAAATTACCACCATGAAAGACTCCGTATACTGTATGTCAGCCTGCTGTTGTTTTCATGGAGGACTAAGAAGTCTTTGAACTGTAGGCTGCGGACATTGTAGCCTTATTTTTTACTCACTTTGTCCACTGAGTTGTTCTCTTCTTGGTTACTTTCTAATTCGCTGTAGTTAGCTGACTTTGTGCGCTACGCCTGCACCCAGGTGGGTCCTCTGGGAGCTTGATGAATTCACAGTAAGCCTGTAATCCATACGTCATTGAACATGCAGGCTAGATGAAGATCAGACCTCAAGAAAAGGATGTATGTTGCAGAGGCTGCCTGCTCTAATCAAAATGCATCAAATCACTCACTCCTTTCCTTCCCTCTTCCTCCTCTTTCTACAGAACATTATATCTCTCTTCTTTCCTTTACTCAATTTTTGGTTCTCTTCCTCTCATCTTCTTCCTCTGTTGCTCTCTCTCTGTCTTTCTCTCTCCTCCTCTTTTTGCCTTCTAGACACGCTGAGGTTTCAAAGCTGATGGGTAACTAGAGAACTCCCCTGCTGCTCTGATTCCTCCTAGCCATCCCTAGCAAAGAGAAGACACACACACACACACACACACAAGGATGGTAATGTAGAGTAAAAGACTAGAAAAAACAGGTGCATGGATGAAGGTGTAGAGTTTTTGCTCTGCTTGAATGGAGCAGAATTAAAAGTGAGTAAAATAGACAGATAATGATGAAATGGGAAGACGAAACCATGGAGAAGGATCCATGAACAAGAATAGAAGTCCTGAAGGGGGAAAGAGATGGCGAAAGCCATCCTGTCTAGTCAATAAGATGTATCATTTTGTCAGCTCAACTGAATATCATGAAAGCAGTGGAGGGAGAGAGGGAGAGGCTGTACTGTATGAAGCCACTTTACCAACAAACACACTGTCATTTGAAGATGTTTCTATTTTAATTTGGTTGAAGGACCTTCCTCTCTATGCTTGTCTAATTAGTCTGTACATGAAATAGAAAAAAAAAATATGGCTTTAGCTACTGTGACAGTCTTATCCCTGAAGGATTTGACGTGAATGACAGTTTGAGTCATCAGCTGTGTTTGCAGGACACATACTGTAAATAACAGTAACTAAGCTGATCGCCTTAGCCCTCACCCCTAAATATCCTTTCAAAGTTTCATATTTGTGTTTCATATATGCTTCTTAACACAACAGAGAGCAAGTTAGTATCAGGAGAATTAGACCTCTAGTAGCACTATGGAGCTGAGAGTAGGAGAAAGTACTGTAGGTCCGCGCTCTGGTTGCCTTGTGCGCATGCATGCACATGCATACTTAGGCAGGTGATGCACGATACACAGTCCTAGGGCTGGGCGACATAGAGGAAATCAAATATCACAATATTTTTGACCAAATACCTTGATATTGATACCACAACGATATTGTAGTGTTGACTATTGCTGCTTTCACAAAATATTTAAACAATGAGATTTTTGTTGTATGAATATAATGACTGTGGGTAAAAGGCTAATAATAGAACAGTTACAATAGTCTGATAAGTTCAGAAAATGACAACTTTACTGTAATGCAGCCTTTAAAACCAGGAAAAGACAACACGTAAGCCATATGGACATATATTACGATATCCAAAAGCTAAGACAATATCTAGTCTCATATCATGTTATCGATATGATATAAACAAAATGCTGGATGTAAATACTTAAGCCACAAGTAATTAATGTAACGATTAGTCGATCCACAGAAACGTATTTGACATATTTGATAATTGAGAAATTGTTGACATTTATCAAGCAAAAGTGTAAAACATTTGCTTGTTCACACTCAAATATAAAAAATAGCTTTTTTCTCTCTTTTATGTAATTGGAATTTGAATATCTACATGGGTTGGACTATTATTTGGAACATAACATCAATTTGAAGATGGCGCCTTGGGCCTTCTTATGTTATGGACAAAACTGTTAATTGAAGAAACCATGAAGAGATTTTTTTTTTTAATCCAAAGAATTTGTAGTTGCTAAGCTAAAAGTAATGAAACAATAAATATATAGATAGCTAGACTCTACTTTCTTCTTTTACCACAGAAAACTTCTATCCTCTGTTCCTCCTGTCTCTGGGCCTGTCGGAGCCTCAGCAGACTGGGCTTCTTCTTCAGTGGGGAGCACATGCTTTCCACACACATACACCAGTGCACACTGAGAACAACACCCAGGTGGGATTGTGTGCAAAGAGCAACAGAAGTACGAAGTGACAACACACACACACACCCACACACACACACACACACACACACACACACACACACACACACACACCTTTCCGTCTTCAACAACAGACGCACGCGATTCACCTCAACTGCTTGCCGTTGTGGTGCTCCCAGGGAAAATAAAATCAGACTTTGAATGAATAATGCTATTAGCACATGAAAGGTAACATCTGGTGTGTTCCAAAAGAAGTCATTCTTTTATAGGAGAGCTATTTGTTTTGTGGAAGAATGAATACCCTTCCCAGGGCCACGGAAGGTGAAAGCCCACTTCACCACTCGTTTGAAAACCCTGCAATCTCCCTCACTTCTTCCCATCCTCACACTTTCTGCCATATTTGCTTTGTTTGGACGGGCAAGGGTCATGCACGTTTCTGAAAATGCTATTTGTTTAAGCCAACTCAATTACATTAGTTGATGCATGACTCTCCGTGTGTAAAAGCTTTGTCCAAGCATTGTTCTACATTTTTAATCTTCATGTACCACTGCATTTGGAGTGATTGTGTACAGGGATGGCATGCACACTCCTTTCTTGCTTGTACTAAATGGCAGAACAGTCGGTGTCTCTCTCTCTCTCTCTAACATTATCAATACAGGGTGAGGTGCAGACTGATATTCCAAAAAATATAGATTGGTTTTGAAGTGGTTGGCCATCACGCCCATCACTCCTGGATGGCCGTGCCCAGTTCTCACAGATGTAGCACATAGGCTGAAGGAAGACTAGGCAGCCAGTGACGGCTGTAGGGGAACATGCTATTTCTTTTTTTCTGAAACAACATCCAACTTTCATCACTATCCTGTCATTTTGTATGTACTTTTCATGTCACTCTTCAGTGTCAGTACATAATACCCTTCAATTGTAAAAAGACAAAGAAAATTCAATATCCTCTCCTGGCATACTCTCCCTACTATTTCTCATAGACAATGTCTTTTCCCCTTTCTCTATATCTCTGTCTTTCTCCTTATCTATCTACATCTGTTTCACTCAGTCCTCTTCTCAGTGTCTGTGCAAAGTGAAATAGAGCAGAGGGGAGATTGTATCAGAGCGTTGATGTGAGATAAGGTTTGAAGGGGAGTCAGAGCGATGGGAGGAGGTTTGTGGAGATGAGTGGGAATGACGTGCGTTTTGTGTGGCATCTAAAGGACATTGGAGATGTGAGAGTTTCAGGCAACCCCTGTTCTCTCTCTTTCATTCTCTCTTTCTCTCTCCCGCTTAGACACACACACACACACACACACGCTCCAATAATCTGTAAGAAGATGGTGACTTCACCAGTCCATTAATCTAGATTGGTCTTTAGTTTAAATTCCTTTATCAGAAGCCGCCAACTGCCTGATGCCTAGCTCTCATTACCTATTCCTCTGTGCTGCAAAACACTGCTGCCTCCGTACGTGGGACAACAGCTTCATGCAACAATTCTTTCAATTTTTCTTTTGGTTAAGAGACCAGTGTGGTTTATGTAATGCTCACTCAGCTGCACAACTGAGAGGAAATGCAGCATCATGCAAGACCTTGTACGCAATCACTGTTTTAGCAGTGTGTGTGGAGCCAGTCATCTTAAATCTGGATCACAATCATTTCCGAAAAAGAAAACTGACCTGCCAGATCTGATAAATGTCAGATAGCAGTGGAAGTGAGTTTTCCCCCGCATATTAAGAAATAAACCTTTATTTCATGTCTAAAGTTTTCTAAACTGACTGATTGTCTTTTGAACTCAGCACCGGCACATTTGTTCAGGTTGTTGGAATCTCCCTTACCCACTTCACCCCAGCAGAGGCAACTAAGCTGAACTAAAATCAATCTGAGATTTACCTCCTTTCATCTGCCACACGTATTTGATATTTGATCAGCCGACTAAAAGGCAAAATCTCCAGTGAAAACATTCCCTGTGGATTATCCTGGGCTCAGTCCCACAGAGCGAGCAAATCCCTCGGATTTCCCACCACCAGAGGTTATTTGACAGACTTTCCCCCTTGCAGTTGCAGACAAAGAGGTGAAATAAAGGAGAGGACTAGAACAGAGAAGAGCGACTCACCTCAGACTGTGAATTACTGACGGAAAGGATGCGTTAGCCTAGATCCCTGGTTGTGCCCATACATGCCCTTTTCCTTAGTGGACTAGAGCCGAGCTGGAAGAGGAGGCTATGCCATGGCAGAAGTTAAGAGGACAGGTTGGCAGCGGCACGCAGGCAGAGCAGCAGCAGCAGCAGCAGCAGTAGTTGGGATAGTTGTTGCACATCGGCGTCCTCTGATCCAGTGGCGTGAGGTTCCTCTAAGCCCCAGTCAGAGTCAACACTCCCCCTCTCTTTTCCTCCTCTCCACCCGCTCTCCCCTTTCCTTCTCCGCACGGCGTCGGCAGGGGCTCACACTCACTCACACATGCATACACACACTCACACACACGCACACACACACGCACAGTGGCTGAACTCCGGACGCCTTAGCGACAGAGCTCATGCAGGCAGAATATCCCCATCTTGCCGCCGCAGTTCTCCGCTCTGGCTTTCTACTCTTTTCTGCGTGTGTGCATCTGAGTGTGTGTGTGTGTGTGTAGAGAGAGTGAGAGAGAGGTAGAGAGATCAGACGAGAGGGGGAGGGATCAAGGGAGAGAGAGCGAGCAGAGGGAGGAGGCAAGGTTGCAGTGGAGAAAGTACAGTTTGAGTTTTGGCTACATCTGGCAGGTTGATGCATCAACCCTTTATCTCATCATCAGTAAAAGCAGTTCTGTCAGTGACCTCACTTCTGTGGAGAAATCCCTCAAAACTTTCTTTGTCAGGAGTAGAAGATTTAGAAGACTCCAACTTTGAAAGGATCTGTTCTCTGACTGCAATCTTCCTCACAGCTCTGCAGCCCGGCATGCCGGCATTTGTCTGGAGAAAGAGGATGTGTTTTATGAGACTTGCCAGTCTGCATGCCTGGTGTTTTCATTCTATTCACCCCCCTTGCCTGATCTTATCTTAGCTTTTTATCCATCTGTCATGGGTTCATAGTTAGTAGTTAACCCTGTTTGTGCACAAGAAGACCTTTTTTTCATCTGAGAATGTGCATTTTCCTCTTAGTTTATTGGATTTGTGGTGTAGCATTGTAGTGGTAAATGAACAAAATGAGGAGGGAGGGGAAATAACACTCTTGGTGAAACCTTGATCATGTGGAGCTGTATTATATGCCTGGTTGGAGGTTTTCAGAATCCTAACTCGCCTTCACTCTGTCACGGGGAAACCTCTAGTTCTGCTTTAAGCCTCAAGTACCATGGTAATGAGCTGCAGCTCTCCAAACAGCAGCTGCTGCTACTGTGTGTTTGTGCATTTAAGTGTGTGTGTTAGTACATTTAGATTTATTTTCTTCTACCTTTTATATCTTTTATTTACCAGTGAACCAACCATTAAACAACACACAGCCTATAAAGCATATTGTACTGTTAAGATTGACAACATCTGATTATGTATTCTGTACTTTGTGGAGTCTATATGTATTATTATTTTTTGAAGATGTACGTAAACTAGAATTCAGTAACTTGGAGCCGATTGGGGTTAACAGGCATATATTTTTTAAGATATTTTTTTGGCATTTTAGGCCTTTGTTTGTGACAGGTCAGCTTAGACATGTAAGGGGAGTGAGAAGGGGAATGACAGGCAGCAAAGTGCTTCGGGAATCAAACCCGCGGTCGAGGACTGAGCCTATGTATATGAGCACACACTCTACCAGGCGCCTGTTAACAGGCATTTTGGGTGATGTTAAGTAAAAGCAAGATTTCTTGTAATAACAAATCTATCTTTTTAGCAGTGCACTTCTCATCATTGCAGCTTGTTTATGCCACATTATTATTGTTATTGAATATTATGTTTCTCATTAGTTGTAGTTCCCTGTCAATTCTGTATGTGTATAAAATGGACATCTGATAATTTTCCATTGGTATAATGTAAAACTACAATCACAGTTGTTTTTTTGAAAACTGTATAGGTCACCCAGTGTGTTGTAAATCTGACACACTGTTGCTTCACTAAGGTGCTGGAACAAATATATACACAGAATATACAGTATATTGTCATATGTCATATTCCTAAAAATATATTATTTATAATGTCATATTCCTCAAAATGCCAGTAGTCAAAAATGTAAAGTAGTCAAAATGTAAAATGATGTTTCTAGATTTATATAAGATAATTCTAACATAAAAAGTCAAGCTCCAGCTTTGTGATGTATGTGTTCCTTATAAACGTGTGGAAGAAAATAATAATGTTGGATTGTTACTCTTATTTTAAATACCATTCATGTCCTCAAGATACTGGTAAAAAACAAAACAAATATTTGATTGACATCTCTGAGTACACAATTCAGTCAGCAGGACATGCTCAAACAAAGAAAGTGATAAAACATGTAAAGAGAATGAAAAAATGACATGTGTCTGTGAATTACAGCTGAGTCTCTTCAAACTAAAATCCATTAGACCTTTCCTTGTTTATCGCTCTCTCACCACATCACAGCCCTCTCAGCCGAGCCTTTAAACACGTGAATTACATAAAGTTTTATTATTCTTTGTATATCCCCACGCCCATCTCGCTTCTCTACAACGTGACGTAAAATACTCCTTCTTCCTCACAGACTGACAGCATCTTCAAGGTGCTGAACACTCACACTCACAACGCAGTTTTATGGGTCTGTCTTCTTGTTTTGGAGTGACAGTAACACATCTGCTTCACAGCCTTGTTATTGCTCTGCCAGTCAGTCACAGGAAAATATGAATACGTTTGTGAAGATTTGGAGAAGAAGACCATGGAACATCACAGTGCTTGGCAAATGTTATATGTTTGAACCTAGGGTTGATGGAATTTCTTTAATGGGTACAACTCCTCTGGGAGGTCAGGTATACTGTATGTGGGGTTTGGAATGGGCTTTGCTGTTTTATTTTATTGGACTCTGCTCAGCGATGTGCTTGTGTAAGCAAACAGTTTCTCAGATAGATGAACCAGTGGCAGCGGACAAGTCACTGGAGTCACTCTCCTCTATTGATTTCATTACGTCAAAGCCAAGCCCTCAGGGGACTCCTGTTTGATGTCCTTGTCCCTCTGCATGTATGCTAAACACAATGCAGACCCAGTTCTCCTTTCTTTGCTACTATTCAATCTCTGTCACTATCAAGTACAGGCAAAATAGCAAAGACATCTGACAAAATGATTACAATAAATGAAAGATGAAATATGACAAAAAGTAAACAGACTTTTGCCTTCGGCTGAGGTGGAACGGAGAAGAAAAGACATGAAACATACCAAACGTGTGCATCTTCCATGGTAGACAAAGCTTTTTTTTTAAATCATTTTTCCAATCATTGTTTTATGCCTGCCGCAACCTGAAAGCCCCAAGAAATAAAGAAAAAGAAGAAAACTTCATTTATCCTGCGAGGAAATTCACAATTTTCACTCTGTTAGTACAGTACACATTAACTACAGGCCTGAAGTGGGTTTCCCATTTCCAATTCGCAACCTCCACCTCTTCTCTGTGTAGCCTATACGTCGCCTTCTGACCAAACTACGCTGTACCCTAGTTTATCCGCTCAAACCAGTTCAAATTTTTTTGCGACTTGTTAAAATTTCTCTCAAAATTTGCTTGACACTTGAATGGAAACAACTTATGTACTAAGATGGCTCTTAGACTGTCCAAAAAGAGTTATCAACCTTGAGGGTTCTAGCTCCAGTCCATTCACCTTGTGTTGTTTCAATTTCCCGGAGTTCTCATAACTGCGGAGCCCTTTAGCAAATTTGGTATTGCCAACTCCGTGTAGGTTGTCTCCAACCGCAATTTTTTAAGTTGACCTTTATTAACCATCTGGACATTTACACAGGATTGACTTACACAATCCCCCTCATGCTCCAGTCAATCCACATAATCTGCCACACCATTCAAGAAATGGTCAGTAACATCTATTTCCTTTCCTTCAAATGGTGTGTACTTGCCGATGGACAGTGAGAGAAAGTGGCCTTGGCTCAAAAGGGTTTCCTGTGTAAATGAAGGTGTCTGTTCAAGGAGGTATAATGCTTTGATGTGTGAAGGTGCTTCCTCAAGCTTGTATAAGTTGGATGCTGTCTGAATAAATGGCATAACGGGTCACTTTCATGGCTGGCTGCCCAGGTTTTTCCGTGGTTATTATTTATCCCTATGTATTCTGAAGTGTTTTTCTGGGAGTCCTAATGCATTACCCCAAAATCTGTTAAAGTAGAAAATGAAGTGTGAATGGTTTCAGCTGGCCTTGAACAGGTCCTCTATTCATTTCCATTGGCTGACCCGCCTGCCTGACACCTTGTTGGCCTTGTGTTGGAGCCAAGTGGGCTGGCGGTTAAATCCTGCAGCAGTGGCCAAGTGCCTCGCACGTGTCAGCTCTGCCTCCATTTTCACAGGCCAGTGTGAAAAGTGGTCAAGTGCTGCTGCCTTTCCAGCCTCTCTGTTCTTTGCCTGCAATGCTTGTGTGAATGGTGTGTAGAGACAAAGGAGGAGGGCTCATACCCCTCTAGTACAGAAGCAATAAGACAATACACTATATAGTGATTTTAGAGCAACAACATCCAGTCATTATTGCTCCTATAAAACATCTACAGCATGCAAATCAAGTATACACAGTTAATTGCTTTGAACACGTTAGGACATTTAAATTTGAATGAAAATTAGCATAAATTTGCAATATCATGATATATATTAAGCTAAGTTGTTTTATGACTGAGTTCTAGTTAGAAAATATATAAATCAACTGAAAAACAGGTTTGTGTATTCTACAGTAAATAAAACAACAGAAGAGACTGGTCCTCTGACTTTTTTAAAAATCCACGGATAGTTTATGAATTTTTATGTTATACATTTCTTATGCTGTGTTTTTCTGTTTTTTTTTGTCTTTCTATCAGGGACTGTTGATGCTGTTTCACATTTTTATTGGAATTCTCCTCAGAAGAGAAGAGGCATATTAAAGAGAATACAAATTCATATATTATTGTGTGCTGTTGTTGCTTCTGCCAGCAAAACCCATCGGCATAAACTCAATGCTTCTCACACTGAAAGCCTCCATGACTTGCGTTTGCATGTGAGGAGTGTCCTCATACCTCTCGGATTAAATGGCATAGGGAGTTTTTTGTGTGCTTGTGTAATTTTCGTTGTAATGAGGCAGCAAATTTATATTTCATCAGGCCTAAAGCTAATAGAGAGAAAGAGGGAGTCATTTCTGTCCCTTGTGGTCATCCCCCTCCTCCTCTTCATCTTTTTTTCTATGTGCCTGTGTCAATTCTTTCTCCTCCAGAGACAGGTTGAGGCTCTCAGTCTACATTTCTCTAGAGACCGATGTGCCATTTTCCCACTGGCTTAATTAAAGGCTAAAAACAATGCTCTGTTTATGGGGCAACCCTTTACTGCTAGAGCAAACATCAATTTCTGCTTCTTTGCTGTCAGCTGTTAAAGTGAGATGAATTATCAGAGAGATGCAAGCTACAGAGCTGTGTATGATGGATATGGCCCTGCCCTCTAATCACCATTTTTTCATTTCCGCTAAGATTCTGCCTCATTTGCCCTCAAGCTTAAGATGGATATGGAGGCAGGTTTTTGGAAATCTGCAGCGTCTGGACACTGTGATAGATGTCAATAGTATATTTAGCTTTATTTAGCTTGATAAGTTGTTTTGGTAAATAAATGCTTGAGATTGATGACAGCTCAAGTTGTCATTAAATGATTGACTTCCATAAACATCTTTAGCATTTTTTTGTCCTGTCCTTAAGGTGCTTCATTTTCTCCAGTGGAAGCTCAATGATCAATCTAAAAATGATGGTTTCTTGCTATGCTCGTGTCCTTTTGTATGTGAGGTCATGAGCATTGTCTTAAATTGCTCCCTTGGATCTCATCATGACAAACACTCAATAGGGCTCTCTTGTGCTTAGAAAATTGCGATTTTGGACACTTATTAATCATCATCACTGCCAAGTGTAGTGTTTTAGAACTGTAATGTATATGTCCACCATCTCTGGCGCAATGTAGCGTTGGATTATGCAAAAGGTAGTGTAGGCTGCCTGTCTGGACACTACAGTGTTGTCCAGGCATGACTTTGCTTTGGTGTACTGCCACTGTGGCTTACAAAATACAAACAGACTTTTCCTTTTGTGCTTATTTCTAGTGTAGTCTTGTTGATTTTGTTTAATTTGTTTGATGGTATAGAGAATAGAATACAAACAAGTCATGAAATGCAGGAGGCATCACACAACCAACTTAAAGTGCCCATTATATGAAAAAAAAAAATCCCTTTGTCTGAGATTTGGGGTGTTATTTTGTGTCTCTAGTGCTTCCACACGACTACAAACTTGAAAAAACATCCATGCTGTTATGAGTGAGATACAGGTTTCTGAATGTCCTCTGCCTTCAGTCTCCGGGTGAGCTGTTCAAAATCTGCACAGCTTTCTACGTAACTAGCTGAGACGAGGTGGCTAACCGTAGCATGCTTGCGCTAGCATGCTAGCTAGTTCTCAATGGCAAGACACTGCTACAACACACACTAGTTCACCATAATCTACAAAAGCACTACTTCCATGTCCCTGTTGTGCAGGTATTCCACAAGTGCCCCTCATTTAGAAGAAGTCTCCCAGCTAATCCCACCTTGTACTGACCAAAGTTGGAGAAAGTTATCTAGCTGATGTGATCTTACCTAACTACGCATGTGCAACTCCCAACAAAGATAGTATTGAATTGATGTCTCACTCTGTAGCTAAAACATAGCTCCAGGGTGAAAACAGGATCTGCAGCAACAAAAAAATGGTGTTTTTTGAAAATGAAACCATGTAAACCTATTCTGGTACAACCTCTAAATACAATTATGAATCTGAAAATAAGTATAATATGGGCGCTTTAATGTAAACTTGTACATTCTAAGCAATACAAGCAGTTCTGTCAGGGTTTCCTAACTCTTTTTTGTTGTTGTTGTTGTTGTTAGGCAGGCTGAGGAGTATTTTTTGTTCTGTCCCTCTACTACCACCACTCTGCAGCTCCTGTGTGTCACATACCTCCCAACGCCCTCTCCAAACTTAGAATTGATAGGCCCGCTTCTGGCGAGTAGTGATGGAGAGATTTTTTTTTCTTCTCCAAACCCATCTTTTCTTCACCTGCTTCATTTGGTTTCTTACCATCCCTTGTAGCTAACAAAAATAATACTTTTTGAAAAAAAATAATACTGCTTATTTTATTTTTTAACAGTTTGAAGAAAAAAAAATGCATTGTGACAGGAACACTACTGGGTTTATTCCAGCACCACCCACCATAAAAGTGTGAGAAATGAGCCATGAGAGGACAGGCTGGCCTTTTGAATTATGTGGTTCACTCCAAACACGCCTGGTCACTCTGAGAGACCTGTAAAGTCAGCTGTTTAACACCGAAGGCTATCACACCACGCTACTTTGCACTTATCAACTTAGAGCTGGAGACCTCAGAGTTGCATACCTGAACTTTTCCATTTGCTGTCATGCTCCACATCTCTTTATTTCTCACATTAGCACTTAACAGCTGGTGTGGCATGTGTTCTTGTTCCACATTTAGATCTTAATCGCTGCACAGTGAAAGATCTGCATCTCTTTTCTGAGAGACTCTCTGTATCTTCCACTTTGAAACCATGTCAAGCCGGGAATATATTTGCTAGATGCCTTGCCGTATTTAATTTGGATTTTCCAGCTGATCCTACTGCCTCGAGCAGAAATTACATGTTTGGAATCTTAAGATTGATTCTTGAGCAACACATTAGATCAATAAAGTCAATACTGGCATTGGCGTATGTATGCCTGTGTTGTTGGCAGTCTTGATTGAACATTGAAGCTGACGGGGCTTATATTACTGTAAGCAGCGCTGGAGCCTTATGGCAAGTCCCACACTGAGGCTTACAGAATTTAAAGTTTGCTATGAAGGTTCTTTCTCTTAGGGATTCATTCTCAGCTGAAGAGATAGAAAGAAGGAACAAGCTCCAGCTGATCTCCTATAGTCTGTGAGTATTTGCAAAAGGAGCCAATGACTTCTGAAGAACTGCTGCCTGCTTTGAAGCCCTTGCTCCTTTTATTAATAAAGTGACTGCCCAGTGTGAGGGGAATTGCAGCAGCCAGTGCCTGTCTCTTTACACCAATTAGACTTGTGGATCTGGGAAATTAGAGTTTGAATGAAGAAAGATCTTTCATCGTCCTCAAACAAGTTTTTGAATAATGCTGCTTCTGCCAGCGAACTATACGTTAAATCTTCCCCAACCAGATAAATGAAAACCTAGCTTTAACACAACACCAGAGGTTATCTAAATGCTTGAGTAACGCCATCTTTTGTTCTCCAGTGAAGAGAATAAGATGTTACAGAAGTGTGACAGAAACATCTTAATCTTAAGAAACACACTTAATACACATTTGTCTGTTATTTTGCAATCAGGCTCTGTCTAAATTTGTTCCTCATCTTTAATGCTGAAGAATTGAGGCACATGCCCTCACAGATGAAAGAGTCCTGCCCTCTTTGTTTTAGAAAAAAACATTTCCATATTAATATAACATGAGTCACGCTGCTTTCTGTGAAGCATTACTGAGAGGAAAGTGAAGCAGTCATCAGCTCCACGTAGTAAAACAATGAAAAAGTGGAGGAAAAATTATTAATAGACCTTAGGGATTGTTTTGGTGTCCTTTGCATCTTATTGTCAGTGTTGGTAAGGTCATTTTCATACAGTACATATTTACAAGTATTTACATTGGTCTAAAGATATTACAAAGTGCAAAACAAAAAAAATGAGCAAACAATAACCACAAGAACAACATCTGGAAAGAAATAAGAATTTGACGAGAGGGGTCAGGTGAGGGAAGAGAGTGTGTGTGTCAGTGTTAAGCATCGCTTCTGCTCCGCTGTGTTTTGGTGGGTCAGGCCTAATTACAGCTCAAAGAGAGGTTCTGCAGCGAAACAGAATGCCTTATGAAGATTAACTACCATGAAGCAGCAGAGTCATATCCTCTGCATGAGTGCTGCATTAACAGCCTCGTCACTTCACTGAGATAGTCCCTGTCCAGATTAAAGTCCCAACCTGGGGGTTGTTTGGGTGATTACCTATGGAATGATACTGGCTTGTGAAAAATGGGTTGACGTTATCTTAACCAAATCTCACTGTAACTTAGCTCAACCTCATCATTAATGTCAATGTCATTTTACAGATGACATGAATGAACCGTAACCACTAAATGTGTGTATTAATGCTGCCGCTTCACACAAATACAGATGCTGTCAGTCAAAGAGAGAAATAAATCTGTTATATAAGATATCTTTAAAAAGATATCCAATTGGAAAATCTTCCTTTTGGCCTTTTTTTTCCTCCGTTGGAAATATCAGTTCTTCATGGGTCGTTGCTTTTGTCAGCTGTAGTGAAAGAGGTAGAAAAAGGTCAATCTCAATCCTGTGATATGATGCGTACTTCAGTAGTTTTTGACTTGAAGATAGACAGTCACCTGCTTATCAGACCTTAGACTTATTAACCTGGATGTGCTTTCATGCATTCTGCGACAAAGCAGATTTAATTACTTTCTCTTATCATTGGTGCATTTTCTTTGATCAGCTACTTGAGGTAAAACTTTCTGGGAGCATTACAATAATAATACTGTATGTTTGAATTCTTTAAAAGTATTTAGGGAAATTCTATAACTTATTGTTTCCATTTATATTTTAATTAGCAGTACACCTTTTGTTAGCCCAATAATACATTTCTTCATCATCATCATATGCTGTTTTTTTCCTTACTTTTGTTGTTGTTCTAAATTAGTTGGTAGCTGATTATCATGATTCTTTGTATAAATCCCATGCTTAATTCATCTATTCCTGTGAGTTTCACACACAACCTAACTGTCAACTTTCAACAGTATGAACCCAATCCAGTCACACATACTGTCAAGCAGGGCCCCTCCATAATATGTCTATACGTTCCCAGTTCCTCTTCCTCTTTTCTGTAGAATGTCTCTGCCTTTGTCTAGACACATTACTGGCATGACACTTGATGGCGGGGCAGCCTCTCTCCACCCAGCCTACCACACATTTGCTTTCCCTTATCTGCTCTCCGCAGCACATGCACAGCATGCTAGCCAGAGCCAGGATAGCACACTGTAAAGTGACGACCTCACAGGCATTATAATCAGTGGTGACAAAGAGCAGTGGTGACATTAACCTGAGTGGAGGCCAGCAGGTTAATGATATCAGCCAATGAGCGAGGGTGCCTACCTTTTCAAACCTGGGAGGCCAGGCCTGCTTTAGTATTCAGAGCCAATCAACTCAGCTAGTCAGAATCCATCAAAATCAAAAGCACCAAGTGGTGCTATCCTCAGCCATCAATTTGAATTTGATTGTGAATTGAATGTGCCTCTCTCTCTTCTCCAGGGAAGCTTTGTGGCCAGCATGACTGCCACACTGAGGCAGATGGACGACTATCATTATGCTCATCTGATAAGCACCTTTGGCAAGATAAGGAGTGATGTGGTGGTGAGTACACCTTACCAGTGTCTGTGACACTTTAGGCTACATTGTCATGTAATACCTTAAATTCAGCTCCAATAGTTGAGTATAATTTGGCATTGTCTTTTCTAGAAATTGAAAGGAAAATGTTTTTCCCTTCACAATAAAGTATTAAATTGAATTTCTGTTAGTCCTTGCTCTCAGGCTGGTACACGCACAGCATGTTTTTGATGATAGTAACTCCTAGGGGAAGCAGATCACTCGTTGCAGCCAACAAGTTGTGGAGGAGGGATAAATCACATTGCTGTTATGGATTTCTGCTCTAAATAATTCTTTCCTCAAAGCCGTATTTCTCTAGTATGTGTTGCCAGATTAGCATTATATTACTCTACTCTGACGAGTAGGGAAATCCCACTGTTTGCTTGTAGCCCAAGATATGACTTCTGGCTTTGTAAGAAGGACAATAATCCGCTTTATTTACAGGTAGAGCTTCATAATCCCAGAAGCCAGAGATTCTGGCTTTATTTGCTCCACATACTGTTTTTATTTGGTATTAAATGAACAAATGCCCCTTTAAGAATACAATAGAAATAGAACGCTCCAACCTTCATGATTGTACACAGGGCTTGTTTGAGGCTGCCTGTCTGGTTCAAACAGCATGATAAAGAATCACTGTGATGAAGCTGGATCTTCCCACAGATTTATTGTTCTTGAAGCTAGCGTGGGCCATACCCACATTTCAGAACTGGCCGCAGCCCAAAGGGACACTGTTGTTTAGCAGCTTTCTAAACATGCCACCATAAAGCACAGGGATCCAGGAGTGAAACATTTCCAGCCACAAATAGATTTACATGCATATTTATGTGTTTGATATTTAGCTGCAACTCATATTAAGAGAAAGCTATTGAAGAATACAATAGAATACAAAATCAACGTAGAAAGTTGGCTTTGTAGGCATGACAGGGAATGAGCAAAGTTGTGTTGAGCTGGGCATCTATTAGTAGTAAAACTGAACCTAATTATCAAGTTGTCATGCTATGCTTTAGTAGCTGATACTTATGTGTCCCGTTTGTTAACTAGATATCATAAGAAAAATTTTCCTGTTAGAATTAAAACAGCTGTAAACTCATTGTACTACAACATGTGAGGATTCAGAGCACATAAATAAGGTTATTGGTCTCAAGTGCTAGCTGCAAGAGGACAATATATGTGTCACCTTAACCTTAAAAAGTAATCTAAAAGCTGTTTCTGCCCGAAAGCCACAAACTCCTAGCAGTTTATTTCAGATTGCTCTAATCTTGAAGGTTTGAAGAATAACAGTTTTCATTTTGAAACTTTCTCTCTCTTGCAGGATTTCCTAATGGAAACATTTATCATGTTTAAAGATCTCATTGGAAAAAACGTCTACCCCTCGGACTGGGTCATAATGAACATGATGCAAAATAAGTAAGTACAACGTCGCTGTAACACACATGCGCACACACACTCATAGAGCATGCTGCTTTAAATCACTACACTGTTGTTGCTAAGAAACAGCAGTCAGAAGTGGGTAAGGATATTTCTAATGTTTTTCTCGCCATGCAAAGCCTCAGCAGTGTAGCAATCAGATGAGCAGTCAGTGCAGCCGCAAACAATCACATGAATTATAGATGCTGGGGTGTATGCAGCCTGCTAATCTCCAAACTTAGGCTCAGCATCTCTTTACTTTGTTACTTGTTGTGCTGCCAAGGCCTTCTGTTTTATTAATGTGAACCTTGCTGATTCCAGTTTTGTTGGAAATTTAAAAAGAGATGGAATGTGCTTTTTAGTTTTAGAGTTTAGTCAAAAGCTGTGCTTTTATGTGTCAGATGAAGTTGGAGCTAGAAAAGTATATTTTTCCATTTGTGTCTTTTTTAGAGATGTGAAAAATTAGTTGTAGTGCTTTATTATGTAATGGCACAGCAACAGCTGTCAGATGAAAACCTTAAGTCAGTTTTTTTGATAAGAAAAAAGAAAGAACATCCATTCTTCACCAACAGCATGCATGCATATATATATATATATATATATATATATATATATATATATATATATATATATATACACACACTACCGGTCAAAAGTTTGGGGTCACATAAAAATTCCCATTGCACTCCATTGTAGACAGAATGCCAGCTGAGATCAGTTGCATTGTTTTTTTAACCAGGGCAGCCGTTTTCAGATTACATTATGTGCTTACATAATAGTAAAATGGTTCTCCAATGTTTTTCTAGTTTTTTATTTTTAAATGATAGATTAATACACAGAATGTGCCTTTGGAACATTGGATGAATGGTTGCTGGTAATGGGCAATGTAGATATTGCATTAAAGATCAGCCCCCCCCCACCCAAATTAGCAGGTATTCTGTCTATAATGGAGTGGTATGGAAATGTATAAGTGACCCCAAACTTTTGACCGGTAGTGTATATATAAAATAATGCATGCAGCATTATTGAAATTGTTAGATGTGTTTTGAACAGTGGTCAAAGGTCACTCTGAAATGTACATAGTACACAGATTTAGCATTACCCTCACTATAACATTGACTGACTCAGGATGGATGGTTAAAAAGGATAAAAATTGATGTAGCAGAACCAGAGATATCTTTTTTTATTCCACATGTTTTTCTTCCTTGTCAAAACTACAATTCAACGCAACACAACTGTTGACAGGTCAGTAATCAATTCAGGTGTGTTATGCTAATTGCGGTTAATGTAGCGTCAGGCAGAGATGAGAAGCTGGTAACATTCAGTGTTCGGTGAGGAGCTACGGGCGTGGTTAGGTGAGAGTGATGGGCGCGACTGTTTTAAAACGGTAATAAACAGATGGTTCATCTAATCACCTGGCATGTATTTTTTAAAAGTGCCTGCCCTTTCCCAAACTGTTTTCGATTGTGTCTTTTTAGATGGTTCTGTGTAACAAACCATCTGGCACGTCAAGGTTAGTAAACAGATATTCAGTGTAAAATTGGAGTTCCCCTTTAATGAATCAGACAAAAAAATAACAAGAAACACCAAAATTGACATTCACATTACAACAAAGTACCTTTTGGAGCGCTGCTTCAAAGTGGCCATTTACGGCAGACACACACACACACACCAACAACACATGCTCAGATGTGCATGTACTGGACTAGCAAGCTCGTTCAAACACTCCCCACTAACTAGGATCCGGTACTTTCTGAAGTAGCTTTAAGGATGTGATGAGCTCCCAGCAGTTCATTCTCACATCAAGCTTTGTAGCGTATGAAAAGTTTTGTGACTTGCTGACTGTCAATGTGTCATTTCCCATCCTTCAGCACAACCTCCCCAATCCAACCTTTTGTCTACTTGCACTTGTTTGTGAGAGAGATTAATTCTGCATTCTAGTCAGTGCATTCAGCTACTTGCTGGAGTTAAATCATTGTTCAACTAAATGAAAAATAAGCCTGTCGTAGTGTGACACATCTCACTGTCTTTATACTTGAGCCTGTTTGTCTGCTGTTGCTTTCCAATTAGCAAAACTTTTCCATCCATCCATCAAGATTGTGTTTGATCGGTTGTTTCCTGCTCCCCACAGTGAGCATCCAAGGTTATATATTGTTATTCATCCTAACAGATAGCTATACATGTTCTGCATGAACTATCTAAGGGCATAGAAGCTGGGTGTTTGAGTCACACTCTTTTGCCGTGCACTCTTTGATTGCCAGAGCACTGGAGACTGATTTACAGCAGTCGCCTCAAACTTGAAATGTCACTCCTCGCCTTCTCATTTGGCCATGGCTATTTATTACACTTCCAATAGACATGGAGCAACATTAGAATTCAATTTAAGTCAAATATTTCTTATTCTTTTAGCCTTGTTTTGGTCCCCACCAACTCCTGAGAAAAATAGTTGGCTCTTTAGCTTCAGATGTTGGACTGTAATCACCAGCTAGTTTAGTTTAACTTTATCCACCTCATTAGTGCTAGGCAGGTAGTTTACTGTGGGTTTATCAGAGCTTGTTTGCTGAAAACAGCTGCCTGCAGCTGCTGGGAAAAGGATTAATGAGAGCAGTAAAACTGAACCATCCAGTAGATGTACCATAAATCCAGAACAATTAGCCAAAAGATGTTATAAAGCTCTAATAGCTTAGGGTAACAGAACAGTTGGGTGATAGTTCTCTGTACGTAGCACTATCAGCAACATAGTCATTTGTTCCATTGTTCCTATAGCACATTTTGTCTCTAGACCTTTAAAAATAATTGCTTGTTGCTGTTTTTGTCAAGTGCTTTAAAACATAACTCAGTTGACACATTTGAACTTATTGAAATACATTTTGATGCCTTGTGAAACACATTTGAATATCCTTCAGTCCTTCCTCTGTTTCTGGGCAATCCACAATGCCACATTAGCACACAGATAGACATCTACAGCACCAGCAGACGGTTCTTTCAAGTCCACACATTATGATAGCTCGACTAATGAGATGGGCATCAGCAGCACCAGAAGTTGTTTTCTCCCACACCTTCTTCTCCACTCATCACCTTTTACTTCCTCCAGGTTTTAAACTGATTCATGGGCTCTAATTGCCCCGGGGACAGCAGCATCAGGCTGGTTAGCCAGTGAATGCCATTTCCCTCCATTCCAACTGACCATGGTTTAATAGTGACAGCTTGCTGGCAGTAGAGATGGACTCACACTTGTTCTCCAAACTGACAGGGGACCAGCTTTCTCACGAAGGTCATAACACACGAAATTGCCAATATTCCCTTTACACAGACATGTGAGCCATATGTGTTTATGGCTCTGAGGATCCTGAACTTGGAGGTCCCACTTGTTACTCTTAGATTGTCTGATATTACCCCAGAGACCTTCATTTTGGTCAAATTTCTAAGCATTTTAGCCATTGCTGTTGCAGATTCACAGTAAAATGAAACATGAAGAAAATTAAGTATGGAACAATTAAAGCTACTCAAACATGGCAATATTGCAAAAGCTTCAGGAAGCACATATGCCACTCAATGTGAATTATACTTTCTTTTTTTAGAGGTGTGCCCTGTAGGTAAACTTGATTATTATTATATTGGGGCATTTTAGGCCTTTATTTATATAACACAGCTGAAGACACAAAAAGGGAGAGAGAGGAAGTGACATGCAGCAAAGGGCCGCCCGGCGAAGTCGAACCTGCGGCCGCTGCGTCGAGGAGTAAACCTCTGTATATGGGTGCCTGCTCTACCAGGTGAGCTACCCAGGCGCTTGTAAACCTTGATTATTGTTAAAGAGCGCTTACTGAATTAGTACAAGTTGGCATTTCCTTAAGCACTATAGCTACTGTGACTTTTCTCTCAGGGATGGAAAACCTTGTGTCAAATTTTTTTTTTTTTTTTTACAAGACAACAATTGCTGGCTGCTTTTTACAGTCAGCTAAATGTGCCCAGATTTGCACAGTAAACCTTTCAAGAGCTCAGTGCTCGCCAACCTTATATTCGGAGATGTGCTGAATTGCTGCATTCCAAGTGCTGTCATCATCATCAGTGTTCATTGGCAAAAAAATCTTCCAGTCATAAGGCAAAGCTTTGGAACAGCTGTTATTGTTGCAGCAACCATAAGACTTAATTAACAGATTGAGTGAAAATGATGTTGATGATGATCAATTGTAATTAGTGATATGTTTTGCAAATTGAAGTGTTGAGTCTTTAATTCTCCCCATCTAAACCTGCTCAAATTACTCTAACAGCAAAAGATCAAGATTCACGACTAAAAGGTTGCTTAATAATCATTCCTAAGTGGCTACATATTTTAGAGGTTAAAAATCAAGTTTTAAAAGTTAAAATCCACTGTGTTATCCAAACAAAATACAGAGATACACCAAACAACTGTTTTCTTGCAGTGATCGTATTATTTTCCTCTTTGATCAATATCCAAAAGAATACATGACAAGTATTTATGGTACCTTACAGGTTTATTTAGATCAAACCCTTATTTATTAGATTTGAGTTAACATCAGATGACCCTCTCAAAATCAGTTAATTTCCCCAAATGACGCCAAAGTTTGTTAATTATGTGTAAGAATGGTAGATTGAGAAATGAATGGGGATTTCTCAGAGCGTGGGAGATTAAAAGATAAAAGCCCAGACGAGCTGAAGAAGCAGCTCTTTAACTCGATAACCCATGCCATCAGTCCCTCACAGACTCATTAGCAGAGGATTTCTCAAACTGGATGGCTGCCGTTTGGAGTTCTCTCCATGACTAATCCAGGACCTGGAGGGTAGCTCTGGAAGGCAGGAATGAAGGAGTGAAAAGACTGCCAAGGATGTTGTGATCCTGTTTGCCCCCATACAACCCACCACCCACCAAGACAGTAAAAAAAACAGTACCCCATGGGCTTAAGGGTATCTGATTTAATTATTTCCTCATAAGGAGTGCATGGTCCTGTGGGTATCAAATAATTGCAAGATTCTTGAAATCATTTCAAGCTCCATCAGGTGACTTCAATGAGGCATCACCTAAAAATAAGTCTTAAACAGTCTAGTTAGTAGTGTCATACTGTATATACTCAGTTGTCAGTTTATTAGGTGCACCTAGCTAAGGTAGGATTTGCAGGACTGCTGTATTAGACCGCATTAGTGTTAGCTTGGTTTAGACATAAACTGGCAACTGAGTGTGTATTTGTGGAAGGTTTTATTATGAGCTTCTAGTAACAAATTAAAGAGGACATATTATATGTAGCTTCATAGATGCTTGAAAATAAAAACAGCCTCCCAAATTATCTGTGCACATTTCAATTCACACCACCAGGGCTTCTTAAGCATCAGCTTTTTGGCATTGCAATCTGAAAGAAAAAACAGCCTTACCTTTACATGACTTTCCTACTATGCTGCTTTGTTAATGTGATGACAGTTGTCTACTCTCTCTTGTGCGTTGCTTGAGTGGTAATTCTGCTATAATGAGATTAAAACAGCTTTACAGATGACATAGTGCTGCATACTGCTGTATGTGTGGTTATTTGTTTACCAACATGCCAGTATAGGTTGTACTCCTTGTGTCGAACACACCACCCTCACACACTATTCAGAGTGTACTACTTGGAGTCACTGTGTGTGTCTATTTGACTTTGCCCGGGCAAGTAATATTGCTTTGCCCATGGAGGGCAATGCACTTGAGTGGCTGTGATCATATCCTGTCAGCTGGCCTTTAAATAATGCCCCCTGAAGAGCGATAGCATCCAGTGTGATTTCTTTCAACATGGTTTTATCAAAGTCATTATCAAGAAGCAGCAGGGTGGCTTACTGTGTAGTGAAACTATACGTCAACTGGACCTACCACACTGGAGCCCTGAGTAGAAGTATTCAGATTGTTAACTGAAGTAAAAGTAGCATTACCATTGTGCTAATTTACAACATACAAAGGTACTTTTAGGAGTTTAAATTATTAGATATGTTTTGAATGTAAAGTAGCTAGTTCAGTAACTATACAGTAGATGACAAATGACAGTTTTGAAGTAGAGGTATAAAAGAGTATAACATGGAAATTAAGTACCTCAAATTTGTACAGTTCTTTACCTCTGTTTTGTAGATGACCCTAACTTTAAATTTTTTTTGCGCTGGCAGTGAAATTATTTTTTTTCCTGATGTGTTGTGTAAGGATCACTTACACTTCATTGGATACCCAGTGAATATGCTATAGCTCATTTCTGTCTTTCCTCTCTGTACATAACGTTAATTGACATGTTTACTGTTACACAAACTGAATGCTCCTTTCGATTCAATAACCTAATTGCTTCTGTCTTTAGAACAACAGTGCATTAAACCAAACCATTTCTTGACTGCATTTCTGACGTATTTAATTTCATGTGAAATCGTATGAGGTAACATAAAAATGTATTAACTGACTGATCCAAATGAACAGTTTCACTGTATGAAACATGGTCCTATGTTTTTCTCAAAAGATTGTCAGTCAAGTGTTTCTCTAAATGCCTTGTGTGCAAAAGAGTCTGAATACTTTTGTTCTTCACTCTCTCGTTTCCTACAGGCACATCGTTTGTATTAAAAGAAATCGTTAAAAAAGACAAAATAGTAGAAGTTTAGACTGTTACATTCTGTTGTAATTGCTTCATTATTCATCTGATAACTTTGAAAATGCGTCATTATCTTCTCCGTTTGCTGAACATGAACTTCACTAATACTCAACTGCACCAAGTGTTCCTGCTCACCAGTATCTGGAGTTGTGTGAATCAGCCTGTGTTGTCTCATTAGTAATCTGTTCACCTCTTCACAAACTTTTGGCCTGGATAAAAAAAGCAGCCTTTTGTTGTCATTGTTACATCTCACATCTCTGTGTTTATAGGCTGGCAGACGCTAGCACTCTTCAGCTTTGACACTGGCATCACGCTGCCTGGTGCTGCCAAAGTGATTGTGGCTTTCTTTCATAGCCTTTACATGACAGAAGAGGCCCTTACTGGCCTTTGGGGTCAGTTAGAAATCACAGCTTCTGCTTTTGTCATTTTACAGACTCAACTCACAAACACACACACACACACACATCTAGAGTAATGTTTTTCTTGGCCTCTGTCATCAGTTTTCCACACAAAAATGCCACAATATCTTCTGAGGACCTTCTGGGTATTAGTAACAATAAAGAGAGATGGAGTAAATTTTTATTGACTGCATGTACCTAATAGTATTTGTTTATTACCTTGCTTAAAATAATGCTATATATTTGTCACACATAATAAGTATTGCAACTAAAACCTAAAATTAGGGCTGTCAAACAATTGAAATATTTATTTGCGATTAATCTCATTAATGTCATAGTTAACCTGCAATTTGCACATTTTTATCTAAATGTCTTTTGATTTATTGTTGTCCCATTATTTTTTTTTAACCATTTTGATGCTCTTATCAACATGGAAAAGTGGATTGGCTTGCTTTGTTCACATGTTTTTTTTTTTATTGAAAACAACATTGGCATATACAGTGGGTACGGAAAGTATTCAGACCCCTTTAAATTTTTCACTCTTTGTTTCATTGCAGCCTTTTTCCAAAAATCAAAAAAGTTCATTTTATTTCTCAGTAATGTACACTCAGCAACCCATCTTGACAGAAAAAAAACAGAAATTTAGAAATTTTTGCATATTTATTAAAAAACAAAAACTGAAATATCACATGGTCATAAGTATTCAGACCCTTTGTTCAGTATTTAGTAGAAGCACCCTTTTGATCTAATACAGCCATGAGTCGTTTTGGGAAAGATGCAACAAGTTTCTCACATCTGGATTTGGGTATCCTCTGCCATTCCTCCTTGCAGATCCTCTCCAGTTCTGTCAGGTTGGATGGTAAACGTTGGTGGACAGTCATTTTCAGGTCTCTCCAGAGATGCTCAATTGGGTTTAAGTCAGGGCTCTGGCTGGGCCATTCAAGAACAGCCACAGAGTTGTTGTGAAGCCACTCCTTCGTTATTTTAGCGGTGTGCTTAGGGTCATTGTCTTGTTGGAAGGTAAACCTTCAGCCCAGTCTGAGGTCCAGAGCACTCTGGAAAAGGTTTTCGTCCAGGATATCCCACTTGGCCGCATTCATCTTTCCCTCGATTGCAACCAGTCGTCCTGTCCCTGCAGCTGAAAAACACCCCCACAGCATGATGCTGCCACCACCATGCTTCACTGTTGAGACTGTATTGGACAGGTGATGAGCAGTGCCTGGTTTTCTCCACACATTCCGCTTAGAATTAAGGCCAAAAAGTTCTATCTTGGTCTCATCAGACCAGAGGATTTTATTTATCACCATCTTGGAGTCCTTCAGGTGTTTTTTAGCAAACTCCATGCGGGCTTTCATGTGTCTTGCACTGAGGAGAGGCTTCCTTCGGGCCACTCTGCCATAAAGCCCGACTTGTGGATTGCTGCAGTGATGGTTGACTTACTACAACTTTCTCCCATCTCCCGACTGCATCTCTGGAGCTTAGCCACAGTGACCATTGGGTTCTTCTTTGCCTCTCTCACCAAGGCTCTTCTCCCCCGATAGCTCAGTTTGGCCGGACGGCCAGCTCTAGGAAGGGTTCTGGTCGTCCCAAACGTCTTCCATTTGAGGATTATGGAGGCCACTGTGCTCTTAGGAACCTTAAGTGCAGCAGAAATTTTTTTGTAACCTTGACCAGATCTGTGCCTTGCCACAATTCTGTCTCTGAGCTCTTCAGGCAGTTCCTTTGACCTCATGATTGTCATTTGCTCTGACATGCACTGTGAGCTGTAAGGTCTTATATAGACAGGTGTGTGGCTTTCCTAATCAAGTCCAATCAGTATAATCAAACACAGCTGGACTCCAATGAAGGTGTAGAACCATCTCAAGGATGATCAGAAGAAATAGACAGCACCTGAGTTACATATGAGGGTCACGGCAAAGGGTCTGAATACATATGACCATGTGATATTTCAGTTTTTGTTTTTTAATAAATATGCAAACATTTCTAAATTTCTGTTTTTTTCTGTCAAGATGGGTTGCTGAGTGTACATTACTGAGAAATAAAATGAACATTTTTGATTTTTGGAAAAAGGCTGCAATGAAACAAAGAGTGAAAAATTTAAAGGGGTCTGAATACTTTCCGTACCCACTGTAGCCTACTGTAGTGTTCATTTTCACATGTAACATTCTCACTTGGAGCAAATAATCTCTCACACAATGTAACACTGTCCATCAATAATCATCGAGGTATTTCAGACTGGACGTGCTACAATGATAGCTCAGTTCACAACAACAAAACACACAGATCACTTTGGTCTTCTCAGTGGAACCATTTGGCAACTTTTAAAAAGTAAACTTTCCATTCAGAATCTTGTTGGCATCCATTTTGGCGTCTCGCCCTCGCCATCCACTCAAATCGTAACCTTAGCCTCCTCCTCTTTGGCCGGCTCGCATGCCCAAAGAAGTGTGTTAGGCGTGCCTGTTGTTTTGTGTCCAGTCTAGCTAGATCCAGTGTGATGTTGTAGTTTTTCTAATGTTACTAGTTTCAACAGCATGTAAAAGAAACTACAAAGTTTGCTAGGCCAAAAAGAACATTCATCTTGAGATAAAGAAATTGACACCGTTAAAATGGGTTTGCGTTAACGCCGTTAACACGTTTGACTGACGCCACTACCTAAAATGTATCAGTAGTTTAAAAAGACGTGTTTTTGCACAAACCACCATTCACCACTCCAGATGTATTAATTAAAGGAACCATGTACGATTTTATTTTTGGCACCATCTTCCTTACTAGATTTAAGAGCTCCTTATTGCTAAAAGTGGTTGAAGTTTTGACAAAGTGGAGTGAGGAGAGGTGAGTTCTTTTCTCTCAGTAAGCAATTGCTGAGAGGAGTACTGTCTCACCCTAGTGATAATTTTGAGCCATAAGAGCTTCTCTATGTTGGACTGTTCAATATTAAGTCTTGTTTACAGTATCTGAAATGCCATGATACACTTTATCAAGAGTCTGATATAATTGGGATAAATATACAGTATGTTGATAGATAAATCTATCTAATATTAGATCAGGTACTCTCATTTAATAAATTGGTCTGATAATGAAGGATTTTGACCTTGCCTTATCTTTCAGCACAGGCAGATATGCCAGCTATTATAGAAACCGTATGCAAAATAGATTGTGATCATTATCGGGGATGCTCTCTGAACTCAATTAGCAAGTATGATCTGCTGATAACGTTTCATTAGCATATATGATAGGTGTCTGTGGTGCACATTATCTGAGAGAGCTCAAGTCTGTGTACCACAGCTGCAGGCAGGAAGTTAGCTGATTTAAATCAAATGTAAAAGGCCGACGATCCTCTTGTTTTTTTGTGCTGAAATACAGCGCACCTATCAATCAGCAGTAATGCGGGGATTTTTCTGACACTGACAGTTTGATGGAGCATATTTATCATAATGATGCCATATGTGTACTGTATCAGAATGACTTTAATGTTTAGGAGGTGGTGTACTGCTCTGGCACTGCCTAATTAAAAAGTTAAAGGATCTCCAACTTACATTTTTTGTCTCCTTAAGCAGAAAATAGGAAAGCCTGTGATTTCTGGAGATGATTAGAGCCTCCTTGATTTCCCTGCTGAACTTTAGATGAAAAAAACCCAGAAAGCTGTAAGAGTGCAGGCTGATTTAAGAAATTACACATTACTAGTGTGTCCCCAGAAATGGTTGATGTCTTAACTAAAGGCGTAAAGCAAACATTAAGTCTTTGATTACATTTATAGTAGCAGCTGAAATTTCCCAGTCATTAGCATTTTGCTTGTAGTTGTAATTGAGTTATAAAGAACTGGTTTGTGATTGTCTCTCCCTCTGCATCTTATTTTCCCTCTGCAGCATAATGACCAGCCATCACAGATGTTGCAAGGCAGCCAAGCATCTCCCCCCTGGCATTTGGCTTTGTTAATAATGCAAGCTTTAAAGAGCAGTGGCACCACAGACTGTCTAACACGCATTTATTGTTCTCTATGCAGACCAGATTCTTACTTGTTTCGCTATGTTTGTGCAAAGAATATTCCCTGAAATCAATATGGTAATTAATTGTAGACTGTACAGTAATTACATCTTTTTATGAATAATTCCTCTTGGACTAACTCAAATACAGAATAGAGCTTTTGTAAGAATATCACATTTATTTAAGGACCGTGATTTACATTTTTTAGTTTTAGCCCACATTAAAAAAATATATATTCCAAAGTTCAAGAAAGATATTCCAAAGTTCAAAAAAGTATCTCTGAATGCTTTTAATCTTGTTTGAAATGGCCTTTTTGCAGTGTCTTAGTTAGAGCCCACTGTGAGTGAGAGTATATTCTATTTTCATCCGCCTCATTAAGTTTTTCACTTTAATTAATGGTAGGATGTGCTCACAGAGGAACTGTCCTGTCTGTTCATTAAACCCCATTATATGTCTGAGCTCAGGCAGACTGCTGTAGTTTACATTGTGGTATGAACGGCAACATGAGGGAGACGCACAACATGAACAAAACATGTTTATGGAAAGCATGTCATGCAAGCCTACAGATCATTCACGTATAGCGTACCGGAGATATCATCTGCCAGCAACATTAACCAGTTGTAATGGAACCGTAAAGAAGTGCTACTGGAAAGACAGATCAAGCAGAAATGGTAGATTACAGCAGCGTTTTTGCCTGTTGAGTCATGTTAAGCCAGAAGCTGTGAAGATTATTGATCTTGCTCTTTTCCTCACTGTGTGCTACTTTGGTAATGTCTAAAGGACTGTAGAGCTATTTGTGATTGATTATAAATGAGTACAGTTGGACCAATCTCACACTTCACCTAAACTAGCTTCTGTCAATGTTGACAATTGAATTAGGCAAAAATTCAGCAAAAACGTATGGCCTTAGCCTATGATTAGTGATGTTGCATTACCATCTCTGATGATTTAGGTTTTGTAGGTCAGTAGTTGTGCCTTTTGTTGTCCCTTTAGATGCATCTTATAGAAAAGGCCCAATCTTTTTCATTTTTCATTGAATTTTCACTGGAAAACACCATTAAGATTGGATTAGATTTCACTGTCCTAATGCACCTTAAAGTTGTGTTTCCCACTGTAAGAACTCCTACAAACTTATTTTCACATGTATTTTTGTATTGTTGATTTTTGAAATCATATGAATTGTATTTCTTTATTTCATTGTATTGTGTACCTAACAGGGATATGCATAATATATATTTTCTTATCCAAATATGTAGTAGCTGAAACAAATCAGATTTTATCTCTGGTCTGGAGGCAGCCAGTGAGGTTGGAGGTTGGCGCAGTAAAAACTTAAAAAGCATAACATTTAAGCAAAATTAAACAATTCTTAAGAATGCGAATTTCCACAACTTTTAATGCAATCTCTGGCCAATGTAACTTAGCTCAATGACTGCTTTCCCTATGGCATTTTTTCCATAATCACTTGTTTTAATATTCAAAACAAATAACAAATTTCCCCTTTTTTACTTTTTGAAAATAATGAACCCCACATATTGAGCAGTAATATTTCTCAACCCACAGATGCAGCAGATGGAAACACATTTCAACATTAGCCCAGTGTTAAGCGTATCAACTATATTGACATGTTCACAGTTGCAGAAAATTGAGCGACGTGTGCAGAGTGTCTGTGCTCGTGCAGACAGGATGTGGTAATGGGCTGTCTGAGTGCTTAGGAGATGGGAGGGGGGGTCTCCTACTCTGAGGCCAGAGAGCCAGAGAAATGGACTTCTAATGGCCTATCCAAAGGTGTTCAATGACAGTTAACCTTTCTAGCTAATGATTAAGGTGACTCTTAATATGTATTACACATCGGCCCTAGTTAGCATTTAGTCAGCAATGGAGATAAATGTGGGACATGAATATTGTATAGCTTAAAAAAAAACACAGATCCGGGCGCCTGGGTGGCTCACCTGGTAGAGCGCGCGCCCATAAATAGAGGTTTACTCCTTGGACCTGCGGCCCTTTGCTGCATGTCATTCCCCCTCTTTCTCCCCTTTCATTTCTTTAGCTGTCCTATAAAAATAAAAGCCTAAAATAAAAAAATTTAAAATTAAATAATAACACAGATCCTACAGCATTTCAGTCTTAACAGTGATGTGTATTCCTGTTCAAGGTCAGGGAAACGAGGGAAACCCCAGCCCTGTCTCTGGGCCAATGAAACACAAACCCTCTAGTGAGCTCAGGTGATAGGGGCCCGTATTGCCATGCAGCTGAAACCCCAAAGTAAGAGACATCAGGATGATGTTTGAGCTTTTTGAGGCGCAGTTAAAATAAGGGTTTACCTTGGGTCATGACAAAGGGGGGGTCAGCTCTCTTTACTGGCTGTCTATGTGAGCAGATGTCTACTAGTGTTAGCTACTAAAGCCCAACTGATAAAGGATTTTTAAGGCCGATACTGATACAAATATTTGGTTATTTAAAAGTCCGATAATCCGATATATCGGTCGGTATATATATTTTTTTTTAAATAATCCAGAAACAAAAAATAAACAGATTTTCCTAACATTAGTTATTTGTTGTTATTTATGAGTTCTCACTAAAATAATATCATAATTTGTTTTATTGTCACAACAGAACAGAGGAATATCAAAATATATTAAAGTTCTGATAAATAAAAATTATAAAAATACAAACTTAAGGTGTAAAACTTAAAGTCCTTTGAATAAAAACACAATAACAAAAGAAAATAATCAGTGTTGCCAACAGGGACGTTGCAGAGTGCCCTCTGGTGGACAAACTATGCAACGCCAACAGTCATAACATAGTTGACATTTATTTGTCATTATAATTGTGTGAAAGTCGAAAATGCTCACACCAAGTGAAGTAGGAGCTAAGACTGGGAAACCACAAGAACCTTGAGGGTTCCTTCAATAAAGTAAACCAGGTTATTGAATATGCTGTGCTAGATAACATTTTTTCTCCTGCACTCATGATAAGGCTTTCTTCCCCCTCTGGATAATTCTTCAAGATTAGTACACACAATGTTGTATAGCTGGTTCCGCCAGGGAATAAAGTTAAATAGCGGATGGGCCTCTGACTCTGTAAGTAGCAGTCATAATTCCCTTTAAAAGCTTCATGCCACTTAAGTTATTAACATTTAATTCTGCAACATCAGAGTGGATTAACCCATCAGACAGCGTTCTCATTAAGATCTACTCATCACATCTTTTTCGGGAGTGCCTCGAGCTCCTTCTGTACCTCCGTCTGCCAAACAGAAAGATTGAACCTGTGTCTCACCTCTGTTCTCTCAGCGCTATATTTTTCATAAGGGCAAACGTTCTCTTCATGTCTGAACAGCTTTAAAACTACTGTTCAGTCTACCAATTAATGAGTTAATTTTGACCAATTCTAAAGTATACAATGTAAATCCAGTGCCAATGTTTAGGCCCAGTGCAGGAAGTAGGGCCATTTATTCAGTGCCGTAGATGAGTGTGCAATGTGCTCAGCTTTTGACATCAAATATCAGGTTCTCATCCAAAATCATTACCTCCCAACAACCAAGTAGTTTTTGTTGCCTACCTCTAGCAATAAAACAATACTGTTTCTCTATGTATTTTTGTTCAGAGCATAGTTCCATGGTGCTAAGGAATTATTCATACCCCCCCCCCACCCCCCTCCCGAAGGATGAAAAGATTCATGATTAACAAGATTGACTCTCAGAAACAAAAACTCAGTGAAAGACAGAATAATAAAATTTCTTTTTACTTTCATTTTTTTGTCATTAAACACATTATTGTCAGTATAATGCAATTTAAGTTCATTGTCTGCTTTATCGCTTTAGTAACTATAATAAATGTGTACATTTGAGTGCATATACAACAATAAACAAGAATGTGGAGGTCATTGCCTTTATTGCCTTTAGCATTTTCTGTTGTGGAACTGTTTCATTTAAACATGGCACATATGTGTGCATTTCCTGCAGGTTGATCAACAAGCAGTGGTTTCATGAGGGAATGCACAGAGTGGTCTGAAAGTGACCTTTAAGCCGATGTAAATAGACACTATAGAATGTGCAATATCTGTATTTTAAAGGTGGAAAAAAACTTGTTTTGTTAGTAAGAAGATTAGATCCAAACACTTTCCTCTTATCTTTCCAGAGTGTTCCTGCGGGCTATTAATCAGTATGCAGCAGTGTTGAACAAGAAATTTCTGGATCAAACCAACTTTGAGCTACAGGTAAGAGCTGAACACCCCTCACCCCCGCTTTCTAAAGACGATTTTCTTCATGTAATTTTAAGTACTATTAACAGCAGTTTTGAATGGCATTTTTTAATATGTCATTTTGCTGCAGTGTCACACAGAAGCTGTTTTTAATGTTCCACATGCAGCATTGTTGGACCTTCTGAGTAGAAGAGAGAGAAAAAACATCACAGAATTCAGTATACAGTAGACATAAAAATTGTTGAGTGGGAACATCAATTACTGTGTAATGGCCGGCAATTGGCAACATTTTCTGCTGGTTTTTAAAAACCAATTGAATTAAGTAAATTCTGTTACCAACTAAACTGCTGAGCTTCTAAAGCCTTGGATTTAGATTTTGTTTTACATTTTTTGAGTGTGCCACTGAGGACACTTATTTCCTATGCATGAATGGACTATTTGCATTGAAAAACTGCGGCTGGAGTAGCACTCCTTTTAGCTGCTGTCATTGTCTGATTGAGCGTGTGCTCTGGAGACCACAAGTACACCCATCGCATCTAAACCTTTAGATTTAATGAAACTTAGTGTGCAGTGGTGCTGAATGATATTGTTGTAAAACTGCTTTTTAAATGCAAGTTAAATATACTTTAATTCATTTAACATCAAACTCTGTGTCTGTCTTTATGTGGGTCAGCTGTGGAACAACTACTTTCACCTGGCTGTAGCCTTCCTCACTCAGGAGTCTCTGCAGCTGGAGAACTTCTCAAGTGACAAAAGAGCCAAGATCTTCCAGAAGTGAGTACAAGCGCTCTCTCAGTCCACAGGGCCTCCTCATTGCACATCAACACAGTTCACGGGCTCTCCGCAGCATGAGCAGGGTTTATATAATTCATCACAAGGAGGCTCACAGGGATACCCAACACACCGCGGCTCCATTGGAGGCTGCTCTAGTTGTTCGGTTATGGAGTGCACATTTTGTACTCAAATCCCAGGTATTAGACAAAGTTGGGAATTCTTTCTGGAAATGTTGGATACAGGTCTAAAGTTCCTCCTCAAAACATCACCTTCCTGCTTCGTTTCCTTGTTATTCTCTTAGTTAATAAAAGGGAGAACATTTGGTTACAGTTTTCAAATGGCTGAAGTTTTAAATCCACAAAGTTTAGACATTTATTGCTTCCAAAAATGTGCTCCAAGACCTAACCTTCCTTTTATCGTCAGAGAGCGATTTTGTTTTCCGTTCATCCGCTGCCAGCATCTACTTTAGTATTTCTCATAGAGTCTGGTAATGCAGCCAAATGTGTAAATGCTTTCTGGGCAGACGTTGCACATATTGGCTCTCATCTTCATTTGGAGGAGCTTTTGTTGCTAAAGCATTCATCACACTGGCCCCTGCCTAACAGCAAGACTGCTCGTTGGTCAGTGCTTTATTATCGGACCTGATACTATAAGCTCCCACACAAACAGCCAAACACAGCAAACAAGACGTTCCCAGCCACCCCCACGCTGCCTTGTCAGACTTGTCAGCCTTCCCCGAAAGAAACAGCTATTTGATTTGGATGCATAAGAACTGCCTTTCCTGGCGTAAGCACAGAAAAGGGGCTAAACTTTGCCATGCTATTTCCAGACTGTTTATTTAACATTCCAAAATGTGTCATTCAAATACAACCAGGTAGCTTCCAGAGCAACCCAAGAGGATATACAGGGTTTGCCCATTTCTCTTTCACCCACTCTTTCTCTCACCAACTCTCAGTCCATGTGTCTGTCTCCCACCTACAACTCACCTTCTCTCTCCTACCTCTCCGTCTCAGCATCTTGTTTCCCTGTGTGCTGGCGCATGAACTGTCAGTCCTGCCTGCAATACCAATTATTGTGCCTTACTTGGGAGCAGAGAACAGAGGGGTGAAATCAGAGTTGTGCCGAGCGTGGCTCTTTAGCATCAGCTTTTCTCCTGTTCCACACAGTCCACCAGTGTTGTTTGTGAAGTTCTGGTCCATTACTGGTGTCTGTGTGATCCTCGTTTTCCATCTCACATTCAAATCAGCATACTGTGCACAGGCTAATGCACTGCATGGCCTGAATAGGATGATAAATGCATCTGTGTGTAGCCATGTGTTCCTGCGTTTCCAGACCTCAAAAAATAACTTTGATGAAAACAATGAATGAATGAATTATTGCTTTATTTCTAACATTTTTAAATGATTAAAAAGAAAAAAAACAGAAACAAACTAAATATTAATTTAACATGTCCGAAAAGGAATAGGAAGAAGCAAAAGCTTATTTGATCCTACCCCCCTTTTCCAGTACTATATATTAATAATAATGAATAGGTAAATGTTTACATCATAAAGTATTTATATCATATTTAACACGTTCTACAATTTCCTGAAATTATATTTACACACCACAAGGTAATGTGGTGTGTTAATGTAAGTAAACAAATAAATTGATCTGATAGTCAGGGCCCTTGATATTATTGAATAATACCATTGATATTATTACTTTAGAAATGCACATTTCTAAAGTGATAATATCCAGTAGTTCCTTTAAATTGATAACAATATTAATAGACACAAATCAACCAAAAAAATAAGGTCAATGTTTTGAAACCTGAGTTTTCCTTTATCTGTTCATGTAGAAGGGCTCTGGCTAAAGATAGTGGAAATACAGCCACATACACACAGGTAGAGAGCTGGATAAATGAGCATGCAGCAATGTCATTGTCATGATAAGCGCAAATGAGTGATGAGAAGAGGGAGTGTCATATTGTCAAGTTCTGTGAATATCTCACACTTGCTTTGCTTCAGGCTTTGATCTATCCATCTGTTCGTACAGGCCAATGCTTGGCAATCACTCGTGTGGGCTTTTTCACTCTTGCTCTATCTGCCACCCTGTCTGTATTTTTTTGTTTCCATCACCTCATGCCACCATTTTACTCCTTCCTCCTCACTCTTGCTCTTTGCCCTCTTACCAGTGCCGTAGCTGACAGGTACTGTATGTGTTGAAGGTCCTGACAGCCGACAGTCATAGCTTCCTGTCTCGTTGCCTACACGGGTGTGACAGAACAGCACCCTGCCTCTGCCTCGCTCAGATGAGGACATGATGCCTCCTGCACGCCCATATGTAGAGACTTCCAATGACACACGCATGCTCTCACGTAGCACATTAAATTGAGGATTAGAGGCAAAAACAGTCAAAGATGTTATACATAATTCATGCAGCTTAACAGTAATTTATAGAGAGGCAGGCATCTTTCTATACTTTATCATTTTGCCAATACTCTGCTTAAAGATCAATCAACCATGGGCAACACTCTTCCCTTTAACAGCTACATTTGGTAAAGTGTTTTGACCCGGCCAGACTACAAAGAGGTGATGCAGCTTCTTTACTAAGGATTCTTCCAGTGCTCTTTTCCTGACACTCAAAATACATTAGTGTGCCTTTGTACAATATTGACAAATTTGGTTTCAGAATTCCATCAGGGCTCACAGGTGCTCTGACATATCACATTGTGTGAAAGAGGCTTTGAACATATATTAATTAGAGATCAGGAGAGGTGTCTTGCTTACACTTATAATTCTCATCTTTTTACATCTCTGCAATGTCATGCCAAGGTGGCATGCCATCTGTGGGCTAGGAAGAAGAGGCAGAGGTGCCACTATGCTTCCATCAGTCACTCAGTGTGATAGTCTGATGTCAGACAGGCCTGATTCTTAGCCTAGGCAAACAATGCTGTCGCCTGCAGCACCACCAGCTGGACAGGACATGAGTCTGGAAGTAGCAAAAGGTATTAATACCTCTGACGCCACATCTAACTTTAAATCTCAAAGTGGTGTGCAGGAAGGTCTGGCAAAGCAAGACTAGCTTTTGTACAAGTTTGTGAGGTAGTTTTAACCAAATAAAAGCAACCAGTTTTCCACATTACCAATCCTTATAAGGTGGCACTCTGTTATATTTTAATCTCAATTCATATTTAAACATATTATAGAACAGTAGCAGTTACTGTAGAGAGAGACTTATCCATCAACTTTGCACACAACTTCTATTAGGCTGCCTGATCAGCCACGCAACCTCACAGCTTGGTTAAAGGGCAGGGACTGTGACGGTTCAGAATTGCTTCAAAACAGAACCACAATATTATGGTTCAGTGCAGTAATTCCCCATGGTGAGCCAGCAGTGAAAATAGTATTTGATTACGTCTCAGCATGCAATGGTGTTGCTAAAGCATGCTACACCAGGCCAGTGGAAATACCAGGGTACAACGGTCAGAAATGGCTCTCTCAGGACTGTTATCTCCATTGTGTCTTCTATGTTCTTGATCTTAAAACAATTTTAGGCTTGAACTTACTCTCTTTTCTTATCCATTGCCCAATTGGTTTACAAAGAACAAACTTCATTACTATGGTTTCATGTGATTGTTTTCACAGAACTGATCTCACTTTCTGCCTCTCTGCCTACTATTTCCACTCCTGTTAGTCTCTCTATCATTCACACTGTCTGTCTTTCTTTCTCTGTCCTTTCCACTCACTATTTGTCCTTTCTTTGACCTGGGCCTGTGTGACAGGCACGAAGACAGGCTCAAAGCTGCTGTGGAGATTGGTTCATGACCTAGACATCAAAGAGCTGATCAGCTTATAAACACTAATTTGCAAAAAGCTAGACAAAGTCAGGTTGGGAGTAATCCTTCCAGCTTCTTTTCCAAATCTTGTTTTATATAAGGGTAATTGACACCCCTCAAATAACTAGTACCAACAAAGACTGTCTGGTCAATAGGGTTGGGCATTGTTGTGATTTGAACAATTCTTACTCCAATTCAGATTCTTCCTTTGGATTCCAGTTCCAAATCTTACAATCGATTCTCGATTCCAATCCTTTGAGTGGTGGAGTTGAAACGGGTCACATGTTTATTTCACAGATAAGAGAACATTATTATTTTTATTCATTGATAATTTATAGTTTAACCAGTTTTTTTCAGCCACACTTTAGAGCACCCCTTACAGTGCTCCATGGCTGCAACACAACAAGCGCCTGGCCGCTACACACACCACGACTTAAAATACATTTTTAAAATGATGATTGGATTCGAAACCAAATTTTCCTAACGGTTCCAATAAAGAAAGGATTCCATTGGAATCGTAATTTTTGAAGTGGAACCGGTTCTCAATGCCCAATCTTACTGATCAGCCTGGTGTCTTCTGTCCTCTGTCTGATGCATATACACAGAGCAGAAGACAGACCACAGCTGATAGCCGGCCTGTGTGTATGTTGCAAACTTGCATGAGTAGAAATAATTTGTAACCGTTGTAGAACATCACCAAAAGACAAAACTAACTAACTTACCCTGGCCGGAGGTCTGTTTCATAAAGCAGGTTCAGTGAGAACTCTGACTTAGTTAACCTTGAGGTGAGGGAAACTCTGTTTCAGAAAGGGAGGTAAATCAAACTTGAGCGAGAGGGGTAACTCCAGCCTGTTTCAGAAAGAGTCAGTTACTATGGTAACTGAGTCTCTGAACCTAACCTGGTCAGGAACATGTTTTATTCAATAAACCTTGAGTTTCTCTCAGTCTCCTCCCTCTGACACAGCGCTCTTTTATTTCCTCATTCATTCATTCAGTCTGTATCAGGCTCATTTTACCACAGTTTGTTATCCGCATGAATAAATAAAACAGGGTTGTTTTATTAACTGTGTTAGGCAGACTATAAAATGTTTTTTTCTCAAACATGGCATGTCCTTTTGTTGATGGTCCCGTTGATGAAGAAGCTGTATTACTTCACAGGAAGTTAATCATACATCGGCAGATGATGTTGAGGCCCCGACTAGATTTTTTTTATCTCCAGCAAACTGACCTGTTTGAGCGGTATCATTTTTCTTCAAAGACCATCAGATATGTACATAACCTCATTCACCCTCATAGCCACCAGTTTTCACCAGTAATATGATACTGCTTCAAAATCAAAAACAAATAACTGTCACTTGGTTGTTGTTTTGTGTTGCATCTCTCTCTCTCTTACAGTACATCCACTGTGTTCCAGATGATGAAAAGAAGCTGGTAGAGAAGGACCTGGGTTTTTAGATATATTTTGTGTTTTGTTCACTGTTCCTTGGTTTTGGGCCTCATTCTCTAATTCTTTCTCTCACTTAAACTGAAATCTGAAATGTACTATATTATAATAATACATTTATATTAAAAGTAACAACATTGACTTTGATTCTAGCAGCTGTGGCAGTGGCACAGCTGAAATCTGACAGGCATTCATACATACAGTATTTTGCATTGCATTAGGCATTTTAAATACTTATTTGTATTGCATTCATTTTACACATAAGCCTTTCCTTAAATCAGTTGAGCCCAAGTCATTTAATCTTCCATGCTGTGATTTGGTTCAAAGTTTAATGTATCTTTTTTTTTTGGTTTGGTTTTTTTGGTTTACAGCCTAGGCTACATAGACAAGCATACCAAAAAAAAACCCACTACAACATAAATTGATGACGTTTGTGTAACATTTTATCCTGTTTTTGTTTTTCAGGTACCAGGACATGAGAAGACAAATTGGCTTTGAAATCAGGGACATGTGGTACAATCTAGGTAATAAACCTCCTTGTGTCCATATTGTTCAGTTTAACTTAGAGGCGAAGAAAATGTGTGATTTCTTCCCCCCGAATGAATTCACCATCAAAGATTAATCAAATAAACTTTGCAGTAGAATATCGGCAATTAACACATTTTTTTCTCAATTCATGTTTATGATTATCTCTCTCAGTCATTATAAGTCAACTCAGCAGAGAACAGCAGCTAAATATAGACAATCATGTGTTAATTAGCTTTGTGTTGTGTGCTGAGGAAGACTGAGCAGTACATTCTCAAAGGGATGAAATTGTGGAAGGGGATTGTGTTGTTAGATTTATGCACCTGTGCCTGCCTTAAAGGCTTCTCATTGTAACCTACACCATATGACCCTTTAATTAGAGCTTTCCACCATATTAGGTGGTTTTTAATGAGCATCTTTTTTTAATTTTTACTTGAAGTTATTTACCGCATGATTGTCATGGAAATTTGCTGAGAGACTTGATAAACAAGGAAGCCAAATTTTGTGTTTGTTTGGAACAGCTAATTTTAAATCTGTAGCACAGGATTATTCATGCCCCGTTAGGATTAACATGTTGTGCTTGAAACTGACTGAAATGATGAAATGAAAAGTCTACAAATGAGTTGTGTGGTATACTATACATTAATATGTAAATGTACTTTTTCCTCTCGAAGGGCCCCACAAGATCAGATTTATTCCGGAGATGGTGGGTCCTATCCTGGAGATGACACTAGTTCCTGAGATCGAGTTGCGAAAGGCCACCATCCCCATCTTCTTTGACATGATGCAGTGCGAGTTCCACTTCACATGCAGTTTCCAGCGGGTGCGTCCTCTGAAACATGACAAAGTAAAAGGACTGCAACCAAATGACTTTATGAAAAGTAGTTGATGTTGTTTTGGGAATCTGGGTAGGAGTAAACAGACTAAAAACAAACAAAATAGATTCATAGCCACAAGCTTATTTGTAATTCTGCAAATCCCATTTTGTTGTGCTCCGATTATCAACATCCACGGTAAGTGGATCTTAAAGTTATGCCCTGTAACAGTGCAAAATGAAGCCTTTCTACACAAGTAAATCCGTTTGGCTACAGCTGTTCAGCTACAAGATGTCTCAGGCAGTATTCAGCTTAGTGATGTTTATGTGGGTGCCTACATATTGTACTTGTATGAAATTGTAAAGCAGCTTTACAATGAATACAGCCTTGAAGTCTTGTGTAAGGTAGTTGGAGTTTACCGACATCCCTCTCTCAAGGGAGAGGAGCACTGCTAATTAAGTCAATGTATCACTCAGGATCTTGCTCATTGGAGGTCGATGCAACTTTTCATCCTTTCCCTTGTGTGAAATGTGATTTTTTTTCACATTGGCCTGACCCCCTTTTTATGCTGTATGCCAGTAATATTACCTTTACTGGGTCTCACTTCTGTTTATGTGTGTTGTAAATTCTTGGCTTAACAGAGAGCAGTATTTATATGTTTTCTTACTTGGCTGCACTCTCTCCTCCTCTTCTGTATTTTGGCCTGGCTAACACACGAGCAAATAAAGAAGTCAGCAAATAAGGTCCATGCATCACTGTTGGAAGCCACAGCAACAACAGAGCAGACGTAAAGCAGATGTCTCTCATGATGCAGCCTTGTTTTCTGTTCTAACCAAATGTATACAGATAATAATAGGATAAGAGAATAATAAACAGAAAATACCAGCTCACAACCAGCTGGGCTGCAGGAGAGGGAAAATTAAAGTTGAAGCACAGATCCCCTCAGCTAAGCCTCGATGCAGAGAGAGAGTGAAATAGGAAGATGGTGTTAATGAATTGAATGAAAAATTAGCTACACTGATTATTTATGCCTGCTTTGTCTAATTGCAGTTTGAGAACGAGATCATCACCAAGCTGGATCATGAGGTGGAGGGGGGCCGCGGAGACGAGCAGTACAAAGTTCTCTTTCAGAAAATGTAAGTGCTGATTAATAGGCAGGATTACGCACGAGCCTCTCACAAGTTAGGTAATTGCAACATGGCACTCCTCAAAATAATCAGTGGGCTGATAATCACAGGACTTTCACAGCTTGCCACTGTGATATATGCTTTCAACGCAGTTGGATGCTAATTCTGCTTTAATGGGCAAAAAAAAGATTGTTTCCCTCTAATCTTTAGTGGCAAATGTCTGACATTTTTAAACTGTCGAAGAGTCTCTTATATCCGCTTCACATTTGTTTTCCACTCTTCCCATGGCTTTTCTTCCTCCACATCCACAACACCCCCCTCGGCTCCATACAAATACACACCAGTTTACTGGAGCACTGCAGGAAGCACAAGTACTTGGCTAAGACGGGCGAGAACTTCGTTACTCTGGTGGTTCGTCTACTGGAGAGGTTGCTGGACTACAGGACCATCATGCATGACGAGAACAAAGAAAACCGCATGAGCTGCACTGTCAATGTGCTCGTAAGATTGTTTTCTTTTTCTCAGTTTCTGAATCCACACAGGCCCTGTTATGATGACCTATGGAATCTACATGAATGATATTTGGGGGAATGTATAAATCAGTCTAACAATAGATGAACAAGTATATTATAACCACCTATAATGATATCCGACTTGTCACACACAAATAACAATTACAACCGCAGTGCGTTGAGATGTTTTCATGGAGCAGCTCATTTGAATCACCTCTCTGTAAAGTGACATTTCATCTTACACTGAAATGTCAGTTTTGTCTCACATGACAACTGGCATTGAAAGGTCTACAGGCCTATGGCCCATATTCAGCATTTATCTAAGCCATGTTCTCTCAGTGCTGTAACAGGTTGTGTAAAATTGCAAAAGTTTTATTTTTAGCCAGGGTGACTGACTGCGTTCCCCTGTGATTCTGATGTCAGCCTTACTTTTCTTATGTCTTCCTGCTGCAAGCCAGGAGGTTATTCATCCATATTTTAGAAAATTGAGTTGTCATACTGCCAAAATAAAAATATTGTTCTTTTAAAATGATTAAAAATGTTGAGTGATTTCTAGAGTTATGCAACGTAAGCATGCTACACTGCACCTTTTGTAAACAGTACAATGACATTGTTGTCACTGGAAGACTATGAACCCTTTTGAATCCATTTTAATGGTCTGTCTCTTTTCTTCCTGTAGAACTTTTACAAGGAGATAGACAGAGAGGAGATGTACATCAGGTAAGTCATATGAAGCCTTGTGTCTGTTAAGCATGTTGATTTCTGGACATTCAAACCTTTTAAGGCATTTTACACACACTACTATTGTACTTCACAATACAGTGCATTAGAAGACTCTGCTAAGTTAATTGCTTTACATTCTTCCCAGCCACATGTCCACATGGATCCAGAATAAAATATTAGATTTTGTTAAAATAGGTTTTCATTTCCACAATCTCACCAGTCAGAGTGTTCTGTCTGTCAAGCTTTATTTGAGGTGAAAGAGGCGGTCCAAACACATTAGTCTGGCGGAGTTAACTTCACTGTTGTCAATAAGTGAAAGGCCCAGCCAAACATGTTTAATCATTGTTTTTTTTCCTGCCAGGTACCTGTACAAGCTGTGTGACCTCCACAAAGAATGCGACAACTACACCGAGGCTGCCTACACTCTGCTGCTGCACGCCAAACTGCTCAAGGTGCACAAACACAATATCAACAGCAAATAAATACTCGCTAAGCATACTCGCTCTCATGAATACTTCAAACCAAACCTAAATACACTGTTCAGCCATTGTCAGGGAGATGGCATTTAACCTCAGGCATTAAACAAGTGTATATCTGTGAATTTGAATGTGTAAAGGATTTTGAGAGATAGGCCACATCCCTTTAATCCCACCATGGCATGAGATGGCTGCTTACAGCGCAGAATTGCTGAGCAGCATCTTTTTCACCTTGCATAGTCGATGCAAATCACAGCTAGTATCTGATCTTTTCTGGAGAAAAAAAAGCTAAGGCACAGTTTAAAGTAGAGGATGAAGCAGCAGCAGCCACCTGAGGTGCTTCAAGATAAAGGTGTACTTTTACTGTCCTCTTTGTCAGCTGGAAGCGAAGCATCCTCTATCATAAATCACACAGTTCAGAGCAAGGCGCCTCTGGTTTAAGGTGGAAACGGCAGCAACTTTGTACCACACTTTTAGTGCAATATCTTAAATTCAATACCTAAATATTGATCAGCTATCATGAAGCATTTCTTTCACAATATTACAATACCACCCCTCTTTTTTAATTTCTTGATTTTGAGGTGTAAAGGTCCTGATTGTTTTTATCTTTGACAAGAATATATCACATCCCGACACAGAGCTTCTCACACAAAGTGCTGCAGTGTCTATTCCCAGTTGGGGGTTTGGTATACCCTGAATTTGGAGTTGTTCTTCTCTGCCTTTTATCCAAAATGGTTGCATCCAACATCTCATCTGTATTTGCATAAATAGCCAGCTGCATCAGCTTTTGTACAGGTCCCAACAGTGGAGAGCAGGCTGTGACTGAATCACATTTTCCTTGTTGAGCAGTCACAGCATTTGCAATAGTTGTTTATGCTATTATTATTTTAATTCTGCTCATCTCTCAGCAGCTGTGGCATTCCTGATCGTACCTTCAGAGAGAGACTCTCTATTGTTTTTTGGAAATTGGTTAATTCTGTTTCACCGGAGTCTGGATAAATCCTTTCTGTCCTGTGTAATCTTTGAAGTCACTGTCCTCCCTTTTGTATTCACACACAAGCACAAAGGTAAACATGGTTGAATGAGGTTTAAAGGATGGATCCATAATTTATCACCAGCATTTATAGAGTAAAAAGCAGCCCGTTTAGTAATAATTTGTCCTCTAGTAGAGTACTTGCAGTAGTATAGTAATGGTTCTTTGAGTATTGTCAGCGATGTGTCAGCACTTCAGTTCTGTCGATGCAGGGTCACCAGCCATCCATGAATAAACAGAGATCTATGTTACCCTGTAAATGTTGCAGTTCAGCTGTAAAGGAATCAATAACCTGATCCAAAGCCTCCGAGCATCTCTCCTCATGCCACAGCAACAATGTGCAGAGCAATTACTTTTTCACCCATCTCCAGCACAGGGTATGCAAATTCCTTGGCTTTGCTATTCAAATGTATCCCTTATTTCACAAAGCTTGGTCAGATTTTCTCAGAGATCTTAACTCTTCAGGTTATTAACAACACTACAAAACCCCTATTAAAATGGGCTGGTAATGAATCGGTCCAGGCAGCGTGCATAGAACTGTGCTACCTCGACACAGAGGCCAATCAGATTGTCCATCTCCCTGTTAGCCAAGCTGCTCTAGCATGTCAGAAACCTCATTATTCTTCATGCTGGGTGAATAAAAGCCATGATGGAGTACACAGTCAGCAAAAATACATACCCCCGCATTCTTGTTTGGTCTTGTTTTGCATCACTCTCCTTTGCCTACCACACTTTACAAAATCAAGTAGAATTTATAATGAATAAGATTACACTGCTGCATGACTCAATTGTATCTGATGTTTATTGTGAACACGAGCATAAGTGATGCTTCTCTCTGCTCCCATAGCTCCACGTCACTGGACTGGCTTCCAGCGGAGCTAGCCTACCACAGCACTGTTTTGGGTTGTGGGGATACTTGTGCTAAAATCAATAACAGCAAAATATTAGCCACAGAAAGCCATGTATTGCACTGATGCCCTCTCTGAGCCATTCAATATGTATCGACGCATGTTTCATTGCCCATGTCTCAAGTTCCCATCTTGCCCTGCCAGAGTGCAGGGCAGCTTTAAAAAGAATTACAGATCAATCTCACCCATTTGCATTGGCTATAACTCAGTGATTGATTTCTTGTCACCTGTTCCCATATTGTATTGCATAGTGTTGACCCCAGTGCCTACATGTCCTCTGTAGTGGTCAGACGAGCAATGTGCAGCCCACCTGACTCAGAGAGACGGCTACCAGGCCTCCACTCAAGGACAGCTTAAGGACCAACTCTACCAGCAGATTATCAATTACTTCGACAAGGGCAAGGTAAGAGGCACACACATTCTGGCACGCACATGCAGACGAGTGGTCATAATCATGATAAATCCTGGCTCTGAGGATGCTATTTTTAGATGCTGTCATCTCTGTTAAATACCTCTTCTGGCAAGGAATCAATGGACGTTTCATATTCCTTTTCTACAGAACTGGGATTGTAAATAATTGTCTTCTTTTTGTTGGGCGCATATCAGACCACACAAGCGTTAATGTGGCTCTTTTGTGTTGTCCCCTACATTTCATAAAACCTTTTTTCCTGCTTTTCTTGTCTGCTTTCTCTTTTTGCATTCATATCACTTCAGTGAGGTACTTTAACACCATCTCTATATGATACCACCCTGTTGTGACATGAAAAGCAGGTCATTCATATGTACCTCCGATTAAGGAAATGTTCTACTCGTGTTGGACCCGGCAGCCCTGTGCAATTCTTCAACACTCTTTATATTTTGTTCCAGAGAACAAAAAGGGTTTTCAGCCTGGAATGAGTCTACAGGACTACAGCCAGAGCTTCTCAGAGATGATGTCCCAAGGCTGTGTATGTGTCATCAGTGTTGGGGTGCCGCCGCCACTCTCGGTTTTCTAGCCAACTGTCACTTGTCTCGGGGAGACGACAAATTGAAAAAGCGTTCAACAAACACTCCAGAGTGTTCAGGAAGTGTTACAGTGGCTAAACAAATACATCAACACTCCAGAGAGGGTGGTATCAACTGATGACTGTCACTAAGAGTGTCATCGGAGTCATCCAGAAAGTAGTCCCAGATTGTCTTGCCACCACCACTCTCACTGATGGCTGGCTGATCTAAGTAGCACCCTGGGCATGGTCCACCTCCAGCCTGGCCCAGATCAGTTCAGCCCAATCTAGTCTGTTAGAAAGCCACTTAGAAGCCTTTCAACATGTTCAAGTGGCTCCCATCTATCTGTGACACCACTCCACTGCAGTGGATGAGACTCAAGGGGAAATGCATGATAAATGTGCTTCTCCCAAAGAGGATTGCCTCTGAGTTTGTGTTTTTGATCAGAGAAAAAAAAGTAAAGAATATTGACATAATAATATTCACATGTGTCTATTTTCAAACACTACATTACATTGAATAACATTGCCTGGGAGAGATAATTAGTTTTATTCAGTTGACTTAAAAAAGGAATGGTTTATCTCAGCTTAAATCTTGATAAATAGTTCATTTACTAACTGTGCGTGTGTGTGTGTTTGTGTGTGCTCCATAGATGTGGGAGGAGGCAATCATCTTGGGAAAGGAACTGGCTGAACAGTACGAGAATGAAATGTTTGACTTTGAGCAGCTCAGTGCATCCTTGGTAAGTGACATTATGTTTGTGTTTAACTTTAATGTTATTTTGTTAATTAATTTATTATATTCCAGTATGTGGACTATTACTACTCTACAATAATAAATCTAGAGAAAATGCCTTGAGTTTTTGAGAACAAAGAAAGAAGTTTTGAAGTTTTATTTTTCATTGAGGTTAAAATTGCTTGTTCAAGAGTGTTCTTGTCTAGATTGGCAGCAACAACATAAAAGAGATGTCATAAAACATATTACAAAATGCATAAATGTGCATATATAATCCACAGTAAAGATTATACAAATGTTTTCCATTGTATCTTCCAACAGCGGAAGCAAGCCCAGTTCTATGAGAACATAGTGAAGGTCATCCGGCCCAAACCTGACTACTTTGCCGTAGGCTATTACGGCATTGGCTTCCCCTCCTTCCTACGCGTGAGTACTTACATCTACATACATCCCCCAAAACTCTCAGCACCCCGCACATGGCTGATAGCACAGCGTGGGTGAGTCATTTGTCAAAACAGATGATGGATAGGGTTAACCGTGATTGCTTAGTTCTCAGCCTCACCAGTCAATACTTTGTTCACATGTCTGGCTCCCAATGGGTTTTGGTTGTTTTGGTTGTTTTGGCGGGCCTTACATCCCACCTGGTCTGGTTTTCACTTACTGTTCACTCACTTACTCACTCACAGAAAACAAACTGTGAATCATAAGCCGCTGTTACATGTGTGGGCTATATAGAAGATCCAAAATAATGTACTGGACGAATGCCCTACTGTGATGGAAAAGTTGAAAAAAAAAAAAGACAGAGCTGTGAATAAAAACAATCTCGTTCTCTCCCTCTTAGCCTCGTGTTCTCTCATTCATGGTCTATCTTTCCCAACTTTTCTCCTTTCTATGTATCTAATATTTGCATGTTTTTAGCATGTATTATATTGGTTATTCTGTCTGCTGGTCAGTTGGTTAACCTTAAAAATTCCCCCAAAATCCGCCATTGCAGGACATATGCCTTTAAAGACGGTTGGGCCCAGACGACTGACCACAAGAAAGAACACAATCTTTGTTTGTCTGCAAACACTGCCTTTAACTCCATCACCCGAACTTCAGCTGAACACCCATTTCTCCATGCCGTGAGTGTGGCCTGCATCACAAGGTGTCCCATCACCACCTGCAAATCGAAACCGTGCACCCAATACAAAGTGAAAGAAAGGGAAACGGTCACACTGCAAATTGCTTTTAGTGGCTTCTGAATCATGGGACGTAATCCCAAAACACTCAGACCTATGCCTCTTTAGATAATTGGAGCTTTACTTTTGAAGTTCTTGCAAGTGGTGGGACGTTCACAGTACAATGGAAGCCACCCAGATTTTAAAATAACCACCATTAGTTGGCCATTGATCATTATGAATATGAACACTTGAACTGAATAATAACCCCCAAGTCTATTTAGAGCCCCTACCAAGTATACTTGGCCGCTAACCCTGAACTGATGTGTATTACCCCTCTAAATGTCCTGGCTGGCCTTGTTCCAATCTGATCACAGCTTATTACAAATTAGGTATGCGTTTAACAGGCGTTTGATATCTCCTCACCGGCCTTATTCAGTGTCTAAGGTGCTACTGTGTGCATATCAGACCTCTTATTCTTTGAAGGGTGTCCTACTCTGTCCACATATAGGTTTTTATTTAAACAAAATAAATTGATGTGGGCTGAGGATTTGTTTGCTTTTAATATATTCCCTGTTAAAGCTGTCTTTAGTCCTCTGGCATGCTAGTGTTGTCAAAGCCTTGTCAACACTAGCAACACACTACTGTCCTCTGTATAAGATATTGTTAAAGTCCACTTTCAAGGCAGTGGTGGTCTAAAGGTTAGAGAAGGGAGCTTGTGACTGGGAGATCGTCGGTTCAATCCCCAGACCAACAGGATAAAATCTGGGTGGGGAAAGAGCAGTGCTTGTCCCTACTGGGTAGCTTTCAGGTATGAATGTGTGTAACTGTGTAAATGTGAGCAGGGCATTCGGGGGGGGGGGGGTTTGCTACTCTCCCATCTCCATGTGCCCCTCCTAGCCCCTTTCATCTGGCAGGGCAGAAACTCCATTACAGACAGGGGCAAGCTGGTCTAATCTATCTGGCTATTTAGACTTTAAAAGAACAGCTTTCAGTTCTCTTTTTTTCTCTCCTTTGTATTTATGTTACGGGCAGTTTGACCTTACCGGAAATAACCAGGGCAGGTGTATGCTGGGTTGTCTTTGCCAATAGGATTTTACACTTATATTGTTTTGTCTTTTTAAATTGTGGCGCTCCTCATGCTACAGTAGATAAAAAGATAGTGTACAAGCTGGTCTTGAATATTACTATTACATATAACATCTTATCCTGATAGAGAGTCATTGCTCTTGCATTGTGGCTCTTACATTGTACGCTATAAAAGTCTGCATGCCCTCTTGATATTTCATAATTATGTTGAAAGATTTCTGTGTGAGTACATAGGGAAGTGTTTAAGCGTGGGTTACTTATCAAGATAAATATAGTTAGGGGGGTTAGCTTCACACCCCATATTGTTGTTTGTGTTGCAGCATTGCAGTGTCCTCAGGGAAAAGTCAATTATGTGACAAAATCAATACTTTGATAAAGCCCTTTTGTATCCACCCCCCTTAATAATGGATTTTATGCAAGAGTGCTTTATTCAGCTGCTTATGATTTATTAGTAGTTAATGGGGTTAGCCACTAGGGTACCTGCTAATTGTAAAATGCTCGAGACCATGTCATTTGTTTATATCAGCAGATGTAACTAAGCCATTGGTCTCAGTTATCTTCATTTTTGTATTTAGTTCTGTGCTCAAACGCTTCTATTACTTACAAAACAAACCATAGTAAAGACATATTTACACATATTTTTCTTAACCCATTCTGATCATTTCAACCGTGAGAGTAACAATACTTTTTCACAAAGCTTCACTGAAAGCCTCTATTGTATGCGTTTACTCTATGAAGAATCTGAGTTGCTTTCAGCTTTCCAACACATTAAAGTTATTCTCAGTATTTCAAATACTCTACAATTGTTTCTCTCCATTTACATCCAGTCTGCGTGTTTCTGCTCCTCTCCCTTCTCTTCCTATCATTTCTAAACTTTACTTAATCCCTGTATTGAGTTTCCTGTGAGCGCTCCGCTTAAAGAGCAGTTGAGGGTGTGTGAAAGTTGGTTTGAAATATGTATCCTAACACACCACATTCAGAGACACTCGCCTATCAGTTGTCATGTTCTATCATTCCAAATGTTCCTCAGACTGACCCCTGAGAACACTCAGGGAGATGGAGGAACATTCCTGGCTTATACATATTTAGGAGCACTCTGTGCACTCTTCTCGTATGACTTATTTTTTGTTTTGAAATTCAAATGATGAGCTTTTTAACAGCTTTTGTGTCTGTTAAACATTATGCGATTCTGCAGTAGATTGAATGGAAGTATATTTTTCTGGGAAACTATCACTGCCAAGAGGGTGAGACATTGATATCTCATTGGTTTCCCTGTTGTCATTTTCCCACATATGAAAATCTTCCAGTTTTGCCACAAGTTTATCAAATCACTTGGCTGTATGAAATTGCCTTTCTAGCCCAAGAAAGAAAAGACCATTTCAGCATGAGTTATTATCTCAATGACTTCTGTGATTTCTTTGACAGAACTAGCCAGTGTCGGTTGAGGGTAATGAAAATGAGAAATTGTGAGATTATGATTACTGTGTGATTACCACATAATGCAAGTTTTATGAATAAGCATACAATATACAGTGATGAAAAAAGATTAGATGTCCTTGACCAGATTCAAATGCATTAGAGAAAATATTAAAAGCAAATCTTGCAGCTGTTTACCATTTTGAAAATCTCAGCAGTGTGTTGTCAGGCAGATGTAGCAACTTCTCCTGCAGCTGGAAGGAATGGCTGTGGAAATCAACATGCTTTTGTCAACTTATCTGTCAAAGCAAATTTAAAAATGGCCTCAGGCATGTTAAGTGGCTGCAATTCCTTTAATTAATTTGGGAATTGAGGTGTGTGCCGTGCATGAGCATAGGGCGTGCTGTAGGTGAGCTGTTCTTCAGTGACAGCTTAAGAAAGAAAGAAATGTAAAAAGGGCTGTTGCCCTTAGGTTAGATCTATAAGAGATCAAGCTGCTAAGATGTGAAGAGGGCCCATTCTCAGGTGCCAAGATCTTATCCCACTGATTTCAAATGAAAATAATCATCGGCTTGCATGATTGTGTGTCTGCCTTCATGTACGTGGCAAAGGTCTCATTGTTTCCCTTATTGTCCTTCAGAACAAAATGTTCATCTACCGTGGGAAGGAGTACGAGCGCAGAGAGGACTTCGAAGCACGTCTTCTCACACAGTTTCCCAATGCAGAGAAGATGAAGACGACCACGCCGCCCAGCGAGGATACAAAGTGTTCCTCTGGACAATGTATCCTTATTTTATTTTAATAATTTGAATTTATTTTATTTAATAAAATTAAATACATTATTTTTTAATAGAATAATTGTTCATATTATATGAGGGTTTTTTTAATTATTATGGTGCAGCCGCCGTGTTAAATGCTGCTGGTACACAAAAGGAAATGTGTTTTTTATGTGCCACAAATTGATTGTGCATACATGCGGAGTAATTGGGGGGCTGGGGGACATGGTTTTAAACAAAATTAATATGATTAATAATACAAACTTTGATTTCTATGAATGCCGATTAAGAATAGCAGTGAATAATCACCAGGTCCTCATAACTGTATTTCATTCATTTGAGTTCAGTAGTTTCAGTTATATCCTTGATGTTTGTGCTGAAGACATCCAGTGTTTCACGGTTAAACCCATTCTCGACCTGCCTGCCAAGTTCCAGCACAAACCCGTCTCTGAACAAATAGTGAGGTAAGGAGGATATCCTCTCCTCCACACACACTCATTTCTTTACAATTACGTGTTCCTCAAAGTCACACAGCATGCATTTCAATACAGAAAGTTCAATTTACTTTCCCCAGTAACTCAAAAAACAATTCGGAGAGCTTGTCATGACATGCAAATGCATTAGGTTTATTTTTGTGTGTGGTATTTTGTGTGCCGCTGTGGTGAAAGCCAGTAAATCTTGATGTAAATGTTTGTCTGTGTAGAACAAACAGTGGTTGACCTTGTCCTTCTAGTGGTTATTAACTTGCACCAGCCATCTGCTATTAGGCACTGTGCCAAGTACAACATTGTTTCTCTGACATCATTAATACCTTTGTGTTGTGCACCAGGGCCACAGTAAACAGTGTGCCCCCTACACTCCCACTTGTTTGCCCAATCTGTACGCCAGCCATGCACTGCATCAGTCAGCTGTGCAAATTTCCCTTTGATATGCCACCCAACGCATCAATAGACATAATTAAAAGAAGACATTTACTTGGATGACCTTAAGGCAAATATACCTGCGCACTGATCTTATCACAAGCCTGCACCATTGGTCACATTCCCCTAAAGCAGCCTGTTGGCTTGTCTGCTAACAGTGTCTGATTGGAATATGTAACTCTGTTAATAGCCCAGATTAGACAGACGTGTTTAGAGAGAGATAGAGGACTGTTCCACACCAACTGTCTGTCCGTCTCTCTTTCTCTGCCAACTGTTCTCTCTGTTTCTTTCTCCACCTCTCGCTGTGCTTTCCCCACTTGTCTCTTTCCGTCCCTATCTCTCTGTTTTCTTTAATTTATTCTCTCATTCAGTACAAAGGATCACGGTGCATAGCAATGAGACTGAGCTGTTTGAGGGTCAAGGCAGCAGGCGGAGCACACCCCCCGTCTGACCTTGCTTTGTCCACCATACTTCTGCATCCTCTCTAGCCCGCCAGCTAATTTTATGTAAAAGCTTAATTGGGGTAGCGCAGCTGATTTATTAATCTGTTTATTAGATCAGAAGCTCAGAGGCTCTTTTTTTAGGTTAATGCCATGTTTTCGCTAATTTGGGAATGGTCCTCATCATGTTCATTAAATAGTGTGTTGCTCTTTGTGATCCAAGCACAGAAGGGAACATCTGATTGTCGGTAGAATATACCGTAAATAGCTCAATTACAATTTACACAGTCCTTAGTAAAAATTAGTTCATAAGTTGTAACAACCCATTCTGCACACACTTATTGCTGCTACTACAAACATAAAAAGGCACAGATTTCTTTCTTGCTAATGCAGGAAAAACATGCTGTTCGAAAACATATGGCATTGTTTTCGAAATGTAATATGCTTTATGAGGATAATACATCTGTAATTATTTTGCCAGAACAGTGTGAATGTGTAGGCGAGAGAGAGAAAAGAGCCAGTAAGGCACCAATGTGAGAGACCATGAATGTGCCCAGACAGCTGCTCCCACAGCCACTATGCAACACTATCATTTTCCTGGTGTGAAAAGTCTATTAATCTGATTTGGCAAAGTTCATCCCCACTAGGCATGTGCCACTGTCACGTTTAGCTGCAGCATCTCTACATGTCTGACATGTTGGACTAACCTCAGGTGCTGCCAGTGAAGTGTGTGACCCAAAAAATGAATGTCTTTACCATGTAGATAAGGCCTTGCCATAAACCAACATGCTAAATACCACAGTTCCTGGCAGAGCCTAATCCTGTGTTTGATCTGAAGCAAAGCAATCACCCTTTGAATCGATCCGTAGATCGCCCATAACAGTTTTAATTTACTCAGGCACTGATTCTCTCCCTCCCCAGCTTCTACACAGTAAACGAAGTCCATAAATTCCAGTATTCCAGGCCAGTGAGGAAGGGAGAAAAAGACCCCGACAACGAGTTTGCGGTAATTACTCTTTTTCTCACTATGACTTTGCTTGTCCATTTTATTTTTTTCTAAAGGGTTTTATGAACTATTTGTTAACATAAGAATCATTATTGTAATGCTTTTTAAAATGAAAAAAAAATTCAGCCTTGGCCTAGCTAGTTTTGTTTGCCGAAGTTGACAACATAGTTGCTGAATATCAATCATTTATGGTTGGATTGATAATGGTCCTGTGTATTTAGTTATATCCCATTTCCTATTGAAAATCAATAGGAAATCAGAAAACTCTTTGAACACTGGAACAATGGTTGCCAACAAGAAGATCCAGACTAAATAAGACAGTGCTCCACATCTGGTTGCCTAGTGCAGCTATTCCTCTTGAGTTCTGATTTTTTTTTTTACGATTTATGTTTCGTGCACACTTAAAATCCAGGTTGTCAATGACATGGGAGACAAATTCACACTTTCCTCTGTGTGTTTAATGTGGCATCACTTTGGCAGCGTGGGATGATGTATTTAACTCATCTCAGACGTACTCTGACTGATAGGACCATCTCCGTCCTGACAGTGAGGTGATGGGTATCTATTGCTAGACATATTGCATCTATCTAACCTATTAAACAATATAAACACCTTTCTCCAATGTGAGCAGTAAGTTTCCTCTGAAAAAAAAATGTTGAAAGGTGGAAACACGCTGCAAATAAAATCCTCTCCTGTGTTGTATGATTTTCTTTATTATTTGAGCTCCATGGTGTATCAGAGAAGATTCTATCTTATTTGGGCTTTCTGTGAGCTACCATCCAGACCGGGAGGTTGTGCACACCTCCATCCCTTTAGCTCCCCCTACAATTGGCATCATATTTCTCTCATTCATGCAACAGCAGTCTAAAAGCTTGTCTAAATGTGGTTTGGCACAAAAACAGCAGCAAATACTTGTGTTTATAGTGCCTTGTCATGGCAGTTGATTTCTGCGCAGTGTTTTGATTTTGTGTCTTTGTCATCTTGTCAAAAGAACATGTGGATTGAGAGGACCACGTACACGACAGCATACAAACTCCCTGGCATCCTGCGCTGGTTTGAAGTCAAATCAGTCTCCACAGTGAGTATGAAGGGCCTGTCTGCCAGGCAGGCCTCCTAATCAGATGTGGATCTGCAGCCTTGCTCAGAGGCAATCAATATGATTTGTCCACTTAAGCTGTATAGACAGGCGTGTGGACACAGGCATGCCACTCTCCCGAACTAGCGACGGGGTATGTTCTCTCTCTGCCAGAGGGCCCACATTGATTCACCAAGCACTCTTTAAATACTTGTTTCCACAGAAAATAGCTACACAGCACAAATACAACTAGACAAGAGTTCAGAACTCTACTCACTGTTGGTTTTCCTGTAATATAGAAATCTGGATTGCTGTATGAAAAACCTGTTCATGAGAGGATGGTGTTTACTGTAGTGTTTGGAATGGGGACATGTCCCCTCCGTCCCACTAAAGCTGCATTAAGTAATTCAAATGCTGGTCTGGTGTCCCCATTTTGGGCAGGGATGTTGTCTGGTGGAAGAGGGAGTGTAGAGAAATGAGTGCAGTTATATAAGTTGGAGCACAAGAGCTGGTTAAAGTATCATTTAGAGCCAAAACACCCGCCTCATCCTTTTAATATGTCGTTAGTTTGTCCCAACACAAATGCACTACTTAGCGTAAATTGCCAGGCTAAGTATTACGCATTCAATTACTCTTTATTTGCCACTTTGATTAGTCACATTCATGTTTGTGCTGGTGAAAGCTTCAGAGTGGGGCACTTCTCAAATGTTATCTTTAGCCAAGAGGTTACCTACAGTCTGGTCACGCAGCATTCATAGCCGTCAAATAGCATCACATAACACCCACATACCAGGCAGCTTGGACATTAAGCACACCACAATTGTCCATCTGGTCGCAGCATCCTTAGCACAATAATTTGATTACAAAGAATTGATTCCCCCCCCCCCCCAACTCCCAAGTCTATATAGTGAAGTGTTATTCTCCATTGCCCCAGTAATTCAAAGCAGAGGCCTCTTCCTTCAGGCTGGGTTGGAACATACTATCAGGAGTAGCTTGCCCTCCAGATGAGCCAGAGAGAGGCCAGGTCCCCGAGGTTAGACTCTATTTAAAGCTTAATGACTGGGCTGAGATTCACCACGCTAAAGCCTTCCATCTGACAATGCTTTTATCAATCTGGCCTAAGACATACCCACACAGATTGGAGATTTGTCTCCCTGGCACAGCATCTTTATTTCTTTGGCTGGGGCCTGAGTCTGACATTTACTCAACAATCCACTCATGTTTCTCCTTAGCAGCAAGTTGCAAGGTGGGGATTTTTCTTTTTCATCCAAAGTAATGAGATTGCCTCTATGTGGAGTTACATGGATTGAGTTGGAATATTCTTTTACACAGCAGAAGAATTAATGACAGCATTTTTTATTTGTCTTTTTTCAGAATTGCCAATCATATTTTGTTTACATAGGAACTGAAATTCCCCTACACAGACATGCTATCAATCTTCATTTGACAGTCACAGGTTTATGTATGGGCGCAGTGGAGAATTATTCATTGCTTCTCTATCCTACATAATTTATGTGCGTAGTTAAGGGTTCCTAAGCCCATCTTCTAATAACATATCCCTAGTCACTGAACACAAAATGTTTCCGCTAGATTGTGAGGATCACAAAGACAGTAATGTGTAGATATACGGACACAGGTGAATAAGTGATGAGAATTGTCAGTGACACCTTCACTTACTGTGCGGCACAGGAGGAGATCAGTCCACTGGAGAATGCCATGGAAACGATGCAGCTGACCAATGAGAAGATAAGCAGCATGGTGCAGAGGCATCTCAACGACTCAAACCTTCCCATCAACCCCCTCTCTATGCTGCTGAATGGGATTGTGGACCCAGCTGTCATGGGAGGTTTTACCAACTATGAGAAGGTAGTCAACATGGAAAAAAGCTTTGGATTTATTTTATCCCTGTATTGTCTCGACCTGTATACATTTATGTCCACATATGCATTTTTAGTTTCTCTCTACTTTGACAGAAGCATTAAAATAATAGTCTGACATCTTGGGAAATGGGTTTTTTGTTTGAGTTACATGAGAAGATCATTACCACTCACTAAGCAATGTTAAGCAATCTTATGCTAAGTTAGCTTAGCATAAGGCCTGGAACATTGGGGGGGACTAGCTAGCCTGCTTCTCTTCTAAGGTAACAAAATCCCCACACCCACACCTCTAAAGCTTATTATACACCTTACATAACTTCCTGGAGTCTTTTTTTGTGACCAAATGTTTTTATTTGAGTACAAACAATATGCTGAGACATGAGAACGTGTCCCAGAACCAATAAAAAACACACAAAGGAAAGACGGGAAGGGGGGAAACTTCCGTCCTGTTTTCACAGTGAGGTTGCCAGGCAATCAGCAGAGACTTCCGGAAGTCACTGCAGCAGCCAAGAAGTGGTCCAGCACATAAACCCCACAACACACAACAGAACGTGTTCATTTGTAATCTTAAAAGGTACTGAGTGATGTTACCCTTGTTAAAAGCCAGGCTAGCTGTTTCCCCCTGTTTTCATTCTTTATGCTAAGCTAAGCTAACCACCTGCTGCTCCAGCTATAGGAATACATATATTAGAGTGGTATCAATCTCCTCATCTAACTCTTAAAACGTAAAGTGAAAAAGCAGATAATGTCAAACACACGATCTTCTGACACATTATACAGTATGTTCCTGAAAAATTCTAATATATTAAACAATATTTAACGCTTATTCAAATGAACCATTTTCCCCCCCAGGTTTGATTTCATGCTGTAATATGGAAGCATAATCTCTTGCATATTTCGAGTCCTAGAAGCTCCTTTTCTGTCAGCCTTATTATTTTTATAACTACACTTACCACTCGCTCACATATTGTTTGCAATCAAGCAAATCATCACAAGTCATCATGAATTAGTTTCTGTTTGATAAGACCTGGGCCTTTCTTTCTTTTTCAAAAATCTCAGTCGTGCTTGTATCCTGCTTTCATCACATTTCTAGTGTTCTCACTGGTTTGTGAGCTGCACCCTCTATTCACCGTGGCACAATAGTTACTCATGGAAAAGAAAATTCTTTTTACTTATTGTTTGATGCTAAAAAAGTGATAGCCTATTGGTTTCCCAGTATATATCCCAACCTGGAATAGATTCATATTGGCCTTGTGAAACGGTGCAGTATGAGTCAGAGGAAGAACGTGAATTATTTGCCCTCAGGTCATTCCTTCATCTCAGTGAAATAGTGCAGGTGGTGGAGTAGAGACGGATTTCTTGACTAAATTATTTTTTATTCTTAACAGCCCTTTCCATTTCCCCCTTGACTTGTCAGTTATTTTCTCCCCCTTTTCATTTTATTTATATCACAAACTTCTCCACATTTCAGATTGTTCCTTCTGTCTTCCTCTGTATGTACTTTTCCTGTATTCATACAAACAGACTTACTCCAGTACCTCCTCTCCCCTTTTCTGCAGGCCTTCTTCAATGATAAGTACATACAGGAACACCCAGAGGACCTTGAGAAGATAGAGAAATTGAAAGACTTTATTGCCTGGCAGGTGAGACTGAAGTATAGTGTTCATTTTCAGCTATGTGGATTGCATTATGATCATGTTAAAGCATCAGACTGTAGTTTGTAAACCATCAGTCTGTCTCCCTAAGATCTCATGCTTTTTTATTTTAAAAGATGACATTTGTCATCATAATACATCTTTTTCCCATGGCACATGTGAAGAGCAGAGGAAGGCATAGCCGACAGGCAGCCAAAACACAGCATGATTAGATGGTATGGAGGAGCATGAGATGCCGTGGATGCATTATGTTTTTAGGTTGTCTGGCCTTCCCATTCCTGTGACCATGACATCCAAGGCACCCCTGGAGGGAATTTCCTCACATTCAGCACAAACATCCACTTAATACCTTATATTAAATGCATTTAAAGTCTTCACTACATATATTACATGAGTCGGACAGACATGGATTTAGCTGCAACTTCACTGGCTGGTGGAGGCATACAACCTTGAGGCGGTAATTCTAGTTACATCTGAAAGTCCTTCATACACACAGTGGAGAGTTGTTTAAATGCTGAAGGATACTTGTTCTGTATATTATGGCATTTATATCTGAAATATTATCTCCTTCTAAAGCTCTGCTGCTGCAAAAACGAAAAAAAAAGTCACTCTGAAAGGTTACAGCTGAAAAATACAATATTGTTTGAAGAACTCTTGAGTGTACTTCCAGGAGTGTCCAATGAGAGTAACTGAAGTGAGCAGGGGAAAAGTGTGTTAAAGAGTTCAGTGGAGATAATAGCGAGGGAGAGTGCTGAAGCAAACATTCTGAAGTTCGGGAGGATGCTCCACTGCGTAAAGAGACAGCGAGAGATCAGCATTGCCGTTTTCTGCGAGCTCTGCACCCTTACTGAGGCTGAAGGAAGTGCACACACAGCAGACAAGAAATGCACATACACACATATTGTTGGAAAACACACATGCTGTTTAACATCTTACTATGAAACTCCACAGAGTTTTAGCTCATTTGTGGAGACTTCTTCCTGTCAGGATTTTAGAAAGCTGCACTGTACGTTTTCTGTTTTGTTTTGGTTCTTTTATTACTCTCTCTTTAGCTCTGAACTAAGGGTCACTTTAATAATCAGGAAGTTATGGTTTCCTGCCTTATGGTCACCCAGGAATTGAGCACAGATTTTCTCACACCAAGTTTCTCTTTCTGCTTCCTATCGCTAGTTGCAAGGAAAAAGAAAGTTAATTGAATTTGCAGTATTTGTTCCACTCTCCGTTGTTATAAAATAGGTCAACTTTGTGCTCTGCATCTCTGGAGGAACTCCTCTGAATCTGAAAAGTTATTTTGTGTTTCTGCAACCTTTTCTGTCTTATAAGGTGCAATGATTCACACAGGAATATGGTTGCTTCTTATTATGTAATTTGTGATGCAGCTCACATTTATTCTTCCTTAGAAGTAAGACTGTTTTTCATAATTAACATGTTCCTATCAGTTGTTACTTTTTTTTTGGAGACATTCAGATTGTGTTAACATTGGGGAAATGTAGCATATCACTGGCTGAAATAGAAGTTGGCAAAGCAGGTGACCTAAAAATAAATGTGTCACTACTTCATTACTCGTGGAAAGAAGTGGATATCACAAATACATTATATCTGACAAGGTTGGAGTATGCAACTAGATTTTACCTTTAAGACCTATCAGTTATTTTTATATTCATCTCGAAGCAAAGGCACTGAACAATGTCTGTTTTGTTTCAAAGCTTTGTGTTGTTTCCAATGCAGTGCTCAAATGTGATAGAGCCAAATCCTATCCAGCACCAATTTAACATTTCAGCTCGACTCAAATAGTGTTAGAAATCACACTGCAATTTTGAAAGGATCCTCCACCCACAGTCCATGGTACCAATTAGCAAGCACTCTGCTGTACACCCCAGTCAAACCAGTATGAGATAAACATGTTGCTCTATCTTGGCAGCCCAGTTAAAAATGTCCTTCACATCAAGCTGTCATGGTGGTATCTATGTATCCTCCATAAGCACAAAAAGACGTGATTGAAGTTGTTTGGTGTGATCATCACAGAGACATGTCATAGAGAAAGCAGAAATATATTTGCCAAGCCCACGACAAACACACAAGGAACATTTTAAAGAGATGACTAAGGCAGAGTTGTTGATTTGAATTGGTATCAACTGTTTCCTTGCCAGAGCCTGCATGCTTGTTTATCTTGCTTCTTGAATCTGTCTAAATGAGACAAATGGAGGCGAGCCTGCTCCAATGAACAAACTAAACGAAATGAGCCAGTGTGCACTGTTATTCTGAAATACCCATTGTCCTCGTCTAGCAATTAGAGAGGAAATGAGGAACTAGAAATCAGGAAATTAGGTATTGTAAAAATAGCTGCCTGGCAAATACAAAGTGCATGTTTTCTGTGATGTTTCTGGTTATAATTAACAAACGCTCTAGACAGATGCCTAAATAAGCACCTAAGACTTCTCACTGCAGCATGATCCATTCTATTTAAAGTTGTTAAGGTTAGGTGAGTGATCAATAAATTGAATCACCGACCCAAGCTGGAAATTTTCACCAGGGCATTGTCAACATAAAGCGTTTTAGTGACAATTCTGTTTTGTTTATTGTGTTTTAATTAAGTTTTTTGCTAGTCCTTTCATCTCATATATTGTAGCGTCTGCCTGCTTATTAGTCTCTCTGATTGGCTGCGTATGTCTCGAAAGCCTTTGTGTAAGGTATGTGAAATATATGTCATCATAGCCATTTACCCAACATGACATGACGTGTGTCTAAGAAGTCTGCTCACTGTGCATTAGTGAGGGGTAGAATGACAGGGTTCAGCTAAGAACACTGGGCTCTGACTGCTGATATCAAGCAGCAATGCTATTTCTTTTATACTGCACTCCAGCTGATAATCATGCCATTCACCTGTTCATTCAGATTCATTTGTAATCATAGCATGCATAACTGCAGCTTGAAAGGTGAATGTTTAGTTCCAAGTTGTGGTTTGCATGGCAATATGATGGGGAGACATGTGCATATACAAAAGGAGACTCTGTATTTATGTATTTCGGTAGTACAGAGAAAAAAAACACTTTGATGACTAAGTAATGATCATATTACAGAGAAACAATAACATATTTCTTTTTACATTGGTGTTTTGTGCTGGAAAGGCAGCTTGGATTTTTGTACCATTATCAATTGTGTCTGACTATTTCTTCCGATATATTTTTTATTATAAAAAAACAAACCCCTCACTTTCCCAGTTAGCATTGCAGTATTTTACAAAGACATTTACATCTGGCACTGCAGCTTTCCCCACTTTCCTTTAAAAAAAAAAAAACTTTCTAAGTTTTGGAAGCTAACTTTTAGAGTGAAATCCATGCTTGTTTTGTTTTATAAAAGTAGCCACAGGTGCACAGTGCCTAGTTATCAGATTTCAACATTAGCCTCACATAGGTTAATATCTTTTTCTGATAAACCAAATCATAAACCTGCTGTCTCTGTAAGACTGCTAGAGTAGAAAAAAAAGTTGGTCGATGTAATAAAACTACTAAACGTGTATGTCTGTGTGTTAGCAACCTTGAGCCTACGTGTCTTCCACAATGAGCTTATCTCTGTGCAGCCACCAAGCAGAATTCTGTTGCCATGCCGCCACTCAGTCACACTCAATCATCCTAAGGTCTATAAAAAGATGTGGGTATCCTGAGAGACGTGAATCTTGCCTCAGCTTTCACTCACTTTTTTTTCTCCCTGTTTCCGTTCTATTTCGTCTAACAACACTTTGTCCTTTCTGACTCCTCTCCCTCCCCCTTCTCTCACTCCTAGCCCCTCTCTTTCCTTTTACATTTACTCTCTCATCCTTCTCCTCTCCTATCCTCTCCTCTCCAAGAGGTTCAGCGGTGATGAGGATGCTCGCAGGGTCTCTGTAGCCTTCTCTCATTTATCTTTCTGTGCAAGAGCTTTGGTTTTGTGGAGCACAGCATAATACCTAACATTTAATAAGGGAAATATCCTGTATTGTTGACACTATGATACATGCTCGGTATCTCTTTTTAAACCAATCTGCTCTCCATGTGCTTCTCAAGTCATATGATACTTTTTAACGTATTAGTGCAGTGTATTACATGACTGAGAACCTGAAGCTACAACATTATAGATGTGTTTTTCTGCTTTAGTTATTTATTATCCATTAATATACCATTTGTTGAAACGTGTAAATGAAACATGCACCGTTTGAGGTTATTACTAAAGGTTGCATCATAAAAAATGAATTGGCGTTGTGTGCAAAATGAGTGAAGTCAGTTATTGCTGTTGCCTGCGGTGGAGGGGCAGTTTGGCCTCAGAGAAAAGGAAGAAAGGCAAGCAGTCACTAGGGAATCAGAGGTTAGCGCGCACACACACGCGCGCACACACGCGCACACACACACACACACACACACACACACACACACACACACACACACACACACACGCACACACCCACACACCCCTACCTCTTATTGCTGGCCAACCTATGCCAGATACTTCACACACTTCATTGTACCCACAGCAGATCCTTTGTTCCATTTGCTCAAGGCTTAGGTGAATTTGTTAGCTGTAAAAGCTACTGTACTTAGAATGAGGCATGAGACGCACTCTGCAGTTTAGTGTTTGCTTGTTTCTGAAATGTGCAAATGCACCACTCTGACTGGGACCGATTTAATATAATAAACATGAAATCATTAAATATTTCTGCAGGTGCCATCAGAAAGAAAAGGGCTGTTATTATCACAGGTGACTGTAACATATTTTCCTGTTCTCTCAGTTAATGTGCAATTCTCCACTGCCTTATCACAGCCAAATATAACATGTAAAACACCAGGTTCTAAAAACACAACCAAAAAATCTGTTATTTCAATCAAAAAATACTCTCTTCCAAAGGGATGACACTTCCTCTTCTTGCCAGATTTAGTCAGCAGAGCTAGCTGACACTGACTGTGGCACTGAAGTTTCCTAATTACTAGTTTTCAGCAGTTTTCCGTCTCTCTCTCCCTATCTCTCCCTCTATCTTAGGTGCATCTGTTACGTGTATAGATTTAGCTATTTACTACCTGCCTACAGTGTGAGAGGCAGCAGTGTCCTGGAAAGGATGCATTGCGTCCTTGTTTGCGTCAGAGGTGGGGAGGAAAACATCCATGCCATGCAGTACATGCCTATACATGTAGTCTGTCTATGCGTTCTCATTGCCTTGTTTAATAGGCCTGTGTTATGATGTGTTAATGTTGGAGGTGAAGGCAGGGGGAGGGAGTGTCATGGCAACAGCCTTCACTATAGTCTACTTCCACCTGGATAAGGTTGCAGTAATATTTCCTCTCTATGCACTCAGACTGATATGCATGCACGGCTTGTGCTGCGTATGCATATCCAAGGGTCCAAAAGTCATGCAAGTAAAATTGGATGTATGCGGTGGGACAGGAGCGTTTTCCTCTGATGAATGAAGAACTGGCATGTAGCTAACCTCTCATCTCTCTAGGGTATGTTGGATGAAGGTTTCTTACACTACTGTTTTGCCCCCGGCAGATCCCACACCTGTCCGAAGGTGTTCGCATCCACGGAGAGAAGGTCACAGAGGCGCTGAGACCTTTCCATGACCGCTTGGAGGCCTGCTTCAAGCAACTGCGGGAGAAGGTGGAGAAACAGTATGGGGTAAAAACCCTGGTAAGAGCTTTTACTTGTTTGGGAGCTTTCTGTTACATAAACAGTGCTTTGTAGCTCAGTGTGGTCATTTCTAGGAGGGGCTAATGTAATCTGCTGCCTTTTATTTTTCTGTGTGTGTTTGGCCTTAAGTTGTGTAATGTAACATATCAAACAATATGATAGTGTTATACATTTCAGAAATCCATCATGTAAGATTGCCTTTATTCCACATATGTTTTTTGTTTTTCAGATAAACATTGATGCAATTACTTTGTGTTATCTGAACATTGTCATTATTTAGTATTTTGCATACAGAGAAAAATAATGGTCACAGGATGACAGAAAAACATCAATACAAACATGGCACACGGTGTAACCGTTACTGAGGAGAGTGGTGTTCCTTAGTTTGATTTACTTTCCTGTGGGAGGAAGCACTGCCAGACTGTTTAATAAGCCGGTGTCCAAACCAGGACATAATGCTGATAAAATTGAATAAGACAACAATTTTATGCCATTTTTAAGAGCTGATGTCAAGAACACAATCAAAATTAATATTAAGCTACCATTTTGAGTTCCCTGTTCCTTAACAGCATGTCCTCCAGCTGCACTTAGAACACGCACGTCATATTTGCTTTTACTGTTAAGTCCGCTTGTGTGCAGTGGGATGCTGCTGGGGACGACCTCCCATCTCTCTCCTCTTTTACAGATTTAATTGTTGCTTGGCCAAGCTTTTCCCTCAATCGTGCCTGAGGTAAAGATGCACTCGCTCAATTTAAAGGGAGAGGGTAGTGACCTTTCAAACAAGAAAAAAAGCCATCACTTTCCATGGTGGGATAATAAGGTTATCCCATCAGATGTGTGATGACCCTTTTCTTCACTCAAAATTAAATACAGACTGGTTAGATCTTTTAGCAGAAGTACAGGAATAAATAGTAGCACCCCCTAACTTTTTGTTTGATAATGTTGCTGCATTCGGAGCTCTATGCTCTACGTAGAATTAGGATAATACTGGGAATGACCTTCACACACTGTATATTTTCAGTACTGTAAACAGAAATAAAAATGCACAGATAACTTCAAAGCAGTCATTGACTTCTAAGCTGAATTTTGTTCTGTTTTTCTTTTCCCCTGTGGTGGTGTCAGCCGGCAGCAGACGAACGGCGGGGGCCTCGTCCTCAGTCCATGGTGCGCTCCTTCACCATGCCCTCCTCCCAGAGGCCGCTGTCAGTGGCTTCAGTCACCTCCATCTCCTCTGACAACTCCCCCTCCAGGCCTGGCTCAGATGGGTAACACCTGGTTTACAGTTCTTCAGGGCGCAAAATACCAAACATCCTCTTTGGCTTTTTTTGGTCATCCCATTTGAGCAGTTTAGAAAAGTGTTTTTGGATTACTGTCTTAATATAATAATAATCCCTGCCGCCCATATCTTGATAAATCAGTCCCGGGCCCCACGAGAATGTGCATTTGCAATTTTTGATTAACTATTCTTTTTGTTGAGTTAATCATGTGTACCTGTCACGTACAACATAAATCCTTACCAATTATGAGAATGTGAATCAAACTAATATTAATGCCAATGTTAGGTGTACTTTGGAGTACTGCAGGGGGTAAAAATGGTTATTTAAATAATCTATTTATTTATTTAAATAACCATTTATATATACATACATTTACAACATTTTCATAAAGTATACACCAAAATAATTAATTAATGCAGTGATTTTAAATATTAGAAATGTAAGATTTAAGTGTTTCTCAGTTACAGTATCTCAAGTTCAGTAAACCAGATACTGATGCCACAGCGCTGTATTGTACCTCTTTATAGAGCTAGGCTTTTTTTTTTTTTCTCCAAAATATTTTGTGCTGGTTGGTTGGTACTTGAATGAAAAAATATTTCAAAGGGGGTACATTATTCAAAGAAATTTGAGATCCACTGAATTATGCTAATAACTAGTTCAGTTATCCTTCTTAAGAGAACCATTATCGAATTATTTTGATTTCAGTTTTGCCCTGGAGCCTCTCTTGCCAAAGAAGCTGCACACCAAGTCTCAGGACAAGCTGGACCGGGATGAGCCTGAGAGGGAACGCAAAGAGAAAAAGAAGGAGAAGAGGAACAGTAAGCACCAGGAGATCTTTGACAAAGAGATGAAGACCATAGAGATCACTCTGCAGCCCGCTGAAGCTGTCATACTGTCAGAGACGGTACTGAAAATGTGACCTATACTAGAAATTCACCTGTTTCCTTCTTTCCTTCTGCTTTTACTTTTGTTTTGACTTTGAATAATTTCCCATTGCTTTCCTGAACCATTCTGCTGCTCCTCTCTTTTCGTTCTTGTACCCACGCAAGAGCATTGACAATTTGCTGTGGTTGTTCATGGTTCACAAAGAAGAAAGCAGGGGTGATGTGAAATACAGAAACGTGAGAGAACTTAATATGTGCAACTACAGGCATGTTGGCACAAAGAACACAAAAAGGTTTGGCAGTTGCTCTGTATTCAATTGTGTCTCAACCTTGTTGTTATTACAGACCCATTTGGGAAGCCTTTTCCCCGTTTCTTGTTGATCCCTGTATATTTGTGGTTCCTAAGCATTAGGAAAGATGACACTTGAACTTTCTTTTATTGCCACCATCAGGCCACCGCCTTTTTTCTATGTAAGAATAATCTAAATTAAATTGCCGTGTTACCATATTTGCCAAGCACATTCATGCTCCCAAATGCTAAATCGCAAAAGGCTGTGACGTAGCGCTAAAGAAAATATCAGTAGAAAACTGCACTTTAAAATGTAAATGCCAATAGTTTTAAGTGCTGCCTTTTATATTCAATTCAATTTTCAGTGTTCAATTAAAGAATATTGGAAATTATTTCCTTTCATTTGTTTTAAATCCAACATGCAATTTGTTGTATTAAAGTTTTACCAAGCAGAATATTTAAAGCAGCTGAAATGTAGAACTGAGTACAATTTAATAACCGTTTATTAACCCCCCCCAGCAGCAGTATCACTAGTAGAAGTATCACCGTGTTCTGCATGCCCAGTGGGAATGCTCACTGGCTAACGGCATTAAGATAAAGGTAGGAATGGGACCCAGAAGAGGCCTCTGGCGGTGGTGGAGCCGTCTGGCTTGTAATAGGAGCCTCTTGCCTCGGGGGTCAAGGGTAGAGCACCCATGGGTCTCTGGTACTCACCAAGAATTGTAGGATATAGTAGTTTGAAGTTATAATCTGAATTGCTTTTTCACCCTCAATACAAATGTCAGTTTTGTGTTTTAGTGCTCTGGAAAAAGCATTACCTCCCTGAATGAAGTGTGTTATTTCAGTGCCTCCCTTGTGGCTGGCTGTTTGAGTTTGGCCAATTACAAACATGTGTATTAATGTAGCCCACAGTATGGAAGCCCTGAGGACATATCTTTTCAAATTCAAATTGCTACCATAATAAAGCTAGGAGAAAGCAGTTTTGTAAGCAAACAATGATTTCTAACTACAAATAAGATATTGCAACACAATGAGCACATGTATCCAAATGGTTTCTCCTTCAGGAATGCAAATAGTCAACTTAATATCCATGTGGATACACACACAACAGTCCCAAAGGAGATGGGAACTCATTTTCTCCTTTAAATTATATTTTATTATGCTGTTAGACTCAACTCATGTTCCAGCTATTACATTTTTTCTCAGTTCAGCTTCATTGGCTTGTTGTGTAATTTAGCTTGTTTTACATTGAGCGCTCAGTAACAACTCAATCCCTGATACTATCTATTTCTCCTTTTTTGTTTGCATGATTACTCAGATCAGCCCCCTGCGGCCTCAGAGACCAAGGAGTCAAGTCCTCAGCCAGATTGGTGGAGACAGACGCCTCTCCGTGTCTCCTGGACCCCCTTCTTCTTCCTCCAACTCCTCCTCCTCATCAGGACCCCCACCCATCACACCCAGGAGCAAACTCTCCTTTAACCTGCACACCGTTTCCAGTATGAGCAATCTTACTTTAGTCTCACTCCCATTAAAACATGTTATCTTTTGACTCGATATACAATCTCTGTAGGCCCTTTTGTTGTACCTATTGCGTCACTGTTACCACATGCTGTGGTACACACGATGATGCTCAGTTTGATCTAAAACAGAGCGCTATGAGTCATGTTAGCTACACTTCTTTAAATGGCCATGCAAATCATACTGTAGCTGTCAACACCACCCATTAACTTCTAAATGTGTCTCTTTGTCACCGGCTTCTAACACCAGAATCACTCATTATAGGCTCTGTGTTTTAACTCGCTCATCAAGGATATTCATGAGATAAATTCTACAGTTGCTGCTTTAAAATTCAAGTTATTTGCATTGTGAGACACGCTGCTTCAAATGTCACATTATCCCTGATAAATGATGCTGAGATGTAATTTATTATTTGACCAAATCAGTTTTACAACAGCAGCTTTAAGTCACAGTGTTTGTGTATAACAATCTTCAGTTTGTAGCAACTTAGCAACTGTAAGGGAACGCTCCATTGATTTAGTATTTGACTTCTAAAAAGTTGAGGGACTCGGGAGAGACGAATGCTTTAAAAAAAATCAATGCAACAGGGGCAGAGATATCCTGACTTAATTGTATGGGTCAAGCTCCAGAAACAGTGGATGGTACACTTCCTATAATAACAACATAGCATCTTTTTAGGTTCTCTCTGCCTGGTAAGTACCAAAGTCTTTCAAATTACAAGCCTTCAGTTTGTAACACAGGCTTTTTAATACAAGTGGTGACACTTAACTTTAGCCCTCATTATTTTAAAGCTCATTAAATGTTTACATGGTGCTTACAAATGCTTAATCAGTGCAGTTAAAGTAAAGTGTTACCAAATTTGTAGTCTCAAAGCCAAGATTACCTTGATGACATCATCGGGGTTGGGCATTAAAGTTCATACTTGACCGTAGAAATGTTTTGACAGAAGCATTATCTTAAGATCCACTTACTAGTTACTAGGAAATTCATCAGATTTAGGCCATGTGGTCTATTTTGGGTCCCATCCATATTGTTTGCAAATGTAGTTTGATGATGAATGTGAGCTGATGAGCGCCCTCTTGCACAGATCTCGAGCTGAACGGGATGGGCTGTTCTGGTAAAGGTGATACCCCTCCTCCACTGCCAGTTAAAGGCAGCAACGCTGATTATGGCAACCTGCTAGATAATCAAGACTTGACGAGTCCCTCAACGCCTCCACCACCCCCGCCACATCAAAGGGTAGGTGTTTTAATTACAGCTGAGAGGAGCTCCTTAATGATGCATGGCACTCATAATGAAACAAGAGGCCGCTACACACACTTGACATTCGGGTCAACCTACTCCACTATCCCTTACTCCTCTGTGCTAATGTGTGCGTTCATGTCTGTTTGTTCATGCATGTTTCACGCAAGCATTTGTGAGTCACTTTTGAAATGTGTGTCACAGAAGAGTCAGTCAGTTGGCAGCAAGGGCCTACACCCTCCTGTCCACTCCGCTGTTATTTATACTTGTTCCCTCCAGCCGGCCCCGTGCTCAGACGTGATTGATTGGATGATTACTTTACCTCTCACATCCATCAGGAGCTCTCCTTCTGTTAATCAGCCACTCGTCTCTCCACACTCACCGACGTCTACGCTAGCCGTCCTCTCGCCTCGCCACTCCGTTAACTAATCTTATTTATCCACTGTCACGGCCCGTGGACAGGTAGTAAAACAGAGCCCGTACAGACAGTTTGGCAGCAGGCGGACAGTAGTGTAGTGAGAGCAGATGTTCAGAGACTGAGTGACAGATGCTCTTCATTTACAGTCCTTGATGGAGGCAGAGGTGAGGTCATTTGACAAGCGTTACTTGCCTGTTGTCTCTGTTGTAAACTCTTAGGAAGGCCATGCAGGTAGATACAACAGCTCAAACATCTCCATTCTCCTTTATTATCCTAAATCAGCAATCTGTCATTTTTGACCACATAAATATGGGGTAAATTAATTAAAATAATTTCATAGTTTGAATGAAAGAATAATGAATATTTGTGTTTTTGCAAACATTGATTAAAAAACATTTACCAGATCTTAGATTTAGGTGTCTAGTGTTGCACCAGGATCAGGCTACAAGATATCAGCCCAAACATGGCCAATAGATTTGTATTGTCTAGGAGGAAAATACTACGGTGGCAGACAGGGGCAAACACACTGAAACTTAATGAAACACACGCTAATAGACAAAACACAAGCAAATTAAGGAAACACATGCACAGCATTAAGCAAACACGCAAAAGAAATTCACACAAACTGCGAAAACAAATGCAACAAAAAATGCTCCATCCAGATTACATAACGGAAGTTCTCCAGGCCTCTAGTGGAGCGCTAAGTGGAACTGCTTGACTTTTGACCAGAGACAGAGAAAAAGAGAGAGATCTGAAACCGTTGCAAACGGCAAACAGCTTTGAGATAATAGACAGTACATATTAAGTCTATTTTTGAGACATGTTTTCTCTCATTTGGTGGGTGTGTCTCTAGTTTATTGGCTCAGGTCACAGGTGATACTCAATCAGCAGAGACATGTCTGTAAACTCATGCTAATTAAAAGGCAGAGTGTTCTCTCCCTGTGGGGTCGAAAATTAAGCTGTTCCACTTAGCGCTCCCCCTGGAGGCGAGGAGAACTTCCGTTTTCTTCTTTTCTTTTGCATTGTTTGTGTATTTGCAGCGCTTTTGTGTATTTGGTTGTGTTGGGTGTATTTGCGCATTTCATTAAGTTGCAGTGCGTTTTCCCCCCTGTTGGCCACCGTTAAATGTGCTTCCATACAACAATTTGTGTGTCTGAATGGAAAGCAACACATTCTTGCACTAAAAAGCCTTTCTATTGCCCCTTTATGTCATGCAGACACCAAGATAGAATTGGGCGAGGTTCAGCGTGTAGACTGACGGACATATAGTCTGAGAATTCAAGGCACCATTATCACAGAATCTGACCCAGTGTCAATCTTAAATGACATGCATGTTGTGTAAGCTGATCCTGGCCCTTGTATTAAAATACCTGTCATTCAAATTTCAAGTGATAGCAGCTTTATAATCCCAACTTTAGGATTTTAGTGAAAAGCCATTTAAGAAAATGGCGATTTCAAGGTTTCTGTTTTGTCTGTTTGCAGCACATTCCACCTCCACTGCCCAGCAAGACCCCCCCCTCCACCTCCGCCAAAGACCACCAGGAAACAGGCCTCCATCGATTCAGGAATTGTACAGTGAACAAAGACGCTGACAGTAGGACCGAACATCACACTGACAACACAACAAAAACAACATCAGCAGTAACCGCTCTCACCAAAAAAAGCAGCTGTACCCACACATTCCTCACTCCCTGTTCCAGCTTGACAAGATGAATACCTCACTGTAGCCCGCCCCTTCTTATCATCTTTTTATTTTCATTTTCTTCCTATGTTGTTTTGCCTACAATTTGACGATGATGCAGTCCACCACAGGGAGCATGTTGCGCAGATGAGTAGTCACTGAATTTATACTGTAGATGCCGTCTACGCCCGACACCATGCCACTTCAAGACTTTATCAGGACGTTGTGTTCCAACAGATAAGCTTGGACCGACAGCTTTCCAATACTGGCCCACTCTCAAGTATATGAGAGCACATAGGTCATTAAGTAATAATTCCTATCTCTTGTATTCATATTCCCACTATGTACAGAGGTTTGTATATATGATTTTATTTTATTTCATTTTTTTATTTGTATGTGATTTGATCGTGACTCTTTTTGTATTAACGTATCATTAGATCAAGTGGCATTTATACGAGAAAAAAAAGGGCTTGTAGGTTTTGAATTGACAGGGACTTTACAGAGTTGGTATGTGAGAACATATCATGGATTTTATTGGTAAAATTTTGGAGTGCACATACAACTAACTCCTATCGCATTATCATTGTTCAGACCTTGTCCTAGATTGCTGTAACTTTGAATTTCAATAATATTGACTGTTCCCACTACTGACATGACTTTTGAATAAACTTTCAAATGTATTTAAAAAAAAAAAGAAGGCTGCCTCATTATTTTTTGTCTACAGCGAAATATGCTAAAATTGATGTGTGTTTCTATATTTCTGAAACAAACTGGCAATTTGTACACATTTCCTCACTTCTACTGAACACTAACAAAGCTTTCTGCCTGCTTTATCAACAGCCATCGAAACAGCCGCATCATTAACAACACAGGCATTTTATACCAGGACGTGTTACGCCGCGGAATGACTTCTATACATGCTATCTTATTTACATAATGTGTCTGCTCACCAAGCGATCGTTTCTCTTTTTGAAAGCTGAAAGTGTGAATCTGAAAGTGTGAATCTGGTGTGTGGCTCATATTTAAAATATAGTTTAGCAGAGAAGATGAGCCAACTAACCACAGCTGTATCCTTCATGCATTTATTTCCTAATTTTGCTTTTATATAAAGTGCTGAAAGGTCATACTTTTGATTTCTCTGGTTTCTTTACACTGCTGCAGTGTAATAACACGTCATGTGAAAAAGTTAATCTTTTTTTATGTTTAATCTTGTCATTTCAAAATTTTGATTGGGTGTCATGGGGGACACAGGCTGAGATGTTTTTCTCAGCTTCCTGTGCTTGATAGATTTAATGTATTTTGACTCCAAATTAATAAGTTGGTAGTTTAAAATTGAATTACACTTTCATTAGTTTAGTAAAATGTGCATCACTTTGGGTGTAGGTGGAAAAACTTGATTTAAAATTTAAGTGACAGTGATCATTTTGGCATTATGGCATTTGAGTCATGCAGTTTAAAAGTCTAATTCTAGCGCCTCTATACTGTATGTTGAATTGAGGTGTTGTAGGTACTTTAAGCAATCCGTACAATCAGTTACAAACAATTGGAAGTAAATCCTGTGATTCTCATCATGCAGTTTTAATAGTAATTTTCCTTTCCATATTAATAAAACTAAATACATTATTTGTTTTTACCAGTTTCCAGCTATTATTTGTGCTCCAGTGGCTGGAAGCTGCTGTAAAATTGTGCTCTTGAACCTTTAATTTCTGAATCCTCATTTGCACATTTTGTAAACGTATTTACAGGCCCCGTTGTGTCTACCATAAAACCAGCTTGTGGGACCTTTTTGAAGTGTTTGCCCCAGTTGGATCATATTCCTCTGCTCTCTCATTCTGCTGACACTTTGTGAGTGGGTGTCCGCCTGAGGAGAAATGCTCAAACTGTAGCATCTGTTGTTTGAAGGTGGTTTTTTTTTTTAACATCTCAAGAAAGTTGGGTTTTATAAAGCTCTTGTCCTAATTAGGAACACTGAATGACATTTTTTTCTTGGAGTTTTATTTGGGAAAAGAAATCATGGGAGATCACTTGTATAGCTCATGGGTGGTATTTTGTCAGACTATAAAATGTCTCATTAATATGTTGGTAATTCACCTGCTATCAAAATTCAGAATTCAGTGTCTTTTCTTAATTGATCATCAATTAAAACAAGTAAATAATTTGACTTGTATATATAATTCTCTATAGAACTATTCTTCAAAGGGGATTGAATGGTTCAGAGGTATAAAGCTTTGAAAAAACCTAATACTCATCTGCAATCTATTCCATTCATTACCTGAGCTCCATCTTACCTCATGTTCATAGAGTAAAACCATTAAATCCTGGTGAGGACAGATCATTGTTGTGTAAGTTACCAGTACTGAGTACAAGGTACAGTTTGTGCTCCATAGGACCTTCATTTGACCATCTGTCTAGATGATAAATTGCTCTGCAAACAGAAAGAAATGGAGTAAGTAATATTCAATAAAAATGCAAGTTTTACTATCATACCACTGTTATTTTCTCTCATGGTTTCCCATTTTCCTTGTTCTTATTTCAAGTTCCACCCAAGGCTCAACTACCTGACTCTCTCTAAGGACCATTACCCCTGCAGTGCAGTAACATACTATGCTTACAATAACAAAAACGTGATGGTGTTCATTAAAGTCTTTTTTTCCTCAGCGCATTTGACTCACTACATGGTAATTTGAGCGTCAAACTATTGGAGTGGTTTCCATCGATTCAATGTAAAAAGCTAAGGGAGTGTAAAAGACATGAGAGAAATGAACAACCATTACTGGCCACGAACTTAACAACCACTCCTAATCATTGATCAATACCTATAAGCCAAAGTCAAAGTGTGGTATGTTGGCCAGCGCACTGTTAAACCACATAAATATAGTTAACAAGCAGGTGATCAGTTAATATTCTGCATGCAGATTAGGGCCAAAATATAAAGGAATTGTCTACAAATATCTCAAATTGAGCTTGAGAAAAAAAAAAAATAAAATACAACCCAAACTAATGAACACAAGAAAGCACAGGTGTTACTAATAACAAATGATAAGTTCAAGTTGTCAGTTCAAGTTGTCTTGCATTGCTAGACCTTCCTTCACAGGTCCACGGAGGAGGGTCTGGCAAGTCCACACAGCATTCTGGGATAGGAGAAAAACTCATTCATGTCATTTCTTTAAACCAATCACAATTGTCTTGGGCGGTGCTCAGCACCAGACTCAAAGACAGTGCTGCCTCTGCAAAATAGCCTCGGGGAGAAACTTGTTTTGGTGGAACATTCAAAAGTTGTTTTAGTCGTGCAACAGAAAACTCAGATTGGACAGATAGTCTTGCTAGCTGTCTGGATTTACCCTGCAGAGATCTGAGGAGCAGCTAGCCATAGTCCTCAGAAATCCACCGGAGTTTAGAACACAAAAGTAGAGAGTGCTCAACGTCCAGTCTAAAAAAAAAAAAAAAAAACATCCAACGGAATTTCCAGTGGCACCTGAAGAATGCTGGAAGTGGGACGTCGTCAACATAGACTACAGTTCAAGTAACCCAGTAAGTCATTACACAGTGAGCCAGCATGCATGCACAACACCAGGACCCTGAAACTAGCAGCTAGATTGAGTTCAGCCATCACTAATTGTATTATTTACACCTGTGCTTTTTCTACTGTGACATGTGAAAATGTCTTCTGTGAAAAATAGCAGACACTCGTCACAGGTGCAGCCAATTGTTTTAAGCCAATTGTCCACATAATTAGTTGAATAGAGAACACCTGTGTGTAATCAAGGTTGTTGCAAGTGATTTTTAGGTTAAATAGTAAAAACGGCTGGATCTGAAAGCTGCTTGGTCAATGTCCTGGCAAAAACTACATCATGAATACAGTGTAAAAAAAATCAATGACAAGAATACTGAAACACAACAAATCTTAGTGAGGTCAATCATACCAACTGGCACAGCTGTAGATCTGCCTTGAGCAGGCCTGTGGCGCTCTAAGGAGCTACAGGGTTCTGTGGCTGAGGCTTGAGACATTGCATACAAAAACTGTTGCTCTGGGGATTCACTGAGAGCAGTTTTATGGAACTGTGTGCTGTCGGGTAGTTTGTGAAAGTACAAGGAACATAAATGCAGCAAAATGCTTAAAAATCCTGGAAGAAAACCTGCTTCACATGTGATTTTGAGGACTTATTTTCCAGTAAGATAATGACCCCAAACCCAAAAACAAAGCTACACAGGAATGGCTTCAAAACAACAATACTAATCTCCCAAAGTTGCAGAGTCACAGCCCAGACCTTAGTCCAGTATAACTGTGGAAATCATAAACTTTACAGTGAATGTAACTGACTTAATTTTAAGCAGTTTTGCAAAGAACAATGGGCATAAACTGCAGTGTCCAGATGTATAAAGCTGATAGGATCTACGTATCTGCATAGACTAAAGAATGCAATTACTGCCAAAAGGTACGTCGATTAAATATTGATTTGAGGCGGGTGAATCCATGCTCAATCACTTATTTATAATTGTGCCTAATTTAGATCAATTTTACAGATTTGTTTTCACTAAGGTATTACAAAGTTTTAGTAATATGAGTGTCAAAGCTCTAAATCTCATCTCATCCACAGTGATTTCAATTTGTAAAACGATAAAACAAAGTCCGGGGGGGGGGTCCAATACTCACTATAACCTGCTTTTTGCATTGCAATAATAAGCACATTCTCTCCAAGCTGTGAGGTGGGAATAAAAAGTTCCATCAGTGTGTAATTCACTTATCAAGAATAGCCAGTGCACACTCAATATCTAGACTTGCAATTGAAAAGGGATAAAGGGTGAATCATTTCAGCAGTGGTAATATTACACAGTTAACCGGCAGCTATTTCAATAGGCTCTCAATGATTTGTGCTTAGGCATTATGCTTCACTCTCTCTCTCCTCAAAGCATGGGGAAATGCATTGTTTAATTGAGAGGATTTCCAGAGGCTTTGCTTGGGGGAGGGTAGCGCCTTCTCTCCAGGAGAAATGTATTTACAGCGCACTCTATCCCCATCTCATTTGTCATTTCAGCCTGGAATAATGTGTATATTTTCCTTCCCTCTTGACACACTTTAATTTGCTGTAAGGTTGCAAATGTGCATGCTCCTCTGTAAATGTCTTCTTTGCATAATGAAAGAGGACAATATTACCATGAAGCAACATTTTTGCATATATCCAATCACAGCTGTCTATGGTACTTCCATGGTATTATTGTAAATAGAGACTCTTTACAAGTACTGGCCATAGTTAGTGGTTGCTAATATACTGTTAATGTGTCATGCACTCGTAGAAAACATAGATTTTCAGGAGTTAGCTATACTGCTTTACAGATTCATTTTTTTGGGGTAGAATTATTGTCTGTCGCTTAGTTTAATTGTCAACAGAAGCTGTGAGGCTGTAGTTAGGCACAGAGGTTCTGTCAGCTAAATGCTAATCTGAGAATGCTAACATGCTCACAATGCAAAAGCTAACATGCTGATGTTAAGCAGGTTGGTATAATGTCTACCATGTTCATGAACTAGTTTTAGTGTATAAGCATGCTAACATATGCTATTTAGCTGACGCTGTAGCAATTATTACAAGTATTTTGTCATAAACACAATGTCCTCAGGACTACAAATGTCAACCTGCTGGTGGCGCTAGAGAAAATCTTCGAACAAACGATTTATCATCTGGGCACCATGAATGTTTGTATAAAATGTTGTAACAATCTACTGTATCTAATAGTTGTTGAAATATTTCAATGGAGGACAGTATGACTGACTGACATGGCTACAAATGTTATGATAGATAAAGATCGGGTATGACGAAGGCAGCGGTTGTTTGATGCAAATGTAAAACTCTCTGGTGGCCGGAGTTACATACTATGTCCCGCATTCCAATCCGACTAAAAAAAAAAAACATCCTCTTTAACTTGAGATGAGAAACTTATGATCCCTACTGTTGACTTTATAGTTTTGGCATTTTGTATATATTTTGTATTGATATTTTATATTTCCACTTATTCCTACTTTGCACTACAAATGCTGTACAACAATCTCTGTAAGGATAAAAACAGTTCATTCTTATTATCATTTGGAGTCTGTATATATTTATATATTTACTATCAAATCTAGAAAAACATGCCATAAAACAAATCATTCAATAGGAATCTTAAATATCAACTTGGTAAGAACTGAAAAAGACTTAATACACATCACATGTCGCCAACTAAATGTACAGCTGCCTGTTACTTGTAAACAAACATGTAGCTTCACCAGCAGTCAATAGATGTCAGCATGACAGTGCAGTGTTGGGTGGAGCTGCCCCAGATAGTGTCATGAAGGAACTGACTGAATGGATTGTGTTCAGTGACAGAACACACATCTCTTGTGTGGCAACAACGAGGCTTGTGTTTTTACACTCTATTGTGTGAGCATTTGCTTTTGAGAGATATGGACTAAACATTGTCAATGACTTGATGTTTACTGAAGATTCGTTTTTCCCTTTCTTTCCAAACATAACAGATAAATCATTGAGACAACATAGCCTACTGTGGAATTATTTCAATCGTGGTCCTCCATTTAAATCAAGACGTAGTTAGTAATACAGTTTAAGTTGAATGTCTCTAAATTAAAGCTGCAGGAATTAGTCAGTTAGTTAGTTGTAATTATATTGATTATCGGTTTAGTCAGTTTTCAAGCAAAAATGCCTTTTGATGGTCCCGGGTTGTCAAATGTGGGGATGTGCGGCTTTGGCTTGTTTTAAATCATAGTCAATTTGATCTTGTTGCATTTTGACCTGCTTGTTGGACCCCAATAGACACAATAGCCTATAGGCTACTCCTAGAGCAGAAATAATTGGTTGATTAATTGGGCCCCCAGGGGGTCTTTGGATCTAGCCTCGGAAATGTCAAGTTTCCTGTGAAAATAGTCATCAGTTGCAGCCCTACTCTAAATGAGCTGCAGTAAATATTGATACAAAGAGAATTTGAGTTACTTTTAGTGAAAGTTCAACTGTTTCAAATACTTTTAAAGTGTGAGATTTTGCTGATAGCATGAACGTGTCTCTAATCTGTCGAAGGAGCTTATAAACACCTGCACTGGTACTCAAGCCTTTGATTGAACATTTTAATGCTGCTTTTTTCTGTACTTCCTCCAACTTTACAAACTCCAGACAGACACTCCATCACTCTCGTATTGAGAGCGGCTGTCAAAGCACAGAGACTAGTCAACGCCGGACCAAAGAGCACAGGTGGCATTTTAAATCTGAGCTTGTTATTTTGTGCTGCATTCAGCACTAAATACAAAATGTACATCTGTACACAGGCTTATTATTTTTGGTTTGAGGGAGAGAGCCAAGTGGCGGCGGTGATCTATATTAGCTGAGGCTATTATAAAGCACTGGGTTTTCCCTGGCGGTTGGTGCGACGTGTTGCTAGGAGACATACCTAGAGATCGGGGGTGGAGAGCTGAGGAAGAAGAGCTCCCAGTTAGTGCACGGAAATGCCTTCTAAGTGCCACAGGCATGCTGTCCCAATAGCAGAATGCTGATTTAAGCCAGTTAATTAAATCGTTGTAATTTTGTCTTTTTGATCTCATAGCTATATTTTTGAGCTTCAGAAGTATTTCTCGTGCAAATGGCACAATTCAATGAATGATCATACATATTCTTACATCTGACATTATAATACACTGGCTTCTTGTCGAGATTGACTTCCAGCCAGCGGGGCATATTTCATCACTTTCCCTCTAAACTCTAAAGCCTCTGTCTTTTTAAAATTCTGCGTGATTAAATCATACAACGGATTCTACATTTTAATATGTGTTGCCTCTCAGGAAGTTGCACAGCATAGTTGAGAGATGGGTGTAAATATTTAGTTTTATTGAGCAATGCTGAAGGTATCATGTCTAAAGCAATGCTGCCCTCATCTGGATAATGCTGTCAGTGCATTCTGCCTGCCACATCACACTGCCTGGATGAGTAATGTTGCCAAAGTGACATACACCTTTTGCTTAAATATAATTTTAAATTCAAATGAATAGTCTTGATGCCACCGGCACCCTACTATATCAAATCAGATCCCCAGTATCTTTGCAACGTTGAATTGAAGCAGTTATGCAAAGGTTTATGGAAGTTCAGAATTGAAATATTTTTGCTTAGAATTCTCATTTCATGACTCTCCCTATGCCAAGTTGTTTCCGCATTTTAAAGATTAGGCTAGGAAACCGGTAGCCTCTCTGCAGCCGATGGTGAGCCGAGTGTGATTTTTGGCTCTAATAGACCATTAACATCTAATCTCTCCAAGGATGTAATCTGGAGCAGAGGTGTACATCAGCCCAGCGGAGGAGAGCATTAAGCTGATGCAACCAACAGCAGCAGAGCAGAAGGCCGGACTGGTTGTATTTCTCCCTCTGTCAGCGTGCTGTCTGCAGGGCTGCCTCCTTAGCTTCTGGAGACAGACTGCCAGGGCCAAACAGTAGTTGGTCAGAGGGGACTACACAGGGGGAGGAACGTATAATTACTAAGAAACCTATTCCCCTCCCTTAGGCATGACAGGTAGACTAATGTACAGTATGAGCCATTGATAGTTGAAATTTTAGTTGAGGCTGTTGACCCAAATGCCTTCAAAACAAACGTAAAGTCTACCTCTACTCAAAAATCCTGTTTGTCACTTGGATGTTTGGACTTAACTTTGCAGACTGACGTACGTGTGTACTGTTATCTGCTCGGTGCTCACCTGAAAGTTTGAGGCGTGTATGAGCGAGATGATTTTGTGACATCACAGCTAGTTTGGAAGCCAATCGTGGTTCAATATGCAACTTACACAACTGTAATGTAGGAACTTGAAGCCTCTACCACATACACTAGGCACTGAGTTTTCAGTGACGTTGAAGGCATCTTGTGACTAGTAGTCAAACTTTTAAAGCAAAAAACATGTTCATATTCATAGATTTTGGATTTTTCAATCAGGAAAATATTTCATTTTTAGAATGCATAACTATTTTAAGTGTTTTGTTTTTTTTGAAATACCAGACAAAATTTGTTATTCCAATGAAAGCATATTTTAAAATATCTTGAAGGGGATCTTTTACTTAAAATTTGCTATTATTATCACTCTGTTACTTAAGTATATTGTTGGCCTTGCACGTTATGAGTTGTCAAAAATGACAAAGTTACAAAGTTAGTTTGTATATTTGATAAGAAACATTGAGGAAAAGTGCGAAGCTCAGCTAGAGATCCTACTATAAATGTGTCTTGCAGTGCATGTGTCTTTGCCATCCTAAAGAGAAAAAGACCATTGAGTGTAAAAATGAATGATGCACCGAGGCCAGACTGCTACTCTGCCTGCCAAGTTTCACATCACAACACTTCTAGTGTTTTAAATCTCCTGCGCAGTCTGCTGTGTAATTAACTTTCTACAAAGTATTTAACGAGACCAGCTTTTATTTTCATATGTCACTCTGCATCTAGGCTGTACGTTAATTAGAACTCAAATTGTCTTGTCTGTTTTGCTTTGTTCCTCCACTGGGGGGAGACTCTGAGAAGGACAAGCCCCTGGCTGCATAAAGGGATAATCTTGTTTACACAGTTAGAATTTATCTGGGCCTCTCATGATTTTATTGGCCTTAAGTGCATCTAATAGTCTGGTAATTACTTCAAAGCAATAAACAGATGTATAACTAATATGGCCACATTGTTAAAGTCAAGGTTGTACACAGAAAATAAGCTGTTTTAACTAAATCCAGAGAGCATTTAGCTGTAATCTCAGCAGTAAAATATGCTGATACATACTCAGTCAATAAAATGGTTTATTCTCATTTACCTGCAGTAGTGGTTTTCTCTGGTCTCAGCCTGAAGGGGCCTTCGGTGGCTCAGCCCAGCCTCTCTGACCCCACCGTGATTGACTTGATCTCCCAGAGAAAAGCTCCCATGACCTCAAAAAGCTTGAGGAAACGGGGGATGAAGACAGACATGGCAGAGCAACAATAGATACCCTCCTCCCACACTCACAGTCAGCATGTTTGAATTATTACTTTACAATGACACGGGGGCTTGAGATTGCCATGTCGAGCCCCATTTGACATCTCTGAACTCAATCTGAGAGGAAAGATGGGAAGTCAGGTGAGGAAAAGATAGGGCAATTGTGATTGATGGCTTAATCAACCCCAATGCAAAACAGTGATATGATGATAACTATAATTTAAAAAAACTATGTAAAATTCTTAAGCACTGAAACTATACTATTAGTATTTGCCTACTGTAATAAAGACTCAGACTCAGCAACACAAAACCCTATTCAAGATTATAAATATTAAAGTGTCAGGTTGAGACGTCCAGTCAGCAGTAATTAGCTGTACTGGGTGATAGACATCTAAAAGGTTGTGTTGTTTTCATCTGGGGGTTAAATGCCACTTCCCCCCCGTGGAGTCCACTGCTTAGCACTGCTGTACAGCCTGTGGTCGGGACAACACCTTGAAGCCAAACAATTACATCAAGGTCATGGAGAGGAGGAATGTTCTGCCGATTAGTGCAGGAGTCTGGCAGCAACCCGCAGAGCCGACTCTTCCCAGGGAAGACCACAGACCTGAACGCAACTAGTTATTTTAAATTCAATGTGCACTTGTTGTGTTTACTTGTAAATGTAAACTGCAGTAGTGTGAGTCCTAAACAGCACAGAGGGCCTATTAATGGAACTATATCAAGCAGAGAAATCGGTGAGACGTACGTGTGATTATAAAAGCAGCATTTTTCAAAATGATTGATCACATGTGGCTACAGTTGTTCACAGCCATCCTACTGTAATAAGTTCCAGACGTGTTCTAATAACATAATATCGTGGGAGACAAAATGTTGAAGGATTACAAATATACTAAGGTGACTGAAGTATCGGCTACTTTCCACTCAATCGAAACTCGGACCATTTGCCTGCCAGAGGTTTGCTATAGAAACCACTCGGTTTGTTGTTTTCACTCTGAGCAAACATAAAAAATAGTCTAAGTCTTTAGGAGCAGATTATTATTTGTATGTGCTTTTAGAAGCTCCATATCCCAATTGTATATGAAATATAGACATGTCCTGGTGTTGATTCCATTGTAATTATATTATAGGCCTCCATACAAGTTTCCCGTTTTACTTCCTATTTTATTGACCTGAGCTATTAAAAATACTTTTTATTTATCTAAATCAATTAAAGTTTTAAAATCTGTTGAACTCGATTGATTTTTCCTAATAGGTGTATGCGGTGAAATTCGCAAAGGTCAATTAATAGAATGACATCATAGCTGTTTTTATTTCACGGGGCAAAGCCTGTCTTGTTGTGGAGCCTGCTGGAGGTGTTGTCCACGAGTCACTTGTTGACACTAAACTTTGGGCACTTGTGAAGTGTTTATTGCAAACGAATTTATTTTAAGAGAAAGGCGCTTCTTGGCATTGACACTGTCCTGTAGAAAAGTCTAAACGTTTTAACATGTGAATTAGGCTATTCCTGAATATAAGTTGATTCTTTTTTATTAAAACTGTTTATTGTTCATCAGCACATCTAATAATAAATTACTTTAAGACGAGATTGATGGTGATATGTTTATAAAAGAAAATCAGATTCATGGGTAAAATTAGACCTTGTAGTTTGAATCACTATATTCTAACAACAAAGATCACACAACAGAATCTTCCAAAATTGGAAATGATAAGAGTTAAGGTCAAATATTTACCCTGGCCAGCCTACTAAATCGTAGTGCAATAGCGCCACTTCGTTCCGGCGGTTTTATTTTTAATATTCTAATAAACTCCAGTGCGTAATTACGCACGGGTAGTTCACTAACGTGCCTTAATGGGAATATACTGTAAAATAACATTAAACCCAGCATTGCAGTTAAAGACGGTATCAGTGCTCCTTGATATGGAGATTCTGGGTCAACAACTGGGCTGCAGCAGGACAGAAAAGAGGGGTGTGACCATCCCAAAAGTTTTCAATGGGCTACCTGTAGAGACTCCGGCCGCTGCGCATAAATACTCCGCCCTCTGTGGATGGGTTCAGTCCTGAGGGAGAGACAGAGACAGAGACGAAATTAGGTTTTGGGGAATCTGGTTGGGGCGGATTATGAACGCTTTTGGACAGCAACCATCTAACCAGCAGACCAGCCCTATTCAGCACCACAGTGCTCAGGAGATCCTGGACATGGCCGTGTACTGCGACAACTACGGTGTGTACCAACAGAACCTCCACCACCATCACCCCCAGAGGCCGCCAACGCACCCCTCCAGCTACGGCCTCGGAGAGTACACCACTCCGTCCACCAACCCGTACCTATGGCTGAACGGACCCAGCATCAACTCCTCTCCTTATCTTTCCGGAAACAATGGCACGTCCTATATTCAGTCTGGATACGGGTCCAACCAGAGGCAGTTCTTACCGCCTCCCACCGGGTTTGGTGCAGCAGATCTGGGGTGGCTGTCCATATCCAGCCAGCAGGAACTCTTCAAGATGGTCAGACCACCTTACTCCTACTCAGCTCTGATAGCGATGGCCATACAGAACACCCAGGACAAAAAGTTAACTCTAAGTCAGATCTATCAGTATGTAGCTGACAACTTCCCTTTCTACAAGAAGAGCAAAGCTGGATGGCAGAATTCAATCCGCCACAACTTGTCACTCAACGACTGCTTCAAAAAAGTAGCACGGGACGAGGATGACCCCGGTGAGTCTAATGAATTAGGCTATTTGTTATATATATATATATATAGGCTTTTTAAAAAAATGACATTTGCTTCAAGACTTGAATTGTGTATGCCATACTGATGCTAATTTTGTCTTCATAAAACTCTTAAACTTGATTAAACTGATCTTGAAACTAGCTCATTGTCAGTCTGATAATAGATTTAGTTGTCTGCAGGCCTATGTAAAATGTAAACTAAAAGTGTGCCATCAATACTCATATTTAACCCGTGTCTTCTTATTCAGGTAAGGGAAACTACTGGACGCTGGACCCAAACTGTGAGAAGATGTTCGACAACGGGAACTTCAGGCGGAAGAGGAAAAGGAGAGCTGACATTAACGGGGCTGACAGCGCCGCACTCCCCGTCAAGTCAGAAGACGGCCCGCACAAGCTCTCCGACACCGCCAGCCTCGTGAGCTCCTCGCCGCCCAGCCTGCACGGATCTCCGGCCTCCACGGAGTCCAAGTCGTCCCCGTCTCCGTCTGCGGAGCACAGCCCGTGTTACAGTCATTTCGCGTCCAACGTGAACTCGCTGCTGGCGGGCAGCGGCAGCACGGAGGGCTCCCGGGGCGGGGAGCGGGACTACGGCTCCGGGCATCTCGGGGGAGTGTCTCAGACCAGAGAGGGCATGTCCGGACTGGGCTCCTACTCGCCCACTTTAATCTCTCCCCTGAACTCTGACAGCAACAGAATGAACTATTACACATCAGTACAGAGCCTCTCCAACCATTTTAGTGTTAATAACCTCATATACAGTCGGGAAGGAACAGAGGTGTAGACTGCCTGTCAGTGTTGGGCTGCTTAATAAATAAGAAATGGATCTCTCATTGTTAGCATTACATTTCTTTAGTAGCCTGTTACATTTCTCATTTCTATGGTGTAGTAGGCATCATTGTAAAATTAACTGGTAGGTCTTCTTTTTTTTCACAAAAGCCCTTCTTAACTGGGAAGTATATATTAGGTTTATTGAAAAGGAATGTTACTGCCACTTATCCATTATGGTGTGTCCATACTAGTGCAACATTATGTTTATTTGTAGTAAATTATTAAATTCACAAATTAGCTCACGGAAATGTATCCTTGACCTGATGGGTGCTTACCTTACTTATCTTTTTTGTTAATATACATTGTACTGTAGCTGCTTGGTCGGGCGACTCCCTGTCTCAAAGAAGACAAATGTACAGAAATTATTTTCATAAGAAGTTATGACATGTATTTTAAACTGAATTGTGTTCTGTGTTTAAACTAAAGTCGATGTTTGAATAAAACTCATTTATTTTAACTCCAGGTTTACTTGTCATTTATCTGAGTGTTGGCTGAAAAAAATCAGAGATAATCATCTTTGAGACATACTAATACATCTACTTTAAATAGTTTTATAAGACATAATTTATTTCTCTCCTACTTGGGTCTTGGTTATGTAAGTAATTCATGTCCTTTTTGTGATTTTTCTGATAAAACTTTTCATATTCCTATTGAGACTAACAGGGTGTATTGTTGTAGTAGTAGTATTGTAGAGTCAGTGGGGATTTTGTTTTATAGTAGTTTTATTATCTGTAAATGATATCTTTAGGCCATTATTTGTTTGTTTTTTATTGTACAATTTTGTATTCACATGAATAAACAACAGAACCATCTAAACCCACTTCTTTTGAAGATTATTAAATTGGTAATTTATAATATTTTGGAGGCTGTGCTTTCTGTTTTCCATAGAGCCTTAGTCTGGCTAAAACAAAGGCAAATATTCTGTTTAATTTGTCAAACATTTTTTTAAAAAGAAGGGAAATAGACCAGTATACTTTAGAGCCTGTCAGGAAATCTAGTCAAGTGGCTGTAAGCAGTAAAGTGTGTTAGACAGAGACATTTTCCGCCTGTCACTTCCAATAGCCCCATTTCATCATGCAATCAGACCTTTAACTTACTTCCACCAAGTTCAGAAGTTCAGCTTTTTGTCTGGATTTGACTCAGACTGTGCCGGTTTGATGTTAACCTATTTACTGAATATTCCACCTGTCTCCATCTATTCCCAAAGTCTTGTCACGCAAAACGCTGTTCCGGGTGTGTGAATCCTGTTAATGGGATTGGTGTGTTTTTGTTTGGTTTTGTTGTATTGGGAAACACTGTTGGAGGAGCATCCGCTGAACAATTGACGAGAGAGTTCAATGTTCTTTTTGTTGTCCTTGTGACCCAGAGGACACAACAGAAAGGCTGCTTTTGGCAAGAAAATATTAAGCAGCCCATGCGGAGGAAATGTTCAACTGATTTAACACCCGCTCCTGCCTTATTTTCACACAATATGGATACGCACGGAATCAAAGCCTGTAAATAAAAGGAAACACCTCTTAATTGGTTAATAATTGAATTCACTCAGGCGCTCTGTGGTCTGGAATAAAAGAAAAATTAATTGACAAGACTTTCGTGCCCCTTGTTGGAACACAATGGAAGCTGGCAATTCAAGAGATCCCCTCCTGGGATCAAATGAAAATATTGCGATCTGAAGATCTGGGAACAAATTATCTCCCTCAGGCCACATTTTGCTCTATTATCTGTGGAGCAGGCCCACGGATCAGACAAAGAGGATTTTTGTCACACAGCAGCAGGTTCTCACAGTAACAAGTTTTCTGTTGAAATCCTCATCGTGTCCAATGAATGGAGTGGAAAGCCTTTCAGAGGCCTTTTAGGTCTTACCGCTGTCGTTTCTTGATCCCGCAATCAACAATTCTTTTCACTCAATGTGAAAGTATTAGAATAAAATAAGTACATTTGGGGTACTTGTACTTAACTTGAGAGTTTGCATTTTATGCAACTTTACATTTTGTTGGCATCTATTGTACGTTCTACTCTGCTACATTTATTTGACAGCTTTAGTTACCAGTTACTTTGCCGATTCAGATTTCTAATACTAAATAAAATCTTCAACTTGTAAATTATGATGTAACATCATTGATTAGGCTAACCTGCAGTATATAAAGTACATAAAATAGGCCACCCTTCACCAACTGCAGCATTAGTAATGCCTACATATTAATGATGGCTGCAGCATGGTTTAAGTGCCCAAGACAAATTTCTCACGATGTGGGACAGTAAAGTTACTCTTGATCTTGGTCTTGAATGCATTTATAGATATGATGCAATCATATAGTAAACTTTACTCAGAACTGGAGCATTCTGTAGAAATTAATACTTTTACTTGTGTACTTTTACTTATGTAAAATTGTGAATGTTTTTACTTGTGGAGGAGTATTTCTACATGTGGTAGTGCTACTTTTACTTAAGTAAGATATCTGAATACTTCATCAAGGTACAACTCAAAGCGTGCATGCAAAGCGAACAACAGAGTAGATCCGCCTGCTTTCCAAGTTCGATTCAGCCCTCTCAGTTCTCAGAAACGTAACGCTCCAGTGCCCTGTGCCTGAAGGGCACATTTACCCGGCCCACATGAATATCAGTCAGGCCACCATGTCTCTGCTTTACCTGCTCGAGGGCCCCTGGTTCCAGGCCTGAAGGCCTAGGCCCAGCAGAATACCTAAGCATAAGGATGGCCCCAGTCCCCAGACATGCCTCATGGGCTAAACCCATAATGATGGGTTTCAGCCTCAAATGGTCATCCTTCCAAAGGTGAGGTTGGCTCAAAATTGAAGAAGCTGGTGTTTCAGAACTGGATTGTTTCAATCCTCTTTCTTTTTACAGGACTAGATACACCAGCAAGTCAGCCAATGCCAACTATGGAGACCAATGATGCATATTCCCTTCATCTGCATTGAGTTTTACTGAGAGAGAACAAATCTAACTACTACAGAGAATAAATACACAAATAGGGCTGTTGCTTTGTTTAGATGAAGGTTTTAATTTTAGGATATCACAGTTCAGATATCACAACCTGAAAGACATGTCAAGTAGTTGTCTGCAGTTTAGGACCCTTAGGCTTTTCCACGTTATCTAGTGAGTGACATGAGCTGGAGTGATGAATCACTGCTGGATAAAGTTGCACTCAGCAAAGTGAGAAACTCCCATTAGCTCTTAAGCGAGATCTCTTCAACTGATAAACATGCAACTAGAACAAGACATTCAACCATCCGTAACTCCATAACCTGCTTTTAAATATGTGCTGTGCAAGTTTTTTGCGATGCAATGTGCTGTAGACTTATTTCTGATTATGTAGACTTTAAGATGAGCTTTGCATGCCAATTTGTTGGTTTGTTAAGCATTCAGGATTTCAAATCAAATGTGTCCAGAGCCGATTGATTCTTCACAGCCCATATAACACTACGTTACAGACAAATCTGAGCGGTAATATGAAAAGGGAGACTGTGCGTCTGACCCCAGTGAAGAACATGATATCTTGGTCATAGGGGGGCTGATTACAGTCTGGGTCTACCCTGAAATTTCACATCTGTTTGTAGCAGTCAGTGGGCATTATAGGGATAATTTCTTATATTACAGCTCAATCTCTTGAGGAAGTTAAATATTTTAGCGAACAATATGATGACAGCTTCTGGGGAAGCCACTGTGCGGCTGTAAGAAGGGGAGGGGGGGGGGGCACCTCTCTTCCCTACACTTTAAAAGGACTGTGTGTGCAAATGATAGCTGAGGAGAATGTCTATCAATTGGCATGACCTGATTCGGTTTCATCATTCCCCATCCGAGGCCCATAAAATGCCTGACGTATGGGCCGGTAACGGCATGGGATCCCCGCTCCGGACCAGCAGCCATATGGATTATTTTATACAGAACAAGAGCCATTTTAACACAAACTGCTCGGTTGTTGAGAGCATGTGAAAAATGTTGAGACACCTCTCACTACACCACTTGTCATTCGCTACACTTAGCTTTGCTCTTTTTTTATTTTTATTTCTCTTTTTTATTTAATTCAGATTTGAGTATTTTATTTATGTGTTACTCAGCATAAAGTAAACAAAACTAAATGCTAAAATGTCTTATTGTCAAAAAACAAGAAAAACTGTTACAGTTAAATTAACAAGTTTCCAATTTGTTGGTTTTGTCGTGCAGATCATTTTCTTTTATCACATGAACCACATGCCTCGCTTTATTCTAGCAGTGGAAACTAGTTTGGATACCAAGTCCTAGAATTATTGTTGAGCACAGGAAGGGCAGCCACTTCAGAGGAACCTGCTGAAAGAGTCAAAGAGATACAAGGATTAACGGACTAGAACGAGTCCCAGTAAATCCACAGCCATAGCCTGTCTTCACATCGCTCAGTCTGGAAAACCTATCCCCAAAACAATGTAACTTATCCCCTGCTCACTCTATTGCTGGAATATATTTTGACAAAGTCTTTGTTCTCACATTAGCGAACTGTAGGCAGATCATCCTTTATCCGTGACCTTTGTCATAACAAAGCATGGCAGTGCCAGAAAAGAGAGTTCACATCAACCAGGCTGGTGTTTTAAACAAGTTATGGGTCATTCTGATTCACTTGAAGCCAACTCTCTGTGATAAAATAATACATCTAAAAATAAGTAAAGAAAAAAACAGTTTATCACATTATTATTTTTATGACTATATTCTCTGATCATCTCAGTACAAGGAGCGTCTTACTCATAAACTCCTCAATAAATCAGCAGCCATTCATCATCTACATGAAATTTCAAACCATGACCTTATGAGAACAATATCCAGGGTTCATGGGACATCAATTTCTAGGTGCAGTGCAGCAGAACAAATATCTGAGTAACGGCCAATATGTAATCATTTTAGCTCGGTTCAGGGATCACTTTAAGTCTTGCACATGATAATGGTGCGTCCAACCTATCTGCACACACTAAAATTCACCATGGTAATTGCTGCAGTATGTGACTAAGTTGGAGACAAGAAACAGAAAAATTATTTGAACCTAAATTTTTAAATTAAAGCAACTGAACCAAGCAGTGTTAAAGTTCCTGGGGGAAATAGCATGTTTTGTGCTGCTGATGCCTTGCAGCGATACCACCCGGCTAGCAACACCTGCGTGCTGTCATTGCCTGCTCTTTATAGACAGGAAGTGGTGACAGATGACAGAGGAAGTAGCTACCCAGAGGGAATCCAATTTACCCTTGTAAGTCTGGACTTTTGGTGGCAAGACGGAAGTCCGGGGATCATTTGGTACTCAGGGGATCCTTAAAAAAGCTTCCTCTGTCAGTCGATGAAGCTCTCTCTCAGTGTGAATGTTACATTGGATGAAGTTCCTGTTGTCAAATGATGCAGCCCACCTGTAGAGCACTTTTGTACTTTAAGACACATCATGATGCACATCATTCAGAGACAGATATGGTGCAGAAGCAAACAAAAATGTACCTTATGTGTTTCACCTGCTCCCATGATGCCTTATTCAGCTACAATCCTTTGGGATGCTAGTGCATCTGCTTGAGGAATTCATTGATTCCCCCACACACACACACACACACACACACACGCACAACACTCTCCCGGCCCCTAATGAGACCCCCTACCTCCTGGCTCTATTATGAGAGATGCATACCAATAGAGAGACAGGAGAGTGGAGACAGACTAAGAGACCTCTGGAGCCCTCCCTGGCCTAAACCATCAAACGCACCCCTCACAGAGAGTCAAGTAATGGGCCTGATCAACATTTAACCAAGTTTTCCCCATGTAAGGCGCAGATGATCTATGGCTGAAGGCTCTAAATGATAGCCTTTCAAAAGAGACAGGCATGCCCCCTCCAAATGCTCCTTTTGTGTTTGCCACTAATCCCAGCCTGCACTTCAAGGCCCGGACTCACTTCTGAGGCAACTGCTATAATCTTAAAGTGGAGGGAAAGAAAGGCAGCACTTTTGAACTGCTTTAATCAAGAAGATGTGTTACCATGATAAGTTGATCAGCCCCTTAAGCATGTAATTATACCACAATCAGCCATTCATATTTTTACCACACACATTCATTCTTTTATTGCCTAGAATAATTAACATGCTGACATTTCCACAGCAGAAAGACACATACTTAGAATTGTTCCACCTTTTTTAATACTTTAAAAAAATTTGAATTGCATTGCAAATGCATCTCATCTCGTATTTTTAGGAATACAGAGATACCACTAACCTGTAAATCCAACTGGCTTGTGCAACAGCAGCCCAGGAAACAAAGAGGAGATGCTTATTTGCCAGACAAGTGTTCAAACAAACATCAGCGTGCAGCAAGTGCTATGTGTTGACGTTGGTATTGGAGTCTATCAACCCCAAACAGCTAGTGTGTCAACTATAAACACAAGACATGCACCCTGTCTGGGGAATCAGGCTCACTGCTGCTGCAAAAGCTCCTCTGTATACACTGAGTTGCACTCTGTGCTATTGTTACTCATACTGCGTTTTTTGATAAAAACAAGTGTTGTGACTAACTCATTTAACGCAATTGGTTCCCTCTTTTTGGAATTCCAGGGCTGTGACATTATCCAGGATGCTCATGCCCACGTGAGGCCATGCGTGTTTTCATATGTGCGTGTGTATCCACTCCACACTGATGCTGACAGCACCGCTGAGAGGCTGACATCATCCATAGAAGTGTGTTGGCATGCCCCCACTTGACAAAGAGGCCTTTTTTATTCACTGGGATGGAAAAAAGGGTTTTACAAGCTTCAGATAATCTGAGGCACACAAAGGCATAATCAAATTCCTGTGCTGATTCCTGTGAATCACTAGGTCACTCTCATGCCCTGTGTTGACTTACATTTGGAGAGACAGAAAGACTGGCCGTCTTTCTGTCTAGTGTTGCTTAGACAGACCTTCTTCCACAGCGCTGCGGAGGAGGGTCAATCACAATCGTCATGGGCTAAGCACCGGGAAAAGCCGCAGTGCCGTTGCAAAACAGCCTTGGGAAGGAACTTGTTTTAGTGGAACGTATACATTCAAAAGTTGTTTTAGTCAGATTGGACAGATAGTCTAGCTAGCTGTCTTGGTTTACACTGCAGAGATCTGAGGAGCAGTTTGCCATAATGGTAATAAATCAACCGGAATTTATAATTCCTACACAAACAAAACTGAAAGGTAACGAACATCTTGCTGAAAAGAGTGAAATCCGGCGGAATTTCCGGCAGCAACGGAGCAATCCCAGAAGTGGAACGTTGTGCATATAGACTACGGCCACACTAAAGAATGATGACAGCATATGTTTTCCTTCACCCGAGACCCAGTACGAAACATTTTGAATTACAAAAGATTCAAAAGTCACAGTATACATCCTAATGCAGTTTGCTATCTTGACTCCTGTATGGGGAGATAATGCTTTATCTGTGATAAAACACATTAGTTTAGTAAAATCTATGAAAGAACAACAAAGAGTCTGTCAGTTTTCATGATATCTCGGTGTCCCTCTCTGCTGTCTTCTGTTGCAAACCAGGCTGAGATTAGAAGAGCCTTGTTTTTCTAACCCCTACTGTTCTCAGCACAGAGCATTTTTTAAACCCTTGTCACTACAACAAAGAAGCAGGGAATAGCTTCTAAAAAGTTCTGTGGAAGCATTTTCAAGTTTTCATACTGAAAAAAAACTTTATTTTCTATAAATAAAATCTGTACCACTCTATGAGCCTAAATGGGCCTCCAAAAGAATTGTTAGGAGACACACTTTTCTATTTACATTAAACTGCCATGAACCAACTCACTGACCGGGACATCGCGATTGATGAGACACCGTCTTAATTAGGTGGGTCATGCCATGGCCAGATAGCTTTGTGCAACTGTCAGTGCCCCTCCCTATATAAATCGTGTAATTATCCCTTTCATTACACTCAGCTTTCAGTCTACCTGATAGAATTCAAAGGGAGGTGTCACTATCTCTTATCATTATGCTAATGATGGCATGTGACTAGCAGTTAAATCACAATAGAAAGGGAGGAGGTAGGTGACGGGGGTGAACAGTAGCTATCAAGCTAGTCTGCAGTCTAGGGGACAACCCCAGTCAGGGACCTGTCTGTCTGCAAGGGTGATGGGCCAGGACATGTCTGCAGACCCACAGGGGATTCAAACCAGAAGGGGAGAGCTGCCTTGGGACAAGTCATGTAGGGCAAGCCCCACTGACCCCATCTGCATACTGGTGGTCTGCTCAGACACCTTCTCGGGTCGGGGGCCATTTGAATATGATTAGGCATTAATCACCTTCACAAATGAGCAGACAGAAGACAGTTTGTTTTGGTCAAGAGTCTCATGACTCTTGTGTCTGGGCATGTGTAGTTGGGTCTTTAAAAAACCCTGTTTGTCTCTTACCTGTGCTAAGAAGCCGTGGGCATTGCAGTTAGCATTCAACAGTGCCAAATGTGGACCCATAGCAATGTAGGAAGAATTTGATGAAGGGGGGTGGACAAGTGGTTAATTTCCATTCTGTTAAATAAGCCCTATGTGTACATGTCAACACTGGGGGCTTGTAAGAGTCACACACTTATGGCTGTGTTTACAGTGTAGCACTTTTGTCTCACTAAATGAACAGAAGAAATAAGATGCATTATTATAATAATATAATGCATAATAATAAAATTAATAATAATAATTTTGCATTATCCCAGATCAATACTACTCATGAGGAAAGTTAAAAACCTCATAAATCACACATGGCTGTGTTTTCAAATTAGTGAATTCATCATTCCTTCATTAAGTAGATACAGTATTTATTATTCAATAAAGGAGAGTGCCTGCAGAGTGGCTACACAATGATGACACATGTTGAACTATGCAGGTGATGGACTGCTTCTACAATTAGATCAAGCCATCTATCCAATAAATATAATGAGGATGAATCAGAGAGTTGTGCTGTTTTTAATGGTGTGTAATGGTACGAGCGCTGACAGCGTAATAGCCCCGGCTCTGTTGACTTTTCTCATTACGTGGCGGCAGTGGCCTTGTCCAATCACTATACTTAACCACTGCAGGGGCAATCATCTCAGGCCCATATTACTGGACAGCCTTTAATGAAGAGCACAATCATCAGGCGTTTAGGTTTAATGAAAAGAGCCACCTGCTATAGTGCATGGACAGACCTCAGAGACAAGCGACGGTTTGAAATGATCCTCAGATGAATCATGTTACTCATGGAAGCAATAATGTGTTTTTCATTGCAGATGCATGAAAGCCCAACAAGTGTGTTTTTACAAGTAAAAATCTGATTGCTCATTTACTGATTCACAGTCCTAAATCAATAAAATATCTACAGACAAGACACAACGCCATGTTGAGGTGTTTCTTGTAAAAAAAATAAAAATAATAAAATAAAAAAGATAATGGAATCTCGTGACAAATCTACTCTAACTGTGGTGTGAACGGACTGATCAGGTGTACAGTGTTGTTTCTGATTAAAAGCCAAATTCATGCCAGAGCTGGGAAAGCTGTCAGCAGTTTTTAAAACAGAAAAAACCTGCTCTCACAGATAATGCATCCTTCATTAGACTACTCTGCCAAACTCCATATCATATAACCCAAGATTTTCCAACAAAGCCCAGTCTACTTACTCATTTTAGAGCAAAGGCTGCTTAACAAGCTGATATGGATGGGGAAATAAATGATTGATGTTAGTAGAAAGAGACACACCTGAGAAGTGTTGGCACTGATAAGCTTTGTGCATTTCACACAAAACAAAAACTTCCCAACCTCTGTCAAGTTGTTTGTGTCTCACTCTTCCTCAGCGATTTTCGGAGGGAAGAGCACCTGCAGGTCAGGTTGGACTATTATTTACACAGCCAACAGCGCTGGAGATCCACATGTGGGATGGATCAAGGAGTTAAAATAGTAGTCACCTTCCTGGCTGATGGTCACCTTTGCTTTACTGTCATGAATGTAAATTATCTAGGAAAGTCCTTCTACTGAGTCCAAGAACTGTTTACTTATCTCAGTTGTCTCAAGGATTAAAAACATACAGTCAGACTTCCCTTCCTTAGTGATTAACATGTTGTGAGCGAAGGATTAACTGTACCACTTGAGTGAGAGTCCTTATATTTTGTACATGACGGCTGGTTACATTATGACATGCACAGGGGCACTATTGCTTACATGTTGGATTATGGAGTTTTGTAATGTATCCTACATAGATAATAGGAAAAATAGAGAGGGATAAAACATTTAAATCACCCTTGATATACTGCTCACAACTCACAAAACTGCTCACAATTTTCCTTAATTTCTCTCTGACTTTTTGTGCTATTCCCATGTGTCTTTTATTTCAAACACAAAATTAATTTGAATTAAATTAAAATAATACGTACAAACAAATACAAAGTTGATACCATATATTGATGTGATACTACTAATAAAATACAAATGCTACAGAATAAAAAAAATCAATTTCTCTGTCAATAACAAAGTTGTTTAGTCTACTAAATGTCGAAACAAAAGTGTGAAAATGTTTAAAGAATTGCAATTTTACAAGGTAATGAACAAATGTTTTGTCCAACAAATTATTCAAAACATAGAGATTATCACTTCATTATCAATTCAAACAAAAATAAGCAGCAGACCCTATTAACCCTATTAAGAATGTAGGAGCTGGAACTAGTTTATGTTTGCTCATTTTGCTTTAATACTTTGATCCATTGATTATCAAATTAAATTGGTGATTCCTTTTCTGTAGGCTAATAGACAACAGACTTATCGTTTCTGCTCAAAACATGATAATGTAAGCAGAGGTCATTTTTTAATTCTATCCTTGTTTGTTTTATACGTCATCAGCCTTCATCAGTTTTGCCTATTCTGTATCAGTGGAGTCAGTAAAGATAAAGAGGAGAATAAACCCAGTATGAGTCTGGGTTTGGCTCAAATTGAATATGCTTTTTCCTTTTGTGTTATTTGGGATGCTGAAGATTGCCAACAACAGTTCAGAGTTTGCTAACTTTTACGTTTAAGGCTGCTGCATATTACTGGGTGATTGTTTTATCACTGTTGGTCCACTGCACTCAGACATGGAGTTGTTTTCTGCTCGATGGTGTTTTTTGCCTCCAACGTTGCCTTCCAGGCAGCTAACCCTAACCTTAATCCTAAACATAACCATTGCCGCGCTGCCTGGAAAGAGATGGCGGGGGCAAAAAAACACCAAACACCTCGTTTTCCACTGCGTTCTGGTTGCAGACTCTGGCATTGTCATACATGATGGCCTGCTGCCAGCTCCTGTGCGCTCTGAGCTGATTATTTTGACATCTTATGGCAAATAGAACTCTCCTCTCAGCGGTTGTGCTTAACACAGCGAAGAAGCATTCCTTTGTTAAGTGTTTGTGTCATACTTAAAGGATTAGAAAGCATTTGAAAAGCACAAGGAATAATGTTTGGAATCACCCACTGAATAGTTTTACTGCTCAGGTTATCCAGGCAATGAACTGCACATTTGTTTATGGGCTAAGACTTCCCCAGAACACAGAAAGTAGTCCCAGAGTCCAGGTTTGGGCACTGTTCCAGGAGCTGGCAGGGGTTCACTGTATGGAAGAGTATGTGTTACCCATATGATATTTTACCCATTTGACAGAATCTACATTTATGTTCCCATATTTCATAGTTTCTGCCAGGGCCATTTCAAATCCCCTCAACTGTATCTCACATTTAAATCTTCACATGTAGGCATGTCTGAGTCTAAACTGGGAAAGGCGTGCTGGGATAAATCATTGCAGACATTTCTACCTAGATGGTTCCCATACATCTCCGATTTTATTGTGCCTTAGGATCCTCTGTCTTGATATTGCTTTGGTATGGCAGAGGTTTTTGGTTTCTGATTGGAGGGAGGAGAGGGAATGAGGGCCTCTGCTGGACAGGTTGTGGCACTGATGACATCAGCACAAATACAGTATACTAAAAAGATCTATTAGATCATCTGTTTCTATAATAATTCAGGAAATGTATATTTACAAGCAGACATTTTCTATTTAATTTCCTGATTTGGTTGATTTTGTCATAGAAATAAAATCTTTACTCAAATCGCTTAGATTGTGAAACAATAAAAAAATATTGAACTTGTGGAAACTGTAGAAGTTTTATTCCCAGTAACCTCTGTCTAAATGTGATTTTATATGTTTACATGTATCACTGTTATTTTATTGTTTATTATTTTTGTGTTTTTTTTATTTATATCTTTACAAAAATGGCACTTGAGGTGTATGTGCTATTGCTGTTTACCCGATTCTTTGTATAATGCATTTTGTCGACAACAAAAAAACATATGATAGAGTAAAATATTTCAATCTCACTTTTTCCCCCAACAAAAGGTTATTTTTACTTCTTCTCACTTTATAAATAGTGCTCATGTGCCGATGAAAGGTTCATTCATTTAGCAGTAGTGCACATTTCGAACATGTTGACATCAGAACACTAAAGTTATCTTTTCTGTTATCTTGTTCTCTGACTTGGATGTCTTTCTTAAGGCCTACATGTTTTTTCCCTTATTACTGTAACTTATTTAGTATAAGTTGTAGTGACCTAACATGCATTATATGGTGGTATTATTTCTTGATGGATGTGTACTTATACTATACTATATACTTGTACTGATTTGTGCATATTTATTGTGTAAGTCAATTGTTTAAAATGTCTTTTTATTGTATTTTTTAGATTAACAGTTTTTATTTTGTTTTTAAAGCACCAAACACACAGCTCACTACCTGAACACAACCCCCCCCCCACACACACACACACACATACACTCACATCACCACTTAAATAAAAATTAAGACAAGATGAAACAACAACAATTCAAGAGAATACAAACAAATTAACAAAATAGACAACTGTAAACCATATTAACATGTTATCTATATGTGATAAAACAATAAGCACATATTATTCACAGTAAGGGCACCTTTTAAACATCATAGACAGCAAATGATAATCAGGCTTGTGTACAGTTCCATTTTCTGTTCATCAATTAGCACTGTCCCTTTCAAATAAAGTAATAACTACCTGTTGAAATTTATCAACAGTAATCTTTAAATACAGTAGTACATTAAGTGCATTTGCCTTGTATTTGCAGGAATTTAAGAGACAGATGTGTCAAAACGTAGTCCAATAAAATCACCTTTAAAGTACCTGAAATTCTGCATGGTTAGATACCGCGGCGGTAAGGGAAGGTGAACCAACCCTTTAAACACACTCCTGGATTCAGAGAAATAGATTGCTTAAAAGATCCCAAGTGAGAGAACTCAAAGTGTCAGTCATGTTCTCCAGTTTCAGCTCTCTGAATGAGGGGAGATGGACATCACTTAGGTATCCCCAGGGGAAGAAATTCCTCCAAGAATTAACGTTTCTCTCGCGGTTTCTCACAAATGGGTTTCCAAGCCATTTCCATTAAGAGTCTTCGGACAGGCTTTCTGTGAGCTTCACAAAACGTATAACCAGCCAAGGGGCAGGGGTTTTGTCAGAACTCTGAAGGTGTAATCTATGGTGTTTAAAGCAGAGTGTCTGACCATTGGTTCGAACTATCTGATCTATCTTCGTCACTGTGAACTATACATTTATATAAACCTTAAAACAAAATTAGCTTTGAGTCAAATTTGCACACATGGCTGCTGGCAGGCAAAGTGTCCAGGTTGGTCATAAATCAACAGAGGAAAAATGACTGACATCTCTCAATTGTTTACATGCGGCCCCTATTCTTCTGCTCAGGATCTGAGAGGCTGTTTGGCAGCGCAGCATTTCCCCCCTATGCCCTCTCAGAGGTTGTGTTACTGCGTCCATATATCACCCTGACATGGGTGCACTCATTGAAACGGGCTGGCTAGACCCTGTCTCTGGATGATGACATATTTGCCATTCCACTCAGTGAGGTGTGTGAGCATCTTATCACTCATCACTGTCAGAGATTCACCGGCTCAAGCCATACACTTCCTCTAACCAACTTATTTCAAAGGATATATACAAGATGTTTTCACTTCTTTGTATCTTACAGTGCTTTATGGATGATCTAATTAGTGGCAAGACCCAAACATTTAGGCTCCGACATTGATACTGCCTGGGAGTCCCCTTCAACACAACTTCCCCAGCTCCTCCTGGGGGTAGTGGAGGGAGGAAGAATGTGGAGGGAGGAAGTAAGTTTCCTCCAGGCAGATTGCTGGATGGAGAGGCTGAGAGACGGGTAGATGACAATGGCAGGGAGACCGGGGCCTGAGTGTCGCCTCAGGGAGACCTAGACCCGCTACGTGTTGGCTCCGGCCGATACGCTAAGTGCACCGAGCTGAGGCCTTCACAGCGGATTTGGCAAGGTGATCCCTTTACCCACCCCCCATCCATCTCCTGCCAGCCGCTCCCCTTCTCCCTCCTTCCCATCTCACCCCTCTTTCCTCTTCCTCCCTTCATTGACACCCAACCAGGAGGTGATGAGTTGACACAGAGGGTGAGGATGGGTCAGGGAGTGTTATCTCCTCCATTACCATGCAGTTTTGTAATGCAGCAGCACAACTGGAAATCTAATTATGTTTTTAATTTGTCCATGTCTATGTTTTTTTCTTTAATTTTTAGATTGTTTTTGTGTAGCTAAAGTCTTAATGTATGAATGTATATATTATAGACTGACTTATACTGGATTTATTTTAGCCGGTAATGATTTTGATATTTGGGAGTTTCAAAGTTTCAACAAAAACAAAATACATTTTCAAGTTGTTTTAAAAAAAAACATTGTGACAAATATAGACTAAACGGGACTTTTGTACAGGTAAAAAAGTAACTTGTCAGTGCTCTCTTGTGGACAAAAGATGTAAGGGCAACAGTGTTTCTAAATTACCTCAAAACTAGTTGATTCTCTAATGGAATTTCTTGTTATTTGTTAGCCAACATATACCACGATACCAATATTACTAGTAAGCTAATATTGGTCTTCAAAAGGACAATTTGGGTTTATTGCTGTGGGCTAAACTGTCTGATTGACTTGTGATGTGTTTCTTGCCACACTCTACTTTGCTGTGACGTGTTCCTGAATATCAGCAATTACAATAGTGTTATAATCAATAGAAATGATGGCCAAAACTACAAAATAAAACTCAAGTTGTTGTAATAAACCACAATTATCCTTTAATAGAAGGAGGTCAGGATTGTGGTGAGCGAGGGGTCAACTGGTTATATAGGCTGACAAATTGTTCCATATACATGCAAACAGGCCTGAGGCACTTCTGATCCCTCCAGCAGTCAGACACCGTGTCTCCACATCCATGGTGAATGACACTGAACATTGCCTCCTGTAGAGAGGCTGCATTGTTTCTTATGCAGGATTTAGAAAGCCGATATCAAATTCTGCTCTATTCAAAGAACCTCTGTTTTATTAGAGAGGCAGACAGGTGATTGCAGCTTTTAAGACTTTGCATCACAGCTCAGAGGAGAGGTGGAAAACCTGATGATGAAAGGAGTAGAGGTGTACAGTACAAGTATTGAATTGCAACAACATTCCTGAAGGAAAACTTCAGGTATTGAGATGCTGTGGTAATTTGTAGTGTCTTGTGTCATGGTTCCAATCTCTATATCTCTTTCTTTTTTTTCTTAAATTCCCATTGCTCCAGGTGTTGACATTTAGGTGCATGACTTGACAGATAAAGTTATACGCTTCATGACAACAGCCCCAAGGTTTTTTCTGCGGTCAGCACCATAAATCTCAGGCGGGTGTGACAATGATAGACGGCCTTATGACAGAGCTTTGCAAATCCTTTAATCCGTCCATAAAGCTCAGTAGGGGGGCACTTGATGCACTTTATTCTAGCACCTCTCCTCATCTGGCTTCTGTAAAAGACACTCAGTGCTGTCAGATGTTTGAAAGGAGCTGATGACATGCAGCGATGCAGCTTTTATGAGACATGGGTTCTCATCACGGAAATTCACCCAGTGTTTAGTATTAATGAAGCATAAAGATAGAATGAGGCACTTAATACTCACACATTTTCCTCAATACACCTGAATGTGTTACCCGGACAAGTATAAGGAAGGTTAAGAAAATACTGTACAGACTAGACTTGAATTTATATGTGCTGTCCTTGGGTGCAGACTGCTGGAATCTCAGCAGTTTTATGGCCATATGGATTGGAGAACAGCTTGCGGTCTGTGACTGAGTGTCTTGGTTACAGTTGAGTGTCTGTGATCTATGGATTTGTGTCCCGCTCTAGTGACAGTCTGAGCGCCTCGTTAAAACAGAAGCCTTTTATCTCATGGATACACAGATGAGCCTGGATACCACTAAAAGATATAAACTCACATGTAAAATAAGATTCCCACTTAAGGCGGGAATGTAATTCTAAGTTGTTGTTTTCTGTAATATTACAAGCTTATACGACAAATCATATCTAGAGGAAAAGTAGCCCTGACTAATATATATTCATTCAGATGAATTCATTGTGTTTCAGTAATTGCAACTATTTCTGTACTACAAGTTTCAGAAAGGGATTTGTTTGGGTCAGTTATTGATTGCTGCCACCTAGTGCAAAGCTTGAGTCAATAATTGAGAAATGTATTTAGACGTAAGTCTGATTCAGGGTAAATTGTGAATATAAATGTTGTCATATGAAAAAGATATTATTCTTATGTGCATTGTTTGTACAAACTAGTTTTATACTGAACTGAATGTGACAGCCTGAACTGAAAAAAATCAGAATCAGTGCAGCACATCAGGGCAATATGAACAGTGATGCGTTCATGTACTGATGTACTTACTGTAGTGCATTTGAATGGTAATGCGAGCACTTAGCTTAGGAAAATGCACGGCATAGTCAGTGACTAAGAATCTTTGAAAATAACTGCATGAATTGATTTCAAATCAGCATGAGTGATTTGTGATTTCCACCTCTATGGGGCAGGCTCTCCTCTCAGATGCCCTCCTGCAGAGCAGACTGATTGGATGTGCCGTGGCCTGGGACCAAAGAGAGCCGTAAAGATTCAATATCGTGTCAGCATGACACTAATAACACCAGTATGTCGGCATATATAAGTAAACATTTTTTAATTTCCACAAAAATATGTCTGCATCTCTTTTTCGTAAACACTTTCTTATATCTCTCTTTAATTGTTTCTTCTAGGAACCATTTGTCTGAAATACAGTGAATTTAAATGGACATACAACACAAACAAAATATTAAAGTCTCCCCAGTATTGCTGTTGTTAATGTTAAAGTGCCTATGATGAACTTTCAGTTTGTGTTAATTCTAGCAAAAGCGTAAGTGTTTTTACCACAGCTGCTGTCGTAAAGGTCTTTTAGAGTTAGCATTACTGGAAAGTTGTATGAATGCGCGATGAATGTTTAGCTCACACTGAAAATCATTCATTTACAATAAGCAAATACGTTACCAATGCATTGTTGCATTTCAAGTTTTGCATACGGTAACTTAGCGAACTTTGGATGTATCGTGAGCAAAACCAGATATCACTAGTTATGTCATCAACAGTTGTTATGCTCGCTTGAGGTAGTTTTTACCTTTTTGAGTTAATGTGCAAAATGGGAGATGGAATCAGCTTTGCCGAATAAGTTGTGACACAGCGAACATGTAACTCACGTGACTATAGTCTCGGTATCCATCGGATGGGGGAAGGATCGGGATATGGGTCCCATCCAGAGTGCCTTACACTTGTGGCCCAAGTGGAGTTGTGGTGCGCTATTGCATGTGCCTCAGCCACGTCGGGTAAATTGACCAATTGGTTCAACAGCTTAAATCGTATGACACTGCATATACACAGCGGTGAACGGTTGTCTCGTTGACACCAAACGACTCTGCCACAACCCTGTATTCTGCACAGGTGGCCAACTTGTACAAGGCTACCTCTCTCCATTTAGCCAAAGAACTTAGCTTCTAAACTCTTTGATTTAGCAAGCCGGTTTGCAACCATGCGTAACGTCAACTTGTGAAGAAACTACTTTGCGTAGTCTAGTTTATTTGTTGGTGGAAACGCTTCTAATTCGCATTTTCTTTTTTTTCTCTTTTTTCAAATTTTTCTCTTTTTTCAGACATTTTACAAGTTTGCTTAAAATTAGCTTGACAATGATTTGGAAACATGACCATTGTCACTGTGTCACAACCAAAGCATTAGCAAGAGTTTGTTGTAGCAACCAACGTAAAAATAATAAGTTAGATTAATTTAGTGCATTTCATGAAACCCAAGGACGCTTTACATCAGTACAGGGGGACAAGGGAAAAGAAAATTGTAGGACACAGACTGAAAAGAAATAAAAACTGGTCGCTAAAAAGAATGGGGACGTAATTAACTGTCATCTACTGACGTACACACACATCTAGCATTGTAAAGTTATTTTATGAATGAAACATGTTACATATCTGTAGGGTTCAGTTTTGAATTCTTTATTGTCTTAATTGTCTCCATCTTTTGAAAGCCCGGTTGATGCGATTTTTTTGCCCGTTGTCTGTTACTCTCCCTTTTAGCTTTTAGTTGTTCTTCATTCATTTTAATTTTCCTGCCCCAGTATCAGCCATAATTACTACAGATAACTTGTAAAAGGTCAGGTCATTTATGTTCATCAGATTGAAAAAGGAAACAGTTTCAGAAACATTTAAAAGTTCCTCGTAGCTACTTCGAAGGTCTGTTTCTGTGTCTGGGTCAAATGGCGCCAATTCAGTTGAAGTGTGTGCTGTGTCAGCAGTTAACTGTGTGTCCCTACGCAGTGCACCCACTGATATCTATCACACCTGCCAATCAGGGGCACATTAATCAACATTGTTGTCAAGTGGCATGGGGAAGAGAAAGTGCTTGGACCTCCCTCCATCCATCACTTGTGATTGTAAACCAGCATTCAGCATTAGATGTATTTACCACACATACAGATTGGTAAAGAAAGAAAGAAAGATTCTGCACAGATTTATTAGTTCAGTTTGACTCCATCATGGGCTATGAAACCAGGCTGGGTCTTTTTCTCTGTCTCTCTGTCCCAGCCAGGTAAAGTGGAGAATTGGCTTCAGGTGATTTGGAGAAGATCTTATCTTCTGTTAACAGTGGAATGACACCATAATGGAGCAGCAGGGGTGCAATTACCTTTTAGCCCTCCTTCTCCTCCTCCTTCCCTCCGCCTTCACCTCAGCCTTCACTGACAAATTAAGATTAATGACGGAGATAAGTAAGGAACCTGCCTGCATTCCAATATCACACAGTCAGGTTGAGTGTGTAAGCACCTCACAAGTACAGCAAGGTGAAGCTTATCACTTTCCCTTGTTCAATTTTTATTTGTCATATACAGAAACATACATGTACATTGTGCAGTGAAATGTAGGGTTGCCTTCTCCATTGACTGAGCAAATAGATAAAATAAATAAACAGTAATACAGTAAAATATAAAGGAGATAATACCAAATTTCAAGACACATTAAACAATCAGCAATAGACTTAATTGAGTTTTTTTATTGTATTTACTTTTTAAAAAAAATTGTTGTTGCCCTATTATGGATGTATATGTTAATCAGTTGTGAACCATTAGGTGTGAAGTGTGTAAAAACAATCCATTAAAAAGACATTAAAAAAACGTGAGAAGAAGCGTGTCAAATACATGAATCCATTAAGAATGATATGTGGTATAGAGGAGTAAGTGTGATGCGTGTGATGTGTAAAATGTGCAATGTACTGTATCACAGCTGTTGTCAAGCTATAGTGCCATAAATGTTCATAGTCATCAAAATGTGAGAGGTACACACACCTATTTCACTGCCAATGTGGAGGGAGAAGGTCACTCTGTACTGATAGGGACATCAAATAAAAAGGCTTTGGGGCATGATTGGGCTTTTCAGGTTGAGAGGCTATAGTGTTTTCTCTGAGGAATGTGTTGAAGGTCTTGGCACCTGTGTATTTTTATTTCATTTATAAGACTGGGTGTATTTATAGTTTTTTTTAAGGTGAAAGTGTTAAAACAAGTGTTATAAATCCCCTCACCCTTGCATATATACACCTACCCTTTCAGTTGTCACATTGTTGTCAGTGTGAAACTAACTCCCAAAGGTTGAAGAAGCCCTGACCCCTTCCCCCCCCAACCCACTATGCCCCACCAGAGTGGACTCTACATGGCTAAATGTGTTCCCTCCTGCCCTGCAGCTGGAGGTGTCTGTTTCACAGGCCTCTGTAATGCGGGACCTGGGAGGATAAGGTTTCACAGGTACAAAAGTTTCTGTTTTAATCCCATCACATAGTGAATGGTTAGGGTTTCTGCATAATCTCTGGTTTATCCATTCTGGTGAGCCAATAGACAGAGAATGCAGAGAGGAAGAGATTACTGCACCTCTGATTTTTTTTTTCAATCAATGTTTGCACAGCAAACAGCAAGAGGGATCTCTCAATAGCAATTCAGCTATTCCACACCTCAGTGCACACAGGATAAGATCAGTAATAGATATAGTTAAATATCTCCTTCAGCAACCGGATGTTCAAGAGATCCTACATCAATTTTGAATGCCTTACAATGTCTATGAGAAGTCTTTTATTTCTTATCATAGCTAAAGAGTGATGATACATGTTGCATGTATGACTGTGGAAATAATGATTTTTAAAAATCAAGTGAAGTCAAGTTTTAGTATTTTGTTCTGGGATGTCTTTTAGTTGGGACTGGCTGCAGTCTGTCAGAGGTCAGACTGAGTCAATGATGAATCACAAAGGGTGAAATATAAAAACAGAGGGTCTCTAATGGCTGACCGTTTTGTGCTGTGTTGTAAGGAGCTTATCATTTTCCCAGCAGGCAATTTTGCGCTGAAACAGGCTTTGACGTGGCCTCCTCTGGAGAACACAACCTTCCCCGGCTTCACACTGAGTCCTGGTCACAGCTGAAGGGTAACGTCATGAATATGTTGGCAGGAGTAGCTTGGTGACAAGTGAGAAAATACATTTTAAAATTTGATAATAGATATTTGAGAATATTGAACATTGCAATTCAATCCATTTAGTAGACTGAAAAAAAGAGATGTGGACTAATGAATTAAACTAGACTCTGAATAAGCATATGATTGAAAATGTTGCACCTCAGAAAGGATGGTGGATTTTCTACTCTGCCTGAAATGCTTTTGATTCATTGTAGAAAGCATGCATCCTTAGAAATATAATACAGATTCACACTGACAACCACAAAGCAGATTGCTGCATCTTTCCACAGGTCCCTTGAAGTGTGAGACTTGAAGGAAGAGTGGTTCTTTTGAAGGCAGGTAGAAGGCGTTGCGGAGCTGAGAGGTGCTGGAAAGGGCATGTCCAAACAGACTTTAGGCCCTGAGTGATGGGACACGGGAAACGGTAAGAGGACACCTCGTCCCTGCTCTTATGTCAACACAGTCATGTGAATCACAGCTGTGAGAGCATCTGAAGATCCAAGAGACAATAGACGCCGACTCTCAGCAAGATCTATCTCAACTTCTACTGAATCAGCAAGCGTTGTTTTGATCACTGTATATGTCAGCATTTTTTATCATTTGAAATGAATTAAACTGATCTGTAATAATTATTTATCTCTCATCAAGGCTTTTGCAAGTTTATTTCCCATGGAAGTGGATACATCTAAGAGGCAATGCATCATCTTCAAATGGAGTGTGAAGGCCTCAACTTATAAGCACTGCTTCTATCATGAAACATGAATGGATGAAGGTAAGTAAAGTTGTGTGTCAGTGATTCAGAGGGTACTCAGAGAGAGGTACTTCAGAGGGTTGCCAGAGGATACAGTAGCCTACGTGGAAAAATTGTAGACTCATGTCTAAAAGTTAGCTAAACAGTAATGGATAAAATCATTAAAAGGGAGGGCTTCAAGTAATGAATGAAAGGTTGAAGCCAGCTGGCTAACGACAATGGTATAAAACAGTCAAAATAGTTCAAGCGAAATGGGATAGATAGCTAGTTAAAATAGCTAAAGTTGAAGTATTTCAACTATTTAGTTATTACAATTAGTATACGCGTAACGGATATATTTAAAAGTAAATGGTTTTCAACATTCAGCTTCCGGCTGGTAGTAGTACAAACGCAAACTTGACCAAACCTACACACTCGCAGTTAAATGTTATGAAAACATAACAAAACACAATTCATATATTTAATAGTGCAACAACATCCAATTTGAAATCAACTCAAGTTGATGCATTTAGAACAGGACAGATGGTGTTGCAAAGAGATACATCTGACAAAAAGGTTGGGAATGACTGGTCTGTCCCAAGTTCCCAGTCATAGGAATGCCTGTTAAGATATTTTACTTTGCATTCTGTCTTTCTTTAGATATACACATTGACAGAAATCACACATGATTAAAAAAGACAAACAAAGGAAATCAGCTAAATCCTAAACTCTTGTGCTCCTGTTTCATGGATTGGTGTTGACTTGAAAGTTGGTACGAGACATACTTGTGGCATTTACTTCGACAAGAGGTAGAGGGCAGCAGAGATCAATTAATCTCAGTATCCCTCTTCTCACATTTCTCAGCCTTTTTTATTTAATGTAACCTTAAGATTTTTCACAAAAATATAATTTACCTAACAACTACATATTCTTTGTGCTTGTCTATTAGCCCGTGGTCCATTCTTTCAGTAAATCTGGACCATTAAATGACAAAAATGCAGATTCCAAATTGGCTGCATAAAAAAGTCATCCTTTAAAACAAAATACAACTTTATCTCATTTGTTTATGTACATTCACTTATTTTAGGCAAAATATTGTTTCAGACACATAACACACTAAATAATTCCATTGGGTTTATATATAGCTGATGATATCTGTCTGTAATTCTCCATTACAGTATACGTCACAGCAGAAAGTCTTGATGAGCGATTTATCAATGTCACAGAAAACTGATTCCATTGCAGGCCACTAATACATCATTATCTCCTTGGGTGCGTCCTCTGTAGGCCTCTGCTGCTCTCTCCTGTGTGTGTAGGCTGCGTGGTCGTACATGTAGATCAAAGCAATGGCAAGAAGAGAGAGCAATGTATAAAGGAGGATCAGGTAGTATCCTAGCTTCATCTCTGAAGACTTGTTCCTTAGGTCTGCATCTTCGGAAAAGTTCTTTACCAAATCCTCTGCCATGCTGGTTACAGTGACGTTCACCACAAATATTATGAGGACCACAACTGACAAACATGCTGCAAGAGAAAGACAGAAAGAATGATACCCCAACCACCACCTAAATATCTTTATCAGTGCAATGTAAAAAAATAAGCAGATTTTTATTGGCAATTGCACTCCCAGATTCATTTGCGGGACTAACCGCTGAGCGCGCTGCAGACGTAGACGCCAATAGGCCCCATGTAGGTCTCATAAGGGTTGCTGACGCTGTTGTAGAGGGAGATGAGGATGCTGCAGGCAGAAAACAGCAGACACAGGGCCAACAGGCACAAAACCAAAGCGTGGAGGACTACAGGGGTAACTCCTATTTCTACCAACTTAGGGATCACTACACACACACCACACACACACACACACACACACAGAGACACACCCACACACACAGTTCAAGCATGTTATGATATTGTAATTTAGTTTTGCTTACATGCATTATACAATATTGCAGACAACTAGAAAGAAGGATGTTATCCAGTTATTACATTATTGTCAACTCTGGTGAGGACATAACGTATTTCTGTATGTCCACAGTAATGATGTTGTTTTGAAGGTCCAATAGCATGGTACTCTTTGGATGCTTTTATATAGACCTTAGTGGTTCCCTAATACCATATCTGAAGTTTCTTTCCCAAAATTCAGCCTTGGTGCAGAATTACAGCCACTAGAGCCAGTCCCACAATGAGCTTTCCTTAGGATGTACCATTTTCTCTAAGGTAGAGCAGGATACCCAAGGCTTGGTTTACACCTATCACCATTTCTAGCCACTGGGGGACCATAGGCAGGCTGGGGGAATGCATATTAATGTTAAAAACCTCATAAAGTGACATTTTCATGCCACAGGACCTTTTAAAGGGCCATCTCAAAAGAAAAACACACACATATATATATATATATATATATATATATATATATATATATATATATATATATATTTCTGAGACCTCTCTGTAAACCACAGTTTTTGTATATCTATACAAAAACCGTTTATGGTGTGTTGTTTTGATTATCCATAGTAACAGTTACAGGGACACTGCTTCTAGAAAGACCAGGGGAAATAAAACCAAATATGTATGGATTCTGGGGGTATGTAAGTGAGAAAAATATCTTCTGGTGAACTGGCCATTAAATTTACCTTGAAAAGTATCCCGGCCTCCAAACAACGGGCAAAAGTTTCTGTTTGAAATCCCGACAAAAAGCTCCAAAGTGATCACAGCAGTTCCATTGAAGAAGCTAGATCCAGTTTTTGCGCACTCCATGGTTATTGCAGCCCACTGTGTTGACATGCAGTATCCCATCACCCCAACAGACAAGGCAGTAGCCAGCGCACTGCCCATAAAATGCAGCGTCTTCTTAGTGGAAGGCATTATCACTGTATTCCGGTTGCACTAGTTAAATCTAAATCCCAGCGTTTCTTCTCTAAAGCACTGATGAAGCCTCCGAAGCAGCTTAGGACCCTCTGATCCTCTAAAGATTCTGTGTATGAGCTACCTTCCTGGGTGGAGTGGACTGCTGATCATAAAATCTCTTGATTATGGAAGTGACCTTTGGTTTGAAAGGAAAACACAAAGCTGGTTGTCATGGTATGACACCAGCTCACTCCACAGTTTAGAATTGTGTCGTGTCTGGGCTCAGACTGCAAAGGAAAATCCTATCTAGAGTGAGGGTGGATACACAACTAAAACTGAACAAAGCAACTTCAGGACATATAAACGACACTTTGTAAAAGGAGAATTCATATTTCTAGTTCCTGTTGTTCAGTGCCTACACACACACCTTCTGGTGCAGTTTGTGGGAAACACGTTCACAGTCTTGGAACCAAAGTCCAGTTCTTGAAATTGCAGAGTCATAAAACATGATGCAGATTAATTATTTACCTGTGTCATTAAAAAGAGTTAGTGGCAGAGGAATGATTATTTAATCATTTATGTGTCATCACTAAAGCCATGATAGGGGTTGGTAATTCACATAATGCTGGGAATATGTTAGATAAACAGAGAAAACTGACCTCTGGCCTGTATAACTGTCATTTTACACTGTAAGCCATCTGGTTGGTACCGTTGATTTATTGGTACACAATGATTAAGAGTGTCCTTTTCCAGCATCAATGGAGCTATAAAGCTTCAGGACTTTCTGGTTCTTGTTAATAAATGTATTTTTGCATTTGCTAAATGTATACCAGTATTTTTTTATTACACAGTATGTTTGGGTGTATTTAGCAAAAAGTCTATAATGTTAGCAACAGGGTTGTATTCAGTTCTTTCATACATGTTTATAATACAAAGGCTATGTTTTTGCCTATATATACTGTACAGTACATAATACTTTTATTTTATATTATTTTAAGTAATGATACTAAAGAAGCACGATTACTTTATATCACAAATAATGATGTAATTATTAGCCTATAAAAACCTAAATCCCAAACTCATTATAATACACTCCAAACATAATTATCAGTGTGGTTTTGGACCAATACAAACTTTTAATTTTTAATAAAGTTACTCTGGGACAAACTGGACAAACCCACAAGAAAGCCCATGTAATACAGCGTGTGGCCAGGCTGGGGCTCCCTCTCTCCGCCATCCCGGGAGAGGAGCCGTGTGCACGCTGACAGCCAGTTGTTATGTTGGAGTAAACACTAACTCCTCCTTCCCGGTGACAGGCGGCAACACTGAAGCATCGCCTCGCCTTTTCCAACACAACCTACGCTCAGGACTTCATCTCGATGCCATTAAGGTGAGTGATAAGATTCATTTATGTCATCGCTTTCGTTTTTGCATCTTATTTATTTGTGCGGAACACGCCACATTTTCAGTCAGAAAACGCCGTGTTACCTGGCCGCCACAGCAGCGCACGGTTGATTTTTTTGTGCATTCCAGGTGCGTGTTCAGCTTTAATGTGGCAGTGAATACATTCTTCGTTCCTCCTTCAGTGAATACATTCCGAAAGTAGTTTTTCGTGTGCCTGAATCACGGGTTCTGTGTTTGACAACCTGCAGCGACTTCCAGTCAACCCGGTGTGTCACTGTGGTTTAATGGAACACTCGTTTGGAGTTTCTGTTCTCATTTCGTGGCCGTTATTTTATTTTATTTTATTTTATTTTATTTTTCTCGTTTGTATTCTGTTTGTGTTTTGCATTCATCACAATGGAGATTATCTATCTTTTCTTCATATTTGGTGGCTGACTGTTTGTCAATGTGGGCTGCATTTGAGCCAGTTTCAACATGTCTGTGAACAGAGGCTATTGGTTCTACAGACTATCATGGATGGATCTGCTAAGACTTGTTAGGAGGGCTCTTCGAGGGTTTTGAGTTATGTCTTGAGATGTTGAGTCTGGTTTTGGTTTCTAAAGTGTTGGCTGCACAGATTTTAATTAAGTCGTGGTTTGCAATACAATAATCACTGGACATGATATCAATCTCCCTAGAAGGGGTCTCCCTGGGGGAGGTCAGGGTCAACAACACATCAGCATCCTTGGAGCAGATTGGCCAAAACAGGGTGCTGGCTAAAGGAAAGGGGAGATAAACCAAGTCTGATATTTGTCTAATCAGACCATGGAAATGAAAAGTTAAATATACCAAGACACCATCATGATTGTGCTTCATAGACCATTAACAAGATGACTTTGACATCTTATATTCCTGAAAAAGACTCATTATGAAACAAACACACTCATAATGAAAATATTTTGCACACTTTTGTGGTAGCATGGCTGGACAATGAGCTGAGTTCATAAATGTCAGAGAGATGCTGCTAAATTGCTTTACAGCATCTTGGAATCTTTCTGACAGGGACAGATACTTCAGACTTTTAGCAAGGCTGTCTCTGGGATCAATAGATGAGAAAAAAAGGCAATTTGAATATGGAAAGTTTAACTTCTGTCACCCCTGACAATAGGAAATTACTCTCATCTCATTTTGAGGGTTGCGAGATCATCACCTTAATGTCCATATGGTACCATCACTGAAATGTGTCACAGGTTGCTGTGCCGTCCAGTTATTATTTCCAAGTTATTAAAAAGACAACTGTTTCAGAGAAACCTGACCTGTCTCTTCAGTCTACAGTAACTTTAATACTCCGACCAAACCCAACTACATATGACACATTTTTAAAAAACATTTTTTTAGATTTATCATTACAGAGCTGACTGAATTAAAGAGTCTTTCAATTTCATATTTGTAGCAGTCACAAGATGTGTCCTCATTTACCTTGAATTTACTGTCTAGACTGTTGGTGTCTGCTTGTGATTTTTCAGTGTGACTTCCATTTCAATTATACAGTATAGACCCTGGAAAGAATGGCAATTACTGTGGCAAAAGCTAATGAGGATGCATTGAAAGAAACAGTCAGTGCTCACCAAGACAAATGAGACTGTGTAAGGACGCAGGAAGAAATAACATTTATCTGCTGAGTGCTGTCTGCAGATTGAGTCAGCTTTCATCTTGTTACAATTCATATTTGGCTCCAGTTGACTATCAACTCTATTTTGTGTGCAATGATGTATTTCCCTGGGAGACGGCATGTTTGTATAATGTCTGTCTTAATAAAATGCTAAGAAATGCGACAGGTTTATAATTGCAGCAGCTATTTTCAACCTATTTTTAATGGCTACTTAACACACTGCCAAGATGTTCTTTTTTACTTTTGTTGGCTATAGTTAGAACTGAAAAAATACGTGTTGGAATGCTTGTAAAGTGCATGTTATTTGAGTGTGGGTGTGCTGTGTGAAACGAACAGATGTGGTGATTAATGAAATCCACTGCAAGGTGGAGAGGAATGAGTTGCGCATACCTGGAGTTTCTAACAGCTTGTTTGGTATAAACCTCAAATTGCCCGCCTGGAGTAAATCCCTGCAGCTCGCCCACCCGCTATCTCTCCACCACCTCTCTCTAAGTCTTGGAAACACTCTTAGAGCTGTGAGACTACACGTTGTGCCATGCTTTCTCTGAGGCTACAACCACATTAACTACACTCTGCTAAAATGTGTTCTTTTTTATCCTAAAATAGGCTTAGAAGGAACTAATTGGTAGAAAGTCATGACAATTAGGGGTGAGCCTGGTGTGACCCAGAACTTGTCAGATATTTGCCGGCAGAAACCATTTTAGCCAGCCTTGGAGAAGGGTTGATGAATAAGACAAGGGAATTGTCAAAGTAAGATCCTACTTTTGATGCAAACAGCAATTGTACCCAACCTGTTATTTTTCTGCTTGCCTCAGTGGAAGCTTGCTAAAGCACATTGAGCTGCAGTATGTTGCAATCATTTGTGCTTGCGGCTAGTACTACAGAATACAAACCCTGCAGTCATCCTTTGAATTTTGACATCAGGCTTAAATCATTTAGTAATAATAAAACATGTTTATGCAGAGTGAGAACAAGTTAACCCTCACTTAACCAGGCAAATGGATTTAAAACAAAAATACTTAATTGGAGGGGTTGTACAGCTTGTAATAGATGTGTTTTTTTTTTTTAACAAACTATGCTTGGAAACAGAATAACAGTGATTGCAAAACCAGGGAAAGGAGAAACGGAGCATGTAAGCGGTGTATTGCTTCCTGTTTGGAGGATAGGATCAGGAAAGCCCCGCAGCCTCACAGAGATGTGGGAACTCAGTGACACTGAGAAGGTGTATCTCCGTCTGAGGAGGCCTAACACATGGACCGGGCAAGGACAGTCTATGGCTACCTGCAGCCCACACACACATCTCTTTCTCCCTGATCTGTGTTACACCCAGGGCCAGCACTAATGATGCACCTGATGGCGAAGGCATGAGATGTGACGCTGTGGCTAGTGATTGATATATGTACAAACTCAAGCTGTGCAGATTTATGTTTGTTTTCTATCAGCTGTGGTTAAGACTCAACTGGGCCACTGCAGCACCGAAACAGCTAGACAGAGATCAAGGCTTCTTGTTTGTGAGATGCGTCAGAACTCATCCACCATCTTGCTCCGCTGAGATAACTGCAAGACCAAGCACATAATTCACAAAAGAGAGATAATATTTTGAGAAGCTGAAATTAAATCTGCCGTTCCAAAAAAGCGCTACAACCCTAACAAAACCTTTCTTTCTGTATTGAGTCAACTAGAGCTGCCATAGTTAGTCAATTAATTGATTTGTTGATGGAAAGAACTGTGATTAGAAACTATTTTGTTGATTGATTTAAGTAAATTTTCAAGATAAAAGGACAAACATTTGATGACGCTTGGGTCAAATTTGAGGATTTGGGGTTTTGGACAGTTGCTTGGACTAAACACATCATTTGATTGCAGTATTGGAGTTTGAATTGGAAACAGATTATAGTCTGTTTTATTTATTGTTTGCCACTGTGGTCAATTTAAAGCAACACTATGTAACTTTTCCCTATTTGGTCCCTCCACAGGTTGTCTCTTTGCAACTACAGCTCGCGCGTCCCTCCGCTGTAGGGACGCGCTGTTGCTTTAAATCCAGGGGATGATGAGGAAAGGAAATGCTTGTGACCAGGTTATGGCCTTAACGTGGCCCTGGATTGTGAACAGTTTAACCAATGAGAGATTTCTGGCTCCACTGAGGCCCCTTTTAGAAAGTTGGTTTAGTGAAAACTCTGAGTTTGTTAACCCTGAGATGAGGGAAACTCTGGGGTTTCTGTTTCAGAAAGGGAGGTTAATCAAACCTGAGAGAGATGGGTAACTCCAGCCCGTTTCATAAATCAGAGCCAGTTACTATGGTAACTGAGTCTGTGAACCTAACCTGGTCAGGAGCAGGTTTTCTTCCATAAACCTTGAGTTTCTCTCGGTCTCCTCCCTCTAACACAGCACTCTTTCATTTCCTCATTCATTTATTCAGTATGTATCAGGCTCAATTTAGCGCAGTTTGTTATCTGCATGAATAAAAAAACATGGTTGTTTAATAACTGTCAGGCAGAATAAAAAACGTTTTTTCCTCAAACATGTCCTTTTTTTGACAATCCCGTTGATGAAGAAGCTGTATTACCTTGCAGGGAGTTAATCATACCTCGGCAGATGGTATTTAGGCCCCGACTATTGATGCATGTTTATTTCCAGATAACTACCAGTTTGAGTGGTATTGTTTTTCTTCCAAGTCGATCAGTTATGTAGCCTACATAACTTTATCCGTCCTCATTAACATTACCCATCAAGCACATGCTCTTTCATCCCAGCAGATTCTTTGTGTCCTATACATTTTTTAATGATGTGGAGCATATTAGTAAAGCCACATGCAGAGCCACCAGAAAAGTGTGTATTGCTCTGAAACATTTTCTAAAGGTTTTTGTAGTGTTGCCTAGAGACAAACCAGTGAGAGCCATTAAAAAGGAATTCCACAGGCTTGCAGGTGAATGAATGAGGTGATTTCCATTTGAAATAAATGATTATGTATTATAATTCTGTTAATGATGGTGCTGCAGCCTCAGAGTGGGAATTGTAGACTTTTCCCCCGCAGGATTGCATCTAACTGAAATAGATTATAGGTTCAATAGCATTCCACCAGTTTTTACCAGTAACATTACAGTATACCTGTAATTAAATGGTAAACTATTACACTTACACTTGGAACTTGCGCATTGACTCAAAAAGCAATTTTCTCCCAAGCCAATTCTCTCTCTTTTGCAGCAACAGCCGTGTTGCTTTTTTACAAAATATATATTCAAACTTGCGGTATGTGTACATGAGTATTTCCAGTTCCAAAGGGGTAAAGTATGGCGAGTGATTTCTTTTGTGGTTGTTGCCATGGTGAATCGTAGTATCATGGCTCAATTCATGCTGCCTTTTTGTAGTGGTAGTGCACGCACTTTACTCTGAGTGAACCTACTCTGAGTTGATTGAACTAACTCAAATCAACTGTTCTAGAACCGAAAACTCAAGAGTTTCCCATCTCAGGGTAAATCAACTCAGAGTTCAGGGTTAGACTCAGTTTGTTAAATCTCCTTTCTGAAACGGGCCCCTGAAGAGGTCAATGTGTCCAGTGTTTTGCAAGACAAGTGCAGAACCAGAATGGATCCTGAGCCCCAGGTTGGGAACAACTAGGTCAGGGCTTTCTGGTTTGAATAAACTAATATGGCCCAGGGACGTACTGCATGATGTCATTTCATAACTGCTGCCCAGTAGTAATATGGGAGTATACCGCCCTCCAGCCAACAAATTGTGTCTCTGTTGTATTACTCTGTCACTACATGAGCACATTACAAAGTATCTTACAAGACAATTTGAAGATCTTGCACTTGTTCTAACGTTTTTTCAAGTCTGAACTTTTTTGTTTTTTAGCTTGTAGAAATAGCCAAAAAGCAACAGACTGCCAAAGATTGTTTGTTATATTCACACAGTCCCATACTTTACCCAGCTGCTGGTGGGGGCAGCATGTTGACAGCTGTGATTTTAACATGATAACTCATATTCAATTGAGCTCTGACATGTTTTTTTCCCCTTTTTTTTAGGCCAAAATATGGCAACCTAATTTGGTGACCTGCTCAGGGAAAGCAGGGTGGAGCCCAGAAGAGATTAAATCCCTGTGCTATGTGGCCTGATTTTAACGAAAGTAAAAGCAAACATCTCCAGCTCTGGCTTTAAACATGTTTCAGTCCACTTTATTTAATCTGCATGAACTAGGATAAACAAATAATCTGTTTTCTGTGGGGAAAAAATGGGTAACCTACAATCTGAGAACATGTGTAATATCGCTTTAACAGTCAGGAAAAGAAATATTCAGCTATTGTGGATTTTCCCTTGAAGGCTGTTCTCTTCTCATCTTCTATGCACACAAGTCGTCACACCCACACATTCCTAGATAGCTTGATGTTTACAATCATGTCTCTGGGGTTAAAAGATGACCCAAATAGTGTGAAACTGAGGCTTATTGTACATTGTTAATTTATGTTTCTTAATAGTCTTTTGGTTTATTTTGTGGTTTATTGTCCCTCCTAAAATATTTCTGTTAAACATGGAACTTCAATGTACTTGCTTGCAAACATGTAAAGTGGCTTTTAATGATTCCAAAAGCAGCAGGCGAGTGCTGTGTCTCACATGGCGAAGTGCATATAGAATGAGTGATTATCTTCCCTCATTTCTGCAGCACCATAAACTATAAAGCCTGGCTGGAGACGCATCAAGGTCCCAGACTTCTCAGATTTGTTTTTGTGTGCAGTATATCAGCACATGCAAGGATTTTTCTCTTGCGCCTCCATAAAATGCCACAATGACCAGCTGCAGCTTATACTGTAGGCTCTTGTCTGACATCAAATACAGCTGGATTATAAAGTGTTTTGTTGGATGATTTAGAGTTTACAGGCTCGTAAGAAACTGGCAGCTGATCATATATTAAAGCTGGGTGTGACTGGATTAGACAAGCAAAGAGTGAGTGAAAGATGAAATAATGGTTTGACTGTGTCACTACAGAGGTTGTTGACATGGAGGAGTACAGTGGTTAATGAATAATGGATGCTTACTAAAGCAGCCCATTTCCTATTCATTCTTTCGGGGCTGCTACACAGGGAGTTGTGTGTGTGTTCATCTTGTCAACCCTTCAATATTTTCATTGTGTTCTTAGTAGTGCAGTTTGAAGTCACCGGAGTAACTCCAATAAACATTTTCACACAAGTACAATAGGCTCATTTTATTTGATTGTTGTGTCAAATAAATACAATTTTACACACCACCAGTTTGCACTGCAAAAAGTAGTCAGCATCACTTCTATCTTATTCATTCAAAGTCTTATCTGCTCCAAGGTTCCTTTTTAACAACAGTATTCCTGAGGCTTGTAATAATTAAAAGTGTCTGATCGCATCACAAAGGCTGGAAGTGACAGAGACAAGCATTTTCAATGTTTGCATTTTCACTTTTTGTGTTGCATGCAAATTGTGTTTGTCTATTTCACCATAACCACGTTTTTATCTTCTGGCTCTTTGGGAAGCTTCATATTGTCGAGGCCTTTTTTTCACTGTAAATGAGCAAATGAGCACTGTTGGAAGCGGCAGGGAGCCCACAGTCAGGGGTTAGCTCAGCTGACATGACTTGCATGCTGATAGGTATGTAAAGCTCAGGTGAGCAGCAGAAAGCGCTAATGTATGGGATGATAATCAGAGCTGCTGTCCTGGGCGTTATGAATGACCAAGGTTAAAGGCTGCCTTGATCATGCAGTATGTTGGAATAAAATGAGGGGATGGACCTTGAACATGCTTCATCTTATTGAATTCCTGTCAGTGTTTAAGGATGTAATTTCAGCTGCTGTGTGATGGTATTTCACATTTCTGTGGGGGGAAGGTGAGGATATGGTTTAGATAAAACAAAACACAAAGATCTGAGATGGACATCAGAAATATCTAATGTTTAGACGGTTAACCCACAATGATGCAAGCCTTTTCAACTTTTACATACAGCATTCAGCTTTCTCATGTTTATTTAGAAATTATGAACAGTGACAAACAATTCAGCAATACAGTAGTAAGAGCAAATTACGTTTAACCATGTAATGTTATCCAGCTGTTTCATCGAAACAAGGTCCGAGACTATTTTGCAGAGCCCCCGTTGCTGCCTCAGGAGCATGGCGCCGCCAAAGACGATTGTGATTGGTATGTACGGTGTAGCCAGACCTCACTCCAGCGCTTACTCTAGCAATGCGAGACATCTTTACTTATGAAGACTTGTCCGTAATTGGCTGCCGTTACTGCTATTAATCCATTCATTTTAAAGAGGGCAGATTGTTATGGCTGCTGTTTGATTAGTAGGGTGTTTTTTTTTATAATACTGTTAAAAGCTGTTGTTCCAGATGTCAACTGTCCAATGAAATCCTCATATCTCATAACTGAAAAGTGCTTGACATTTGATTAACGTTATTATGCTCATTAAACAAGTTTGATGGTCACTTCCGCCCTGTTTCATCACGTAAGATATTTTCCATCAGACAATGAATCCTAGTCATCAATAATAATTTTGAGTAGATGATAATATAATAGGCCTGGTTCTCTTGACGAGATTGGATTAAATTCATCTATGTAAGAAAACACATGCCACACCATGACTTTGTCACACTGACCTCCAGCTCTTGAGATATAATCTATAAGAGCTGTGAAACATTTTTACTGAGCAGCGGGCTGGTATGTCTGAAAAGCTTTTTTTTTTTTTTAAATTTTTTAAATGTGTAAGCTTTTCATAAATTCCCCAAACTAAGCAATGCTCTATGTTGCTAATCATTGCAGCATGGTCATACAATATGTTGCCCCACTGGGAAAGCACACTGTTGACAATCACACTCCTCTAAACACTGCCAAAGCCTTTTTTGTGCTCAGCCAGAGACAGATCCACACCATTCACTTAAAATGAAGGGATATTGGTTCATCATAATTAGAGTCTGCTTTGATGCCGCCAGCAGAGATTCAACCATGAAGATTTATTTGGTGTTTTTACAGAAGTGGAGCTAGTATTTGGATGCCCCCACCAAAAACTGTGAAATTTCTTTGTAGTTTAGCATTCTTGTGTTTTTAGAGGGTTCATAACCAGCAGCCCATTTGCATTCACCTTCCATTTTTCACCTCCTTGTCTTTTACTTTAGGATTTAATGCACCTGTGGTCGGGGGCATTACTGTAAATATGTGGTCTCACTCTGATCAGCATGTAGCACTAAAACGCCCAGTTTCCCAGAGTATGAGTGGTCTTCAGACAATTTGTTTTGTCCGTCCAGCAGTTTAAAAGCCCAAATTATATTATATTCATACAGTTAAAACTGGGGGAAAAAACTTTACATTCTCACATTGGAGAAGCAAAAAAAGCAAATGTTAGTCATGTTTGCCTGAAAAATGACTTAAGATTATTAAAACAGTTACAGGTTGTTTTTCTATAGTTTCATGTATTGACTAATCAAGTACTAGTTTAAGCCAATCACCTAAATGGACATTAAGGTATCCCACTCAAATGGGAAAAAAACATATCCAGAATAAAAAAGGAAGTGGTTGTGATTTACTGTGGAGTTGTTAAAATGCTCTTACGTTAATGCAACACAAGTCTTTGAAATATAGTGTTAGCTACACATGGTGATGATAATTTAGCAACATGCAGCCTAGGTCCTATATCCGCCCACTCACCCTCTGGGCCTCCTTGTTTCATGGTACGTTGTGCAGTGAGACAGTTGTTTTGTTGGATAAGGAACTGGGATCATAGGCAGACATGGACTAGTATTGTCTCTACTTCTCCTAGAGAACCAAGGCATGGAGGCAAATTAGGTTAGAGATCAGGGTAATCATAATAATAATGTGTCCCATGGCTGAATATCACATTGTTTCTCGTTGTAAGCCCACCCTAGTCAGTGGGTGGCTCTTCACACAAATGTCTATTTTACTGCTGGTGAACTCTGAATTGTTCAAACCCTCTTCCTCCCCGCTTTCAGTCTCTCTGCATCTGGAGCCTAATCAGAAGACAAATATACATTATGGGATATGTATTTTTAAAACTGGAAGTATGCATTCCCTTTGGCCTTCCTACATGTGCTGTGTCTGTGCACAATGACTAATTTGTTATCCTCCTAGAAATAACACAGATGCTTTAGAAAACAACCACACTGGATGGCCCCACTGGATGTTGTTTTTATGTTTTAATTAATCACACCTCCTACTCTGCTGTATTTGTGATTTACAAAAATATATTTAAAGTACATTTATTAAAATGTATTCACCTTCACTTAGTATACCACTCTATCAGTTGATTGGCATTGTTGCACATTGCTTTGGTTTCCTTAAATGTGTGTAAGGGACTATATGGACTTTGTATGTAATTAGTTCCACATTTCTTTGTTTCCTTTTGCAATTGCAATCTCTGGGCTGTCCATTTTTAGGCGTTTTATCAAAACTGGTGGGCAGCGGAGTGTGACACGTGAGACACTCTGTTTGCTGCAGAGAAGGGCTCAACAAGGAGACAGGAAAGGATTTGATCATCAGATCTGTCCTCCCCAGAGAGGGAAAACGCCTTGCTCTCTGAAGACACTCCCTCATTTGCAGTATTTTATGACTGCCTGGGATGAGCTATGTGCAGAAAGACAGTAGATGCTATAGCACTGCCGCCTTTGTTAGAAGCACAGCATGCTGGGATGTTGGCCCCAAACAGGAATCTGTTTTGTATTGCAGTGTTGATTGATTTGCTGTGTTGTATTTGATTCGAGAAAAACTCTGAGCCTGTTGTGTCCTAGGCAGCATTTTAAACCAAATCTGACACATCCAACACAGCTCTGAGCCATTGGTGATGTCTTTCCGACTTTGCTCAACTACAACAGGAAATAAGTAAAACTCTCTGCTCTCCATTCATTACTGTACTATCACATCTAGCAGCTGGGCCCCAGCAGGGGACTAGTTAGCCGCTTAGTTAGCCAGAGAGATGCCTTCAGTCTCATGGTAAAAACTCATTAGTGCAGACGAGTTTGAATCCATTTTCATTACATTCAGCTTGAGCTGCATGCTGCTTCTCATGCACCAGTGAGCAGTTGGTCCTTCAGAGCTGTGCACTGTTGTCCTGAAAACAGCCAGAACTCCCACAGCTCTGCATGATTGTTTTCATTTGTCTGCCGGTGGTAGCTTGATACTACCAGCTGCTACTATGGCTGCCATTTTCCACAAGCTCCAAAAATATGGAACGGTGAAGCAAAGGGTTGTTTTTTTATAGCTTCCCCACCCATGTTGTTACGATCATATCAGTGTGAGTCTGATATAAAACCTATGGACTCCAGGCCACAGATTTCACCTCGCATTCCTGCGCCTTTAATTGGTTATTGTTGAAACAAGTAAGGGGGGTTGGGTGTAAGCTGTGGAGGGGAAATGAAGAGAAAGAGGGAGAGGGGGCTGGCTGTATATTTCTTTTCAAACTACAACCACAAGCACAACTGGGAAAGACGAAACACAGGGAGCTGTGGTTGCTGTTGCCAAAATACATCCCTACCATGATGAAGAAGAATTTTTAACACATCCTTCATTTGCATGTGTTCAATTATGTTTCCTTCAGATCCTGCTGGGGTGATGGTAGCAGGGGTTGCTGCTCAGATCTCCTCTCTTAAAGCACACAGCGGTTACCAGAGATGACATGGGTGTGCCAGAATTTGGGTTCTGAACTAATTATTTTGGATTTATCTTTTGAAATACATTTTCTATTTAAGTAATTCAAATGAATTAATGTTGGTGGTCTGATGAACCTGGAATATGAGTTAATGGCAACACTTGGGAAGTTGAGTAGACAGAATTGTACATTGTACTGTTAATTCACAAAACCCATTGCGGAGTCACAGCTTATCATCTAATGATAAATCCACAATTTTTTGTTTTGTTATTTCAGCTCTTTTTTTATCTTGCTGCCTCACAGAGTAGACATACCTGGAATTCTACAAAGTGATCCAATGAATTACTGTTTGGTTTCTGGTTAATATTTAGCTTTGCATTTTATTGTGTGGGCCCTAAACACATAACTTTGTTGAAAGAATATTTTTGATCTATATAGCTGATAATCTAATAACAACCTTTTCTGTCTCGAACACACTTGCCGTCATTAGAGACTGATACTCACTCACTGTCCAGCTGAATCTGCTGATTGGACTGTTTACTGTAAGAAATCAGCAAAACAATGTGCTTTGCATTGAAACAGCTGGGGTCCACTCTTTTGCTCGGGAATTCAGATGCAATTAATCAGATAATTGATTATTTTATTTCTAGCGCAGGACTTTTTGGTTATGATGAATCCGAGAAAGGCACAGCCTATTTCATATCATAGGATTGTCACATTATCTCTGAAGATCCTTGTCAAAATCGTTAAAATCAATATCTGTCTACTTTGTATCATAGATGTAGATAATTAAATAAGGAGTTCAAATCGTTATTTCTGGATCAGTAGGTGGGTTGATTAGTGGGAGCACACTCGGCATTTGACCTTTTGGATGCTCACTAGATTTTAAATGATTTTTTGTCAACATCCTGAGAAGAAGTGCCGTTCCTGTTTTAAAAAACAAAACTATTTTCTAGTCCTAGTCGCTACCAAGCTCATTAAGGTAACATGAGCTCTGTGAGTTGTTGGAAAACGCTATCTCCGGGCAACTTGGCTTGTAGTGTTTTTTATTTTGATGGTTGCATACATAATATGATGCTAAGAGTGACTGAGGCTAACACTACATGTCCCAAGCAAAAAACTGAAAATGCAGAATATGTTACAGCATTACAAATAATGCTCTAACATATTCTATTACATACTTGGACAAGTAAAACAGGTTAGATTTTTGCTTTCTTAGTTTTTTAAAGATTATTTTTTGGGCATTTTAAGCCTTTATTTTTATAGGACAGATGGAGACATGAAAGGGGAGAGAGAGGGGGAATGACACTGAGCAAAGGGCCGCAGGTCAGAATTGAACCCGCGTCCGCTGCGTTGAGGAGTGAACCTCTATATATGGGTGCACACTCTACCAGGTGAGCTTCCCAGGCGCCCTTGTTTTTTTTTTTAAACTGCAGGCTACATTTCAGTTCTTTTGTTACAAGAGAAAAGGCTTTGTTGATGTTTTTGCAAATATCTCCATTAATGAGTTATCGGCTACCTACAATCTGATTTAGTGCCACCTATAGAGTATATATAGGTGTATATAAGCTCTAACTCAACAACATGGTGTCAATTTTCTTCTTGTGTGTTTGAAACACCCTCCAAATTTTGTATATATTATGTATCGATCTTAGTTTGTAAGTTGCCACGCCTGTCGTGCCGAGTTACGGTTGCTAAGCTATGATTTGACGATGGGGTTTAGTTTAGCACGTAGTAGAGTCTTGTTTGATTCCTCATATTTATTTACAGTGCAGTCCATAGATCCAAAATTTTGTTTGCTCTAATGAAAAACCGTGATTTCACTCAATAAAGGGCATGATGATATAGTCTGCTTTGAAATGGCGGTCAATGGGAGTGCCTGTAGCACTGCCCTTTGTAATGGTTTATGCCTCGTTACCAAAGATGCGTCTCACTAAGTTCATTAGAGCTAGCCGTATTAAGCTCTATACTTAATTAAACCACTGAATTCAATAAGACACATTGCTTTTAAAAAAAAAAAAAAATCCCTCTAAATTGATTCCCTTTAATAAATCTTGGATTCAATTAGACTGAGGTGACTTTACAGGAGATTTGTACATGAAGACTAACAGGCTGAGCTTGTTTACTCGCTTAAATCATCTGCAACAGTCATCACTGTAGGTTACAATGAAGAATGTATGGTCTGTATGAAACCATTTTGTGAGATCCCACTAATCCATGGTTCCATTTCACTGAGCAGTTGTTCTGCTTTTTTGATAGGGTGATAGCATAGCGGCACAAAAAAGCTGGAGTGAATTCTTACAGCCTCTCTCTGAGCCACGTCAGCTGATTGGCAGCTACTCTGATGTCATTTGTTTTTGTGGTGCTAGGATAGGTCACGCTCTCTGTCTCTCTCTCTGTCTCTCTCTCTTTTATGTCTCTCCTCTCTGACGCCCCCTCGGTCTTCAGATTTTCCTGTCTTCGCTTTTTGTTTACAGTTACTCCCACTGATCCTCTCTTAGTGTTTCATGTGGTCTTTTTTCAGTTTCTTCCTTTAAAAAAACAATAACACATTTTTATTGTGAATGAAGGAAGGCTAAGGAAACCTAATATATTAAAACCTTTGTTTCTTTAATCTCATACCAGAAATAGTACTAATCCCTACTGCTCAGATTTTAGTTTGAAGCAATAAGAAAGGAACATTGATATGGTTTGTGTCTGAATAAAACTGCACATTTTTTATTAAACTGATACAGTAAATAGTCCTGCCATTTAGAAACGTTATGAGCATGAAGGTTGTAAGTCTGTAAAACTGTAAAATCTTAGACTTTTTTGTCGGGGCTTATAAATTATGCATCAAAAGCACAACAGCGCTCACAACGACCATAATGGATAGGCTGCCATAACAAGATAGGGCCTATATTAAGATGTCTAGACAGTTGGGTGCCATTTGTTTATCACAGTAAAGTGCTACTCATCACTCGGATGTATCCTGCAAAGATATATTCTGTTAATATTGTTTATTTCTACAGGGCCATGTTATAACAATATATCAAACGTCGCATTTTAGAGACTATATTGCCATTTAACCCGTTTTACAACATCTAACTACACTATTGGGTTAGTTGGTGTTGGAGTTGTAATCTGACAAATCCAGTCTGATTTTGGGGATTTCTGGGAGATCTTGGGCCTCTCAAGGGACTGCCAGGCCTGCCGCTTGTCTAATCACTCCTGACCCTGTTAGAAATGAGTCCTCCTTTTGTTACTGTGCGGTACTGTCAGTTCTGTGGGAACAAAAAGTGCCATTGTCTTTCATTGCTGCGGCTGGGATAGAAGTAATCTGTAGGGATAGAAATGCCTCAGGATTTCTATAATCCAGATTCAGTATTAATGACAGTCTAATCCACACAATTGTGACCCTCTGGAGAGGCTGACATGGCATCTCTGTTGTTAGTCGCTTGTGTAATGTCACTGATTCTAAAAATGAAGAGGGCTGCCCTATGGCTTATGACATGAGGGATGCAATATCCTGTTCAGATTTTGTTTGCCAAGAAACGCCAAGATGCTGCACTTGTCTGATACCAGCACAGACAATGCAGCGCTGCTGTCATGTTGCTGGATTTGTCAGATATATCCAGATTCACTTTGAATTCTATCAGCTTTCCTGATGGCAAATTGTTTGTTTGTGTATTTGTTTTTCTCTGATTCCTGAAAGTATTAATGCCTGAGACTAGTGTAGCTGACACATACAGTAATTGCATGCTTGTGTTGAGCATGCAAGACGACCATGGCAGTATGTTTGCTCACCCATGTGTGACACGCAGTGAGGGCAAATTAGACAAAGATGGTGATCCTCTGATGGTTGGGCTCTTTTACTCTTTGTTCTATGCAAAGAGATGCAGAGGTAAACGAGTAGATGTGTCTGAAATCCATCACACAGCTGCTAGCTTGGCACAATGATCAGTAACACCCCCCCCATTCCTCCACCAGAACCACCACCTGCACCTTCTTATCTCCTCTCCTCAGAGCTGTGCACGTGGGCCTTTTGTTTACAGTTCTTTCCAATGATCCACTCCAGTAATCACCCTGACTGGTAGCACAACTCTGACATGCCCCCCCCCCCAACCTTTCTCTTTAGCTTACTTTGAAAACGCTGTGTCCACAGGCGTGTTTATAAGTCGATTTCATTAATATCTCATTCCACACCAAACCAACCTCTTCTTGTTTCTCCTCTTTTCCTCAGCAAACTCCACAACTATTCGTCACAGCCAACATCTGTTAAGGAATGGAACATACAATCAGGTTAAACCTCTGCTTTGCCCCTCTGACGTTCCATTGTAATTTATACTAATACAGCATACATACATAATTTATGTTTTAATACAGCAGAACTAATGGTATACTTGTTCTCATTTTGCATTTGTTTTTGTTTCTCTTGTCAGAGTGACTAAATTAGCAGGAAGTACTGAGGATCTTTTATTGTGACTTTTTAAATTAGAAATGTGTCTTCTTGGAGGCGTGCTGTATGCTTCAAGCAAACAGCATCTAGAAATATATGTTAATCACAAGTTTTATCACAATAAGATATTACATTGATTCTTTGGACAAAAGAATGTATGTAGAATGCAATTTTGATTCATATGTGCTGTTAAAACAATTCGTTACATTTATTTAAACTCACAAAAAGCAACTAAAATACGAAAACACATTTTCTTTAATAGAAATAATTAATATAAATTGGCAATTTTAAAATAAAGGTTTCATCTTTAAACATGATATTTATCAATAGATTCATTTTGCATTGATGCTATTGGATTGATGATTATTGAATTTATATACTAATCCAGAGCAACACTATCTTAAACCCAACTTGACACCGGGAACTGGGAACTTTGTAACTTTTTTTTTTTAGTAACTTTCCAAAAAGGCATGCCCTTTTCATGTAGGGGTTAAGCATGCCCTTTTCAGGGGTCCAGGTGTGTGTAGGTGAGAGAGTATGCAAGATTTTAACTTTTCTCTCAATCTTTCTTCATTGTTCACACAACTGCTTCTCACTTTTTTGTGGGTACAATTTGCACCCACAAAAAAGTCAGATTTTTGTAAAAAGCTTGTGTTGAGGTGTGAAAGCTGCAGCTTAGTGTGAATGAAAGAGAAAAAGTAGTCTTTAGCTGACTTTGTGTGAGCTTGGTCGACAGTAACATGGATAGTAAAAAGATAAAGGGATACAGAACATCAGTCGAGTTGCCCACAGTGATATTTACTGTAGCTCTAGTCTGATTTACAGACAAGGGTAGCATTGATGTTTTGGATCAGTAGACGCTAACAGCGAAATTGCATAGGGCATCAGTTTATATCATTGCAATGTCCTGTGATTTGATAAATATCGTGAAATGTCATTAAATGGCAATGTGTTTTACTGGATGTACAGTATTTGACAGTTGTGGATATGATTATTAAAACAGAGGACAGCTTTTCATTTCCCAAGACAAATATGGGAAAACAAGTCTTACATGGGGGTTGGTTTGCAGCCTTCTCTATGATCTATTTGTCTCTAAAAGCCTGATACTGCAACAGAAATGAGAGCATTTACCAATAAACTATAACTAGTGTACATCATCCTGATATATAAATCAATGCCCTGGAAATAAATCCCACCCGTCAATGTATCCTGAACTCATTTATCAGTTTCATGGTTGGAATTTATCACCACAATATCACCGCAAAGCCTTTTAAAATGTAACATTATCTTGAATCAGCAGTCTTGGGTTGTATGCGAAGAAAATCAATGGTGTCGCAGCTCGAGTGTGACTTGTCATCTATCAGTCTGTTGGCTGACTGGAGCAGGTACTGTAGATGATGTGCTGAATGGCCAATTTCCTGTTACCTGTTAAAGATAGAGTACCACAGCAGGCCTCTCTCTCAGCTCTCCGAATCATGATTTCCCTCTGGGTCGCTGGAAGTGCAGAAATAGATTAAAGTTACACACCAGGGTATTTGCATCTATAATCTAAGCCCCTGGATAATATGCGATCCAAGAAGTAATCCTGTTTTGGATATTTTCTTAAGTGTGGCACACACAGGACTGAATTCTCTCGGGCCTGTTTGTAGAATGCACAACATGTCTGCGACAATAAATGTAATTCCATCGTAACTTTTTAATTTTGAGGAATATCGGAATTGTGGTCAGTGCATATGCCACCAGAGCAGCAAATGTGATCCTTTTGCCCTCTAAGCTGCAGCCTGTACCCTTCAGCATTTTTTTTTACATGTCAGCAGAGCGTTTGCAGAGTATTTACATGACTACTTCCTGGAAGGAGGGTAGAGTTGGGGGGTGCAAAGTCCCCTCTGTCTGATGACTAGATTACTGTATTTACAGCCCTGTCTGTAGATCAGCGGAAGTGAGTCCTTTTGAAGAGAAGGATACAAAGATGTCTGAGAACCTTATTTCAGGCTGGTTTGGTGTCTGCTCCTGAGTGCAGTGGATGTTACCTCGCAAATCATCCATATCCTGTTGATTTAAGTTCATAGGGCATTCTTCCAATGAGCTCCTACTTCCTGTCGCAGGCATACTTTCTTCAAGACAGTATGGGGGTGTCCAGTTGTTGTGAGAGCACTGGTTCTTGACTTTTGTGATTTGTTAACTCTAAGATTAATTCAAGTTATTACAGCAGCCTCATACTGTCTTAGTGTATAAGATATGTCCAAAAAAGAGGCTTTCTATATGTACTTATATTAAAAATGGATCATATGACTACCTATGTTAGGGGTTACTCATAGTGATAAACCCAATGGAAATTTTTACCAACAGACTATGCAGTTCCCTACAGTTTTTTTTTTTTTTTTTTTTGCCAAAACCTTCTGATGAACAAATTGGGTTTCTGGTACAGAACGGGCAGCCACACCTTCAGGCCAACATGGGGAGGAAACTAACAAAAGTTTGCTCTCCATATATTTTCATATAACATTATGCTTGTGTGTAAAGACTACTAATCTTTCAATATTTCATTTTCAATATTTTTTACAGAATCATCAGTCATTTTAGCAAACTAATACTTGGCTTATGGGTTTTAGACACAACCAGAAAAAAATTTCTAGGTCATAGCTCACAAATATGCAGTTTTTGTGTGTCATTTCCTTCCCTAATCTGGCTAATCCCCTAATATGCCACACAACTGAGCTGGCGTTGAGCAAACGATGACATCTGTGTTAGTGTAGCCAGAGTTGTCACACTCCACAGGAAGACGGCACACACAGAGCTGTTCCAAGTAGGGCTCCAACTTTTTTACTCTCCTGGGTCCTAGACCTATAGTCTTTCTTTTTATTGGAGGGGGGCTCTCTATCTCTGCCTTCTCTCTTAGTAGTTCTCACAGTCCGGCTAATTTTATACGTCCAGTGTTTGGCTGTAAACCACAGTTCACACAGGATATGATCTAAGCTGTCTCTCTTCCTGCTTCTGGACAGAAAGTCTTTGGTGTAAACTTCATACAATCACAAAGACGTGAAGCAGAGAGAGAGCGAGCGGGAGAGAGAGCGAGTTCATCTGACCAGTAGCCGAAGATGTTAGATCTGCAGACAGAAGGGAGACAGTGGGGTTGTTTAGTGTTTTATTATTTATACAGCCTATGGCAAGAGTGTATCTTCCATAAAGCCAAGCTTAAAACAATTCTCACCCAGGTCTTTTTGTTGATATACAGGTAAAAGCCAGTAAATTAGAATATTTTGAAAAACTTGATTTATTTCAGTAATTGCATTCAAAAGGTGTAACTTGTACATTATATTTATTCATTGCACACAGACTGATGCATTCAAATGTTTATTTCATTTAATTTTGATGATTTGAAGTGGCAACAAATGAAAATCCAAAATTCTGTGTGTCACAAAATTAGAATATTACTTAAGGCTAATACAAAAAAGGGAGTTTTTAGAAATGTTGGCCAACTGAAAAGTAAGAAAATGAAAAATATATGAGCATGTACAATACTCAATACTTGGTTGGAGCTCCTTTTGCCTCAATTACTGCATTAATGCGGCGTGGCATGGAGTCGATGAGTTTCTGGCACTGCTCAGGTGTTATGAGAGCCCAGGTTGCTCTGATAGTGGCCTTCAACTCTTCTGCGTTTTTGGGTCTGGCATTCTGCATCTTCCTTTTCACAATACCCCACAGATTTTCTATGGGGCTAAGGTCAGGGGAGTTGGCTGGCCAATTTAGAACAGAAATACCATGGTCCGTAAACCAGGCACGGGTAGATTTTGTGCTGTGTGCAGGCGCCAAGTCCTGTTGGAACCTGAAATCTCCATCTCCATAGAGCAGGTCAGCAGCAGGAAGCATGAAGTGCTCTAAAACTTGCTGGTAGACGGCTGCGTTGACCCTGGATCTCAGGAAACAGAGTGGACCGACACCAGCAGATGACATGGCACCCCAAACCATCACTGATGGTGGAAACTTTACACTAGACTTCAGGCAACGTGGATCCTGTGCCTCTCCTGTCTTCCTCCAGACTCTGGGACCTCGATTTCCAAAGCAAATGCAAAATTTGCTTTCGTCAGAAAACATGACTTTGGACCACTCAGCAGCAGTCCAGCTCTTTTTTTCCTTAGCCCAGGTGAGACGGCTTTTCGCTGTTTCTTGGTCAACAGTGGCTTGACACGAGGTATGCGGCAGTTGCAACCCATGTCTTTCAAGCGTCTCTTGGTGGTGGATCTTGAAGCACTGACTCCAGCAGCTGTCCACTCCTTGTGAATCTCCCCCACATTTTTGAATGTTTTTTTTTTCACAATCTTGACTAGGGCGCGGTGATCCCTATCGCTTGTACACTTTTTTCTGACCACAGTTTTTCCTTCCCTTTGCCTCTCTATTAATGTGTTTGGACACAGAGCTCTGAGAACAGCCAGCCTCTTCAGCAATAACCTTTTGTGTCTTTCCCTCCTTGTGCAATGTGTCGATGGTCGCCTTTTGGACAGCTGTCAAATCTGAAGTCTTCCCCATGTTTGTGTAGGCTTCAGAACTGGACTGAGAGACCATTTAAAGCCCTTTGCAGGTGTTTTGAGTTAATCAGCTGATTACTTTGTGGCACCAGGTGTCTTCAAAATTTAACCCTTACACAATATTCTAATTTTGTGACACACAGAATTTTGGATTTTCATTTGTTGCCACTTCAAATCATCAAAATTAAATGAAATAAACATTTGAATGCATCAGTCTGTGTGCAATGAATAAATATAATGTACAAGTTACACCTTTTGAATGCAATTACTGAAATAAATCAAGTTTTTCAAAATATTCTAATTTACTGGCTTTTACCTGTATGTGTTAATCATCCAATAAACAGCCTGTCCTTTCTGTCGTAATAATCTCAAGTAGATAAATAAACCAATGACTGAAAGAGTGTATCGTTTCATACTGCTTCACAGCTAGATTCGTGTTTGATTACTCTGTCAAAAAAGTGGAGGCGTTCATGGCTTTCTCACCAATGTGTGAAACATCTCCGTTCCCAGACAAGGTTGTGCATACAGACAAGACATGTAGCCTTGAGCAGAAAGATACACACCGAAAGCTTGAGAAATCCATAGGGCGTTTTTTTTTTCCTTTGTGTGGGTGTGTATGTCTCTTACATGCCCATTACTGTCTCTGTCTCTGGGTGTGTATTAGAGAATGGTTTGTAGCTGCCAACATGCATGTGTGGATAATGTATTCGTTTCTACCCCCTTGTCCTGGAATACTACTATTTGTCTGTCATGAATATTTACCAAGTCAGGTTCATGGAGTTCAAGTGTTGAAGGGAATCTTGAGCTGGGGAGTTGTTTAATCCTAACCCCGTTCTGTCTGAGCTGCTCCCCGGTGCCGTGGAGGATGGGAAGAGAGACACCACCACTGAAGGGATGCATATCAGATTGTGGGATGGAAGGCTCAATAATTTATGTTTTTACATGCTGCAGTTATAACAAACTAAAGATTTTTTGAGGCCTCTGGCCTACTGTAAGTAATTTCTGGGTCCAGGATTGACAGCCGTCCAGACGTGTCCTCTTTTGTTTTTATTGTTTAACCAAAATAGCATATAACTGAATGCAAGCTTATAGGGCAGGTGTGTAGGAGGATGGAATGTAATGTAAAAAGGGTGGGCGCCCACACAATGTCAGCACATAATGTGTTGCTAACTGTCATAGACTGTCATTCGACAAACAATACAATAAACAGCATCTTTATGGGGGTAAAATCACAGGAACTCATGAGAAAACTGGATGTTATCAATCATATGCAGATATAAGTCAAAATAAATTGAGCTAAATACCATTTTTATATATATAAATAAAAATAATATATTTTTAATATAATAATAATAATATAAATTATATTTCAAATATCAGTATGCTAAGATGTTCATAATGACACTGCTAGTAGCATGCTGATATTTAGTGGGTATAATGTTTGCCATGTTTGCCATCTTAGTTTAGCATGTAAGCATGCAAACCAAACATTGGTAATTGGCACCAATTCTCCAAAGGGAGAATTATTATTAGATTTGCAGGTATTTGGTATAGATTTTACATTAAGCCTTTGCTTAATGTAAAAAAGTGGATATTTCCTACATTTTTATAGGCATATTTCATCACTCTATTAGTTATTGATCTGAAAGAGAGACAGATGAGTATTAAATCAGAGTTCTTAATTATCTACCCACTAAATGAAGAACACTATTGATGTAGTCTGTCATATACACTGTCTGTCGGCAACTGATCTAGTCCTGCCTGGGCCCTTCTAGATATTTGATTATAACCGCAATTGCCAAGTTTAGAAGAGCTACTATATGATATGATATTATCACATTCACATCCTGCTTGCTTTGGCGAAGGACCACTCAGTGGTGCTCAACAAACCTGAAAGCCAAGATACACCGGTGAGACGGACAGGCGAGGGAGTCCAGGCTAACAGAATCACTCTCCTTATTGCCGTCTGTCCTCTCGCTCTGGAACATTAAGCTCACAATGTGTGGACAGCTCATTGAGGACACGGCTCTATTCACATCTGATCATAGAGGCAAAACGTCCCTGTGCATGCATTTCTCTCCTGCGGTGCCATTCATTATAATTTCCTACTGCTGCAGTTTTAATCTCAGGGCTGATTTTGTCCCTTTTTATTTTTAGGTTGCCTGTAAACACCATAAATCAAGGAGAGCTCTCATTTCTACATCTCTCTAACACTGACGTGGTAAAGCAGGTGATGGACTGCTGCTGATCTATTCTAATTAAAGCCATATCATTAAAAACTGAAAATCTTATTACTACATATTATATAGCTTATTATTTTCCATTACACCAAGGCATGATCTCATATTTTATATTGCCTGAGAAAGAATCTCTCTACATTAGTCCCGTCCTTTTAAAAAGAAAAATCTTGTTAACCTTTAAAACAGAGCCTAAGTAAGCGACGATTGCATTGTAAATTTCCCCAATCTGATTGATTTATTTGAATAATTAGAGGCCCGAGAAGATGCAATTATCCAGTTATTTATAACAAAAAAAGCAAATTTTGTGTTCGATAAATACATTTTGTCTGTTCTGTTAATCATGTCGTGACATGAGATTTGTCTTGGGACCCATTTATGGAGGATCTGTTTATTGTGATTTTTGAAAGTGACACACAGTGGCAGGTCAGAGAGGACTTGTGTAAACAGTGTTGTGCTGGACTGATGCTGTGGCCTGATTGCGACTCAGATGGCTCCTCAGTGGGTGAAGTCTTTTTGTTTGGCTGTGTGTGTGGCAGCGGTTGCCCTCAAAGCTTATCTCTATAAATGGATTTGTGTTGGTGCACTTGGAGATCTCGGTGTGATGCACTAATCTGATTGACCACAACCGTGTGTGTGTGTGTGTGTGTGTGTGTGTGTGTGTGTGTGTGTGTGTGTGTGTGTGTGTGTGTGTGTGTGTGTGTGTGTGAGTGAGATAATTTATCATGTTGATTCTATGTATTTTCAGCTGAGCTTAGGGTCTCGTCAGGGGAAATAACAGCTGTATGAGAGTTTTGGTGAAACTGTTTTTGCAGCTGTAAATCTCACACTTGCAGAAGTCCACATGTTGGATAATCGAAGACATTAGATTAGATTATATATATAGAAAAAGCATTGCTTCTATACACGCACGTATACCTCACAGAGAGCTGATACTGCGCCAGAGATAGTCGTTTCTGTCTGTCTGTGTGTGTTTTGTTGCTGTGAAAACTCTTTTGTGTTTATTCATTTTGGATGTGAAGCAAATGTTCACCTCATGTTCTTAATGCTAATTTGAATGCATTAGTGTTCTTGCGCTGTTTGTTTACTTGCAGCTAGTGCTCTGCCTACAGATATTAGCAGCTGTTCCTATTCCTATTCTCAAATCTAAAGAAATTCAAAGAACTTTTTTTCTTGCCTCGTGGAGCCCTACAACTTTAAGATCAGCACAAATGAGTTTTGCAGTATAGCTGAGCACATGTTGGCAGCCATTTGTCATTTCAAATCCAAATGTAGTATGAATCTTGTATGAGTAACAGCCATATTTATCTAGTGTATATCACATGCACTGTGTAATCAGTGTATGACTGGGAGGAAGTGATATGCTGTAGACCGTCACCAAGTGCTGCCTTATTCACCACACACTGTCAGTGACAAGGGCTCCTGCTTTCCCTCACATGAACTCTGAAATGAACATGATGGTGATTGTTTTATTGTAGCTTAGAAAAAAAAATATTTTTTAATAAAGATGTCAAAGAATGTAAGAAAGGGTGTTGTTGTTGTTTAAATTAGTCAGTTTACCTTTAGTGCACAACCTAGGGAAGCTCGGTTGGCAGGTAAAAACCTGTTAATACCAATTCAATCTTTGTGACTCTAGGCTATCTTTTCTTACCTTTTTTCAAGTGTCTGGGTGGGACTGTTGCTGCAGCAGCACTGCCAAGTCCATGCTGTGAGAGAGCACAAATGGTGATGGTAGCTTGTTCCACACACATAAGGGACATAATGGATACAAATTGTATTCTGCATTCAGCAGCTGTTATGTGTTGCTGTGTTTTTCCTAGAGCCTTATGCTCTGTATCTGATTGCATTACAGGAAGGTTCTTCTATTATTCAACAGTTTGCTTGATCTGATTCCACACTGTCAGTATTATTTATTTATGAACTTTGAGATGATATGTGACTTGACATACTCCCTCACAGTGCTTTCCTAGAAACCTAGGTGAAAATGGAAAACTATACTATGCAGAATGAACGTTATGATCTTTTTTTCTGTATTCCACTCTATCCGCCTTCTGAGCACTGACTCTTTAGCTCCTTCCATTATTTGGCTGTCATGGAAATCCTCAAGCATGACAACTCATTTTCCAGGATGTCATAGAGCAAATGTTGACTGCCTGTTTTCATTGAGGTCCAGACGGAAAAGATAGTGTAGATGGGTAGGGCCGGAGGAGAGGTGTCATTACAGCCTAGAAAAAGAGAGAGAGGGAGAGAGAGGACCCCCCCAACACCTCCCTTTTGCTCAACTAGACAAGAAGGTCACCATAGCAACCACTTGGCATGCTCCCCGCCGTTGGCAGGTGCAAACCTCGTATCTCCAATATGTCAAAGTTGCAAGAGCAGAAGAAAGAACACTTGTGAGCATTTAGTTTTGAGTTTTTCCAGTTTTGGGAGTGGTTTGACATTTTCAAGACGTAACATTTTCTGATGTAAATCAGCCCATTTAAGTTTTACCCAGAGTCCTTCAGTTTAAGATTAAACTGGACTTACAAGGTTTTCACATAAAAATGCGGCCAGATATTTTGGCTGTTCAGCGTTCCCAGGTAGATAAATCGTGCTCCTTGTCCCCTTTTTTTCTCAAACCCCCCTCCTCCCTCCAAACCCTCCTTTCAGGCCTCCTGTGGGTAATAGCAGGGAGTATATATTAGATGGCACCTACCTTCAATCGCTACTACAGCTTATGCAAAGTATGCACCAGTATTTTCTCATAAAAAAAAAGTTAAAAAGTAAAATAGTTGAAAAATAGTTCAACAAAAATGGACATGTCTAACCCTCTGGGATCAAAATTAATATGCTGGAAATTAGACAGAAAGAGGCTTTGTGTAAAAGCCGGGTTTTATATCTGGGTTGATATGCATGCATACCCTTTGCCAGAGATGGCAAAAGTACTCACTTCCCGTACTCAAGTAGAAGAACAGATAATTGTCTTAAAAAGTAGAAGTACTGATTTAACTTCTTTACTCAAGTAAAAGTAAAAGTATCCTTATGAATGACAAAGTTACCTGGACCAGACAGATGTTACTACAGAGCACGCTGAGAAACTACAGTGGACATGGAAAAATCCACTAAAACATATAGCCTGTTTTTTGTGACAGAGACTGGGACTCCAGGTTAATAAGATTCTGACTGAGTAGCAAGATATGAATTCAGTTGTGATTTTGTGAAATGTCTGTGTATATTCCCATCCACTTAGATTTAATTTGGTATTGATGATGCAAAAATAATAACTAACTCCAGTGAAATTATTTTAAATTTAGTGAAGACTAGATTAGGACTGTATTTAAAGCTGATTCTGGTTTCCAACTTGGCCCCAGGTGTGTCTGTTAACACACGGACGGAGACAACTTCTCTCTTTTGATGCTTTATTACAATCAAGCATCAATATAAACTTGGGGGTAGCTCTACTATGGCTGTTTGTGTGGTAATAAAAGAAATAAATAACATTGGCTACCATACACAATGCATAGGAATCATATATGGTAGTAAATAATAACAATAAACCCACTATTAATTACACTATCTTAATTAGAAAGGACGTTCAACAATTGCCATATCGAATCAACAGCCAGGTGTAACCTAGGTAACAGGTGTAACCTAGGTAACAGGTGTAACCTAGCTAACAGGTGAAGAACACAAACAAGCTAACTTTTAAATGTGCAAGAACTACAGACCAATACAACAACAGGCTTAAATGAACCGACAACATTATAACTCTATATGACTAGTTACAAATATGAAGTTAAATAGTAAAGTAAAGTAAAAATATCTGGAAAAATCTACTTGAGTACAGTAACAAAGTATTTGTACTTCATTACTTCCCATCTCTGCCCTTTTGCCATCAGTAGATTTAGAAATCAGGGGAACTTTTTTGGATTTCAAATGAGGTTCTCCTGGATACAAAGTGTTGTGTGATGTTGTGTGGAGTCTGCTAGATTTGGAAGACTAATTTGCATTAGAGGCACTCTTTAAAATGATACCCCCATTAATGAAGTCATTTGACTCTCCTGAGTAATTAAAATGTCATTTCTTCCCCATGCTATATCCTTTTTACTTCACAGCCTTTTGCTTTGAGGAAGCTGTACTTTTAACTGCACTCTTGTCTTCTTGCTACATACTGTTTCTGCTCAAGACAGGAACTGTCTCTCACCATCTGTAGCTCTGTCTTTTCTGTGTTGTTAATTGTCTAACATGCTCTCTGTTCTCTTGCTTTCTGTTGAAATAAAGGTGGTGAGCAGTGTCACTTTAAGGCTAGCGGTGCCATGCTGGCTGCTGCTCGGTGATCCCCTGGAAGTAAAGCGCTGAGACCCGTAACTCACCTCCGCCTGGATTCAGGGATTATCCCTCCTCACTGGGCTGTGTGAGCGGACCTCACTTCCCCACTCCCAGCTTCTGTCCAACCTCTCACTGCAGAAGACGACGACAATGTGACTACTGGACTCTGTCAGAACCATGTGAGCTGCTATTATGGATCTGAGAATCAGCATACATTGAATCAACACCATCCAGGTAATTTAGAACACTGTGGCCTGCATATACAACATACATGCATTTAACTGCTGACATGAGCTTCTTAGGTCACACTTGAGTTTAGTGTTTGGGAACTCCCTTTGATTTGCACAGGGAATGTTTTTTGTATATCGTTATATTTTTGGCCAGTCAGTCACTTCCTCTATCTGGAAATTCATGCCTTGGTGTGTGTCAGCTGATAACGAAGGACCAAGAAACAGGAAGTTGGACAGTAGTGAGAAAAGAGGACTGCACAGTATAGTGTACAGTAATAAAACCATCATTAACTTGACCGTGCATGCTGCAGCTTATTCAAATCAGTGATAATGTTTTAGATAGAAAATGGTATAGTTTGTAGTTATCCTTTGTAAAGTATATCTGATTAGGTGTCTGTGAAATGGAGCTGCTTTTGACTTTGTATTAAAATTTGAAAACTGACATTGTCAATTTGTTGGTTGAATGCATTGTCTTGCTCTCCAAAAAAAGGCTTTTTATTAGTTTTTACTTTGAACCTCAACTTGAGCGCCTGCATTTGTTGACATTATTAAAGCATATTCTTTGAAGGTTTAAAATCATATTGTGAGATTTAAGTGGCCAGTATCATTAAGGGCCCTTTTTTACACCCGGCACAGCACAAAGCCCGATGCAAGTGTCTCTGCTAGATTAAGACTGACACAGTTGTTAATTTCCTGTCCAGCGCCCATGTCCTTTTAAAAGCATGACCAGTTTTTAAAGCAAATACACCTGTGCCCATCTGTGCATCCATGGGCGTGCTGGTCTTACAGGGAGGGGTGTCCATGTGTATTATTGGCGTATTGTTATCTTGAGAAAGTGATTTTACCATAGACCAACAAAAACAAGTCAGTAACGCAGCATTTTAACGCCTGCTTCACCTCGTGGAGTTTTGTTGAGATAGTGCTCGTGCCATTCATGATCTGCTTGCACACTTTCACTTCACGCACAAGCAGAGTAGTTTCTACTCTGAAAATCTCTCCTTCCTGCTTAGCAAATCCACCATCATAACAGCAATGCGCCAAGGTACAAACACGCCCGGCTTTAAAAGAGAATGCAAGATGACACTCTGTTTTACTGCATGTTACGCCCAAAACACATCTAGGAATTAATGAAGACACTAAGTACAACCATTTTGAACCATGAGCCTGGTGCACGGGCCCTTTTTCTCCTTTTTAGAGATGGTTCTTTCTCAATTTGTATTCTCTGCCATCAACCAACATCACTGGGGCTTTCCAAATTGGATAGTCTGCCTTTTTCAAATTACTCATATACACACATGGTCTCTATATTTAACTACAAATTCACTTTCCTGTATTAAAGCCCAAGCTATGTGGCTAATTGGACATTTTATAACTGGGAAAGCCTTTCAACACCCATGCTTTTGACTTTTCTTGTATTTAATAATGCCTTTTATTGTTGTGTAAATTAATAATTTTGGTCCTCATCAAGCTGTTTAATGACGTTGTGGAGGTGTTTGACCATGAAAATAAAAATATAGCCGCAATAGATAATAGGTAATAATACTGTATTTAAATATAATTTTTTTAGTCTTAACAACTACTAAAAGCGCTTTTACATAGTACACGCACCATTCACACACATTCATACACTTTGACATGGGACTGCAGGGCCTGGGATCGAACCACCAACATTCCGATTGTTAAGCGATCGCTGTACCTGAGCCACACCACCTGGCACAGGCGCTACATACTTGTGGCTATTTTTGCGCCCCTTAGAAGTTGAGCTCTTAATCGTTGCATAGGCCTATTCTTCAAGATGGACTGAAGGTATGTCACAATGTTTATGATGTTTGGAAAAACTGTTATTGCCAAGTTTCTGCCAGGCCCCGGCCTTTGCAAAATTCTTTGATTCATGGCAGACCATGTTTTTTGGCCAATCTTGCTTATTTAGGCTGCATACCAATTTTGGTGTTGATAGAATTAAAACTGACAAAGTTATATTAATTTTACTGTTTTTTATATTTTGCAAATTAGCAACATTCATCATGGCAGACCTTTTATGATCCATGAAGCTTTTTTTGTGGAGCGCATCACGATGCAAATGTGAGACATTTCAAGTCAGTTGGACTTACGGTGTGAGGGACGTGGCCTTTCCAAAATCACTTACTTGATCGTTAATTATTGTACCACCATGTGACCGAGGTCCATCATTTCCAGTCATTGGGCCAAGTTCTGTGATTCTGGCTTACTCCAACTCACAGCGATTTGAGCCACGGCGGAAAGCAACAAATAATAATAAACCAGAGCAAAAGCAATAGGGTCCTACCCATTTGGGGTTTGAACCCTTATAAATGAGCATATAGTAGATGGAGGAATGGAAAACAAAGCCCGACGTCTAAGACGGAAGGAAAGAGAGAGGAGACGAGAATAAGTTAAAATATGTGGCTAAGTCATTGTCTGACCACATGTGTCTGCATGTGTACGTATCTTATCCAGGGCTTTTGTCAGGAGTGTGTGGCAGACTCGCTCCCATTGCCGCTCTGGAGCAGAGCAGTACAGGAAGGCTGGCTGGTTGGCTGCCTGCACAGGAAAGGAAATGGTCTCTATCTCACAGCAGATGGAGGACAGCATGTGCTTACGCTGCAGAAACAAACATGCATACACGCGCGTGCATGAATGCAGTCCTACACACATAAGGAACGTGCAACTGCAGTAGCTTTTTGTAGCTTTTATCAAGAGTGTGACCCAGATCGCACATCACAATTGTCAGGAAAATAGGACATTCATTCGTCAAATGCACTTTTGAAATGTTTTCATAATAGCAAAGGTATTTTCTTTTTGCTGGAAGGTTGTTTTGCTCTCTAAACATTTTCTCCTTCTTAAAGCGCCCCCCCTTGTCGTATTTATAGTTTACATACTGCAGTGCAGTCCCCTGTAGCTCTTCAACCTTCAAATTTCCTTTCACCTCAGGAGCACAGTGCTGGGTCAGAATGTATTTGCCCACGGGCTTTTGCTTCCACTAGCATTGGAGTGTCGGCAGGGATTTGATCACCATACTGAGAAAGTTCAGATTATATAAGGTATTAAAATGACTTTCAAATACTGTCTAACCTTTTTTGCAGTAAAACCAATCTGTCAGTTCCTTTGGGAAAAAACAGTCTAATATTTCCATTTAGCTCTTCAGTTTAGTTTCTTTCTTGTCTCATAGATATCAGCAGAGAGATTGAGATTTTGACCCTTGTATTGTCTCTGTGGCCTGCAGGTCAAACACATTTACTGTATCTGCTGTTGAGATTTAGTGATACCCAAATGTGTCATCACCTCCTCCTCTTCTTCTTGCCCCCTGCCTGGTGTGTATGCCCATGATTTCTGATGGCCTGTCATGTCTCCATGCCTCTCTCAGGAGTTGTTAGTGGCTGGCCAGGACTCTCCCTGCATGTCGGCCCGTCTCACAGAGCTTTTGTCAGCACCGCGTGAGGACTGGATGTTGTACTTCCTTTTTCCAAGAGGGCAGCGAGTTCTCCAAGAGGCCTTCGATGTAGAATAGTCATTTGCTCTCCATATGGTGTATGTGTGTGTGTCCTTTCTCATTTGTGTTACAAGCCTTCTTAGGAGGGAGGACAATGAGGCTCACTATGGTTCCCAAGGCCTCACTGAATGACTCATATTCCTATAGAATTCAGGCAGAAAGCAAACAACACGGTTACACAATCTTAATCAACAAAGTGCGGCTCATAATGTGCTCTGCAGGGGCCGTGATCCTGCAAAAGAGGATTGTGAAAAATGTGTTAGGTTTGGGTTTTTGGTAGCATAATTACTGTGCTACCACTTCCAGCTTCTCCTAGGAGGCAGGCTGCTGTTGCCATCGACAAGCACTGTGAATGTGGACTATGCCGTGAAAATACCAGTTGATTTTCTACATGTTTGTCAAACCTGTTGTCGCCGGGTGTGTGATAAGGGAGCTTTAAGTGTAGTACTGAGGTTTTGCTATGGAAACCGGAGCATTTCAACAGTAAAACCTTGTTTCTCATGCAGACAGTCTGGGGACATGTCATGAAACAGTCCTTGCATCCCTTTTTAAAGGCTAGCGTGAGGGTTTTATAGTCTGTGTCTGCACTGAGCAGACAGGTCGGCTCAATCTCTGCAGAGCAACAGAGGAAGGCTCCTCATCCTCGCAGCGTGGGCCGTTCACTTATCCTTTCTGGTCCCACATCTCCTCTCCTCCTCTTTTCCTCCCCTCAGAATCAAGTGGCTTTTTGTTCTCCCGCAGCAGTGCTTATCACTTGTTTCTCCACCACTGCCTTCCCCCCTCCCCCCCATTCTTCTCTCAGGGAATGAAAAGATATTTTGGGGGATAGATCTTGTCTGTCCTGTGCAGATCCTGAAGGAGTGGTTATCTCTGTTTCTCTGTGTTTGGAAATGGTGATTCTATGCAAGATCCTCCCTCCTTCTCTGGGGGGGTGGTTTTCTACAAAAGCCAGGTCTGTTTAGCTTTAGATTCTGTGTCAGCACTGATGTTAAATAAATTCCACGCCAGTAGAAAAGCTTTGTGGATTGTCATCATTACAGGCACTGACAATGTGATTTATTGTAATTCAATTGAGTGAAGTAGGTTTCTTTATCCCACAGGATTTCTCAATTGCCTGTTATTTCTACACTTGCATAACATGACATAAAAATGAGCCATACATTCTCAAGGGAGGCAGTCTGGTAGGTTGTAATGCTCTTTAAAACCAAGCTCCCAGACGCCATCTGAGTCAGCTGTTATGATTCTGCATAGCACTCCATTCTAATCTGTTTAATCCTTTTTATTGGCCATTAAAACTTTCTAAAAAGGACCTTGGATGGATTTATGGTCAGTTAAAGATGTGATCTACCCATAATGTGAGTACAAGTCATCATTGTTTATTGTTTGAGATTAACTCTGATGTGTAAGCTTCTAACCAGAAAGCATGTGGTTCCTGAATGGGTCGTGTTTCTTCATTGATTCCTATAAGTAAATGCAGGAACAAAATACTGAGAACTTTTAAATGAAATTCTAGTAGGCCTATTTTCAAATTTGTTTCTTATGACTATTGGTGATGATACAATTTCACTTACTCACATCCCACAGCCTCCTAGACTCAAGACTGGTATCAATCTTCTCATCTAACTCTTTACAAAAAAGTAAGTTATTGTATTTCCCGAAGACTATTCCTTATAATTTTAGAGAAATAATCTCAAGTACAGGCCGTATTCCCCTGGAAATCCCTGTAGCTCTTGTAGCTAACTGCATAGCACATCCACTTTGTGGTCATTTTGCATTCTGATTTGTTTAGGTTATTGTTATTTAGATTGTGTGTGCACGCTTGACATAGTACAGACATGAGGAGCTGCTTTTTTGTACATATAAAATGAAGTTGGGCACAATGCCTTTTTTGACTGCTGTTATTTGATAAAGGGAGTTTATACAGTTGTGGCTAATTGCTCTAAAGCTACTATGCAGTTTGCTTCAACAGCTTCATGGATTTCCAGCAGACTATTTCCTGTGTTAGTGTCTTTTGTTAGCCTCAAAGACAAGTATTTAAAATAATTTCTGTTGAATTTAAGCTTTTTTACCTAGCTTTGGGAGGCTTGTGACCTTGCCCTAATCACCTTCATTCTTGCTAGAGTCCCAGTTTTCCAAATATAGATAATTATGACTACTAGTCGTAATCATAAAACATGAGAATAACACCCACCTTGACAAATACCAGATTTGTCCTTCAACCATTTGAAGAATGCAGGTTCAACATATACTTAGACCTCCAAATAGGACATTTGCCTCATATTCAATAGCCTAAGACTTTACTAAGTTTACCACTGTATGTTACACTTCATTTTTTATTTTTTTTAGATTTCCCATGCATCACCATGCTGACAGGCACCCAGCTTTATATACAATCCCTCCTTCTTCTCTTTCCCTGTATATGTCTCTTACACTAATATCTGTTCATAGCACGGTGCCAGTAATCAGAGTGCTGGGTGATAATGAGTAGTGTCACAACGCCGCTTTCATCATTTCGAGCCCGCTGCCACGCACCATGCTAGCTATCGACGGCTCTGATTCCAGGCCGTAATTGCTCTGCCTCTGAATTATTGAAAGAAGGGAGGTGTCAAGGTGGGAGAAAGATTAATGCATCGGTGTTCAATGCTGTCATGTCTGGAGTTGTAAGGAGACCCTCATGGGGAGATTGCCTCCACACACATGATGGACCACTAGTAGAATGATTTCTGGCAAACGAACAGGCCGTGGCACATGTGTTTCCCATGGATCCCTGCTGAAGGGTTTGTGGATGTGTGGGTATGTGTGAGTCCCACATGCCAAGAAGACAGACAACGTAGCTTTGAATGCCAATTGTTAGCAGATTTGGGGAAGAAATGTTTACATGTAGTGTGTGTTTGTGCAGGGGTGTACATCTGTAGATCATAAGTGATTTAAAGACCTACTGGCGCCTTTACTGTGACAGTGTGTGTACAATACACTTACACACACAACTGCGCAAACACACAGACTAAATGGCACTCAGGCAGACCAAATGTAAGGTCACATGTGGTGTTTGCTAGTGCAGATGACAGATTGAAGTAAATATTTACTACCAATTACACTCTTGGTTTCCATGACTTACCAGAATGTGACAGTAGATTCTAAATGCTATAAACACTTAATATTATACACCAGATAAGAGCTGCCCTCAAATGTTATGGCTGGAATGTTTTTAAGAGGATTATCGATATTTGCTTCTCATCGAGCACTGTTATTTTTAACTAATGTGCAGCAGATAAAAGGCTGTTATTTCCAGTGAGGACTACTCTAATGGCAGTGCTTTCAGGGTCAGACAAAGTAAAAACAAAGTAAGTAATATCTCATTCAGCAGGATGTTATGGCCTGAACCTAGCAACCACAGCTTCTTCTTTTTTTTTTTCTTCTCTGGCAGTGGCTAACATGGTTTCCTCTTTTGTTTTGTTATTATTCAGTTAATATTTCTCTCCTGCATGCAAACATAACACCAGCATACATAAGAATTTGTATTTTTTCACACATTCCATTCCATTCCACATCTCCGTGGGAGATGGTACGTTTGTTCCTATAGAGGTGGAGAGCTGACACTGCAGAGTGGAGCCAGCGGGTCTCCAAAGTCATTACCACTGCCACAGTGTCTGGGCGCCCTGGGAAGGAGGCAGGAATTGATTAATGGCAATGCCAGGAGCGCAGAAGGGGAGGAGCCCAGATAGGCAAAAGAGCAGCGCTGCAGAGTTGTCACTGTAAAATGGTGCTATAGATAGTGCTAGTGTGATATACTGCAGGATGTGACAGTACTACAATTACTCTTGATGATTATAATACTCAGCTTTAGGCATCTAAGTTGGATCTACAGTAAAGAAAATTAAGTCAATAGATGTATTTTTAAATTCCAGACTGACATGTTGAAAGATTTCATGACTCATTTATGGACAGTGTTGGGCAAGTTACTTTAAAAATGTAATCAATTACTGAACGTATCCCTTATCAGCAAAGCCTCCATACACGTGTTGGATACACTGTCATAAATTCAGATAGTCAGGTAGTCATGCATCTACATATAAGTATTATATAAACTTTCAAACTGTTAAAATAAATGACATCAACAATTTACTAAGCACCAATACATGCTTAATTGTCTTCTACAACTAGTGTTTCTGACTGCGTCCAGGTGTGTTTAACATTATACCAAACGCTCCCCTTCCCACTGTTTTTTTACAATTATCACTATTCTTCAGGTGCTGTTAACTCAGACAAAAGGTTGGATTGACATCAGGTTCTCAGTGTATGTCTGTATGCTGGGTTTTCTTTTTAGATTTCTTGATAAAGCCGACGTGTTTAACATCCCACAGGTGCCACGTTGGTGGCAGTACTGCCGGTCAGGTTACTATGGGAACAGATTGTGAAGAACAGTGGTATCTGCATTTTCCACAGTGTACTTTTTTTGAAAATCTTAGAATGAATAGTACGTCACAAGTGGAGACAGATGGCTCCTGTAGTTTCATTTTAAATGTAAAAACATATGCATGGACTACATTGTGTCAGGTTATAGGATGTAATCTGCAGAAATAGGTGGATACGTTTTAGAAACAGCAACACTGATCACCTTGTCCAACTAGGTTACATTGCATGGGGAGCAATTGCACATCTGTGTGAGCAGATGTACACCCTAGCTTCATTTCCTCAGTCAAGACTGTGAATGTAGTGCACTGTCCTTTAAATAGCTAACCCGGACCAGGTTTACACACTGAGGTTCCCAAAAGGCAGAGAGCAGAGAGACAGAGAGACACGGTGATATGAGAATGACCAACTGAAATAGAAAGAAAGCTTCTAGTCCTGCAGTGTTCAGGTCAAAACTGAGTGATTTAAAATTGTACCATGCACTTGTTTTCTTAATTTCCTTTACATTAGATACCCAAATACATACAATTCTAAAAGTACTCCAGTGATTTTGTATTGCATTTCAGTAAATTGGGGGACTTATAGGAGACACTTTAAAAAGGAAAAAAAAAAGGTCAAATGATGCTAAGTTATATTGACTTTTAGTCCGTTAAATGGGTCATGCTTCAAAAAAGCATTCAATCCTACACTTCCCATAGTAAAAGATGATAACCTTTGATGATTTTGGTAACCTATTGAAGTTTTGTACATTGTTTGTGGTCACACATCTCCTCTCTGCCATGGTAACCAAACATCACACAACTAAACATTTTACACCAGTTTCTGTAGATACGGAAACATACATAATAGCATCCAACCACGACGTGACTCACTAGCATACTGATCTGATTAGCTTTGCTATTTAAAAAGGAATTCTCTTTTATTCTCACAGGTGACTATTATTAATGTTACATTTTGGTCAACACCGACAGCCACGCGTGCATAGGTCAAAATATGTCACAAGAAGTTAACTTAGCTGCACTTCACTGTATTCCAGTCCACAAGAGAGCAACTCTGTATTTCTTAACAGTTAAACATAACATAATCTATGTCTGATTATTAGGAAGAAACTGATTAGTTTTGGGCAGAAACAAAAAGGACAACAGTGTTGAGAATATGCACAGAAGGCTTCTGGTTGTTTTTTCTCTATTAAGCCATTTTGCAGGTTTCAGTTATTTAAAAAAGAAAAGGTGTTGCCTAAGGGTAAATAGTCTGGTAGCTCGTTTCTCAGACACAATGTACCTACTGCCCGCTCACCCTGTCATATTGCCCCTACACCCACAACCCATTTGCCAAATTCCCCAGCTGATGTATTTGAAGAGACAGAGCGACTCTGTGCCCAGAGAAACCACATTCAGTGGAACTGACAGTGCTCTGTCTACGGGAAGACAAAAATGCCAGAGAACACTGCGTTTCCTGTCAGAGGCAAAGACGGATAATTTCTCTGTCTTATCGTCTAATTGTAACAAGCTTGTCCTTTCTGATAGTTGGGTTTCTGGGGCTAATTAGTGAGACAATAGCGGAGAGCTGCAGGGATATCATTATGTCACTTTTAACCCAGTTGGAAAGAATGACAGAGCAGAGAAGCACACCACAGGGAAAACACAAGACCACAGGGAGGGATAACTCATCCTCCTAAACAAAACACTGTCAGGGACATTTATCAGTTTTCTGGTTTGGGACTATAAAGGACACAAGATTCTGTATGCATGAGCCAGAAATTCCCACAGTGCCCTTTTCATGGTTTGAGCAAGGATAAAGAAGCAAGAGTGGCCTTGTAGTGGTCCGCTTGTATTCTACGTTGCCTGTCTTGTGTATTGTGTGATATGCTGATATCCGTGCACATGTCCACATTTTACTTTTCATGCTGTCAGGGTTGCAGGTATTTAGAGGTGGCAGGTTATAATCAGCGGAGACAGAGCTGTGAGTCACACAGTGCATACCAGGTGCTGGAGGTCTCCATGAACACATACCAGCGGCAGAGGTGTTGTCATATGCAGTGCTGTATGTAGGCAGGGCTAGGTGATACTTTTCCGGTATTTCACATGTATGAATATGAAATAATCACATTATTGATGAAAAATGTTTGCCACACTACCATATGGGTTGGTAGTTCAAATCCAACACATAACAGACATTGTTAGTTAATGTGAGTTGTCGTTTAAAGTCGGTAGCTCTTCTTGTGTCGTATTTTCTGGCTTTAACCCAGAGCATCTGTTATGGTGAAACTGATGTTATTTTATGCAAATACAGTTTAATGAAACCATTTGATTGGCTGTATGACAAAAGTTCTCCAACTGCGTAGACAGAAAACCAATGGCATTCTGGCTAAGACAAGGTGCACAATCCTCTCTGATTGCGACGCCTCATATCCGAATCATATTAAGAAGGGATCGCCTTACGTTCAATGTGAGGAGAGAATGCACTTATGGCATGAGTATTGTAGTAAGGGAAATATCCCCTCATATCCTGATTTAGTGTTAATTATTAATTAATTAATTATTTACCATTATTACCATTCTGCATCCCAGGATAACACTGACCCAGCGAGAGACAGAGCAAGCTCTATGCTGGGCAACTCTGGACATGCATACCTCAGAAATAACGGGCTAGCTGCTCAGGACAATACCCTTCCCTAAGGCTACTTGGAAATGTCTCCTATCAGAAAATAAGGACGCCTTCAAACTTCCCCTGGGGTGACATCTCTCATGACCTATTTTCATTATGGCTTATGGCTAGCTGCGGCGTGCTAAATGGAGAGAGGACAATACACAGATGCGAGCACACACAACCCGACGATAGCCCAAAGTCTGAGCTCGCCAAATCATGAGTGATACTAATAGTCTAATTTGAGACTTGTGGCCTTGGCTGGTTTATGAGTGGAGAGAAATAGAGAAGAAGAGATTAGATATCCCGAGGAATAGGAAGCAGTGTTATTTATAGTTGTGTGAGGGACATTTCTCCACATAGATGGAGGATAGGAAGTTGGTAATCCCCTCAGAGATGCTGAAGCGGTCAGGCTGGAGACCACTGCAATGACAAGATAGGAAGGCAGGGGTAAACAGCCTGCGGCCCCCCAGGAGCAGTTGAGCCACACGGGCCATAACGAGACATCTCCAGAGATGACAGGGGGGAAAAAGGGAGCCAGTAACTCAGACGCTTGCAAGAAGCAGCAACACTTTACCGCAAGACCCAGCCTTAGGTCTAGCTATGAGCACTCTGCTGGCTGTCTCCGTTGAGCCGCTGTACACACAAATAAACAGACACAGAATACATAAAATTAATTGCAGTCCCAATCAGCTCCTTGAGTGAATTTCCACATCACATACCCTCAACTCTTATACACACACAGAGTCCTACCCTAGGGGTTCACTCATTCAACTAACTTGGCTCCATCAACTCCCCCTCTCCAGGTTTGTGACATTTGCAGAGAGAGCCTTAAAGAGGGGAGCAGAGCTTGAGAAGGGGGTAGGGCACACCTCCTCTTCTCTCATTAGAATTCTTTCATCAGTCTTCCCCACGGGACAAGGGGGGCATGTCAGGGTTTATTAATAGCTCCAGGAAAAATTATTGACCTGGACCTTATGCTCTCTCTGTCCCTGCTGCAGTCAGTGTCTCTGCTCTGCTGCCTCCACATTCCTCTGGTGTCCTGTCTGGACACATTACAGGACACTGCGGCACAGCGTGGAGGCTTCAACAAACAGTGTCTTCATTGACTATGCACTTGGCCTGGGCTTTCTTTTCACCGCAGCTGCAAACACACACACACACACACACACCTGCAGCCTTGAGGAGACACTCTGCAGCACACTCTGCGCTGCTTCATTATGCGGAGATAGTAGCTCTGTGCTGGCGTGCATTGCTTGGATTCAAACTTTTGTGAAAATAAAAACGCCTTTAAGAACATTTTGAGGCTTATTGGTTTTCAAATCTTACTAGCAGATTTCAAAAGAAAGGAGGTACAATCAGTGTTGTGAAACCCATTCTGAATGCTCAAACACTAGAATCGATTGGAGATGCTCCTTTATCCTCCCTCTGCATTCTTCTACTGGGAGAAAATGAAGGAATGATAGAAGTCATTCAGCTAAAACACCAGGATCTCACCAGGGTTCTGGACGGAGCTCATGGTGCTGTGGGTGTTGGCGTGCATATGTGTGTCTTTTGTGTGCATGTGAAAGAATGTTTTTGTTGGGGTTATCATGGGGGCGGCAAAGAGCAGAGCACAAGGGTGTAGGTGTTAAGCCTCTTGCAGCCTGACTCTAGATTCCACTCCCCATGATCTGATGCATCCAGTTATTGCTTGGCTTAACCACTCATTCGTAGTTCAATATCAGCTGACATCCAGGCCTTTTTGTGTGTGTGTATATGTGTGTGTGTGCATGTGTGTGTTTTCTAATATATAGCACGCCAAGTCCCTGAACATGCTATATCCTTTTCTATCCATTTCAGCATTGCATTACCACTGAAAGAGCTAAAGGAAAACAGCTGTGATCAGCTTAAAGTGGCTTTTACTCAAGTTATCTCTGCTCAATCTGATAATGCATTGATTAGCATGAGCATATATGCCTTATCGGAGTGGTAAGGAGCATTGCTTTGGGTTGGAATGGTTGCAGTAATGGCATTTGTGGACCCACGTGTAACCATAACCTTTATCCCCACATGTAACCTTTTTTTTGGAATTTATTTTCTCAATGGGTTGGTGAGAAAGCATGTTATTGTGGCCAACCTTCTTTTTCAAATATTGGAGTGTTGTGCCACTATGTGGACATGTTGGGCATTACAATGTGAGCTTTATGACAGGAGTAATGAATGACCAGGATATGAGTGTTTTGTTCCATTGTTCCTCCATGAACTTTGCACCGATGAGCACATTCCTGATAGCAACAGTCACGGATAAAGAAATGTGCCTCAGATCTGTCAATAGCTTATGTGTTCCCTAAATGGTGATATTATCCTGTGACTGGTTTGCATGAGTCTTTACGTTGCAAACATGTCTGGTACTAAATTTAATATCCGTCTTCATTTTGTTTTTCTGCAGTCACAATGGTCCTACTTCTGTTTTTGGTGGCAACCACAACAACATCCAATTCCACCAGCAATGGCAACCATACAAAAGGTAAGAACAATAACAAAGGACGATGCACCTCGAAATGTGAAACTGAGCCACAATGAACAAAGTGAGATATTAACAAAATACCATTGCTATCCACTGCAGTCATCACATTTCCCTAAGATATGACTATTATGCGTCTTCCTCAGTGCATGCATCTGTTTGATAATAGCCTTTTCTCCCTCGTTGTTATAACCGGATCACAATGAACTTCAGCAGCCCTGGACCATAATTTACGACTTATTGTGAGTCTTTAAAAACACAGCTAATAGCTGGCTGTGTGGCTATGACTCTTGGCTGAGTCTCCGTTCTAAGAGCCTTTCATACTGACAGGACAAATGAGCCGATGCTTATCCCTGTAGACAAAATACTGCAGGAGCCAGTAATTAAATCCGGCCTGCGACCAAAAGAGAACGTGGAAGCTGTCAAGTATTGATTTTGTTTGATCAGGTAATGCAATATACACATGGCTGAAACACGTGAACGCAGCCACGCATTTGCACACAAACATTTGCACACATATCTTTGGCCTCGCTCCCTCTTCCTGCTTCTTTGTTGACGGTGCTCCCTGACCCCCGGCTCTGCCTCTCCTTCTTCCTCAGAAGACGTTTCTTCCCCCAGCCACCACATCCTCCCCACAGTGCTGGTCTTGTCCCTGCTGCTGCTCATCATCGCACTGCTAGCCTGGTACTTCCTCAGGTAAAATGCAAAGATTCACCCACCCCACTCCACTCCACTCCACTCCCTGGGCCTCGCTGACTGGCTGTGAGCCAGATTCAGGGGCAGAGCTCTGGGTGACAAACCCTTCCTCCTTTAGTCACTGAGGCGGGGCCCAGTCAGGAAGTGCTACTAGCTGGCTGCCTCTCATGCTTAGTGAGAAGAGAGCAGGCAGCCAGGCAGTGACAGTAGACCTATACAGGCAACAGAAGAGAGCAAAGAACAAATTCTGTACCACATTCGGACTAAAGCACCGTCTTTCCAAGGCATCAGCTAATGAGAAAAAATAGCTTTTCAAGTTTCAGATGGTAAGATGGAGAGGCATTTGTTCATGGCTACCTATATCATTTGGGAGATCTTTAGCATTTTATAGCTCGGATTAAAAAAGAATGTTAAACTTTTTCATTGAATCTTACAGTCTTGTCCTTTTATTGTGTTTTTTCTGGCAGGTTAAAAAACCAGAGAAAAGCAGTCGTCACAACAGTCGACAAGAAGATACCAAATGGCATCCTGGAGGAACAAGGTAATGTTGTAAATTGAACATTGTGAGAAACGGTGAGACAGGTCATATAAATTGTGAGAGAGACAGGCTGGCGTTCAAAAGAAACATGTAAGAAGAATGTAAAGGCGACATACAGGAACAAGGCAAAGAAAGAGGTTAAGATGGACAGAAGGAGGTGCAAAAGCAGCATCAGGTTTATTACATTAGATTCAACTTTATTGTCATTACACATGTACAATGCAATGAAATGCATATTTATATTTGGAACTGTGCACGTTGTCCCACTACCGCCTTGTGGTTGTGTACTTCCTTTGGTTATTGTGACAAACAGAACTCATCGCTCAACTTTTATAGCTTTTTTGACACCGTTATGTAAAATCAGTATAAACACCTCTGATGGTGCAAAGACCAGAGCAGTTGTCAGCTTTGAGTTGCATTATTTAAAGTAAGAGCTGATCTGTGCAAAGTGTGGTAACAGCAATTGGGCTTTACAGGAAACAACACGTTTTGAGGAGTGTTCTTTAGGAAGAATTTTCTTATCTGCCATCACAAGGAAAAGTACAGAGCAGCTTGTATTCTTGAAGATAGGAATGTAACTTGGATATATGGCTGGAAAACACACAGCACACCCAGAAGTAGCTGTAACAAACTGTAAATATCAAGGTATTAGCTGAGCTGCTAATTACTGTCATTGCAAACATGACACATGGACCACCACAGAGTAATGTTGTGTTTTCTGTACTTGGAAAGTGTTACAGTATAGCTTTAGATATTAGTTCAGGAAGTAGATTTTATGCATAATTAGAAAGATTTATTGTCATAAGGGTGGTTCTTATGCACAAGCAAATGATTAAACATACACCTTACACTGTTATTGAATTGTACATGCTATTTTTTACTTTAATTAAAACAACTGTAGAGAGAAGTGTCATACGTGGGCAAATTAACTGCATTCTGTCCAACGAACATGATGTCAGAGTGAATCATATGCTATTTTTAATGACAGTATTGTTTTTCCTTTATGACTGTACACGTGCCTGTGTGTGTGCTGATTTGATATGTGTTGTGTTTTAGAGTTTGGATACAGTACTGAGTCGTTACACACCATTGTGCCACCAGGTCAGGTACACAGGGTGGCGGTGTCGAGGACCTCATGTCACTAACACACTTTCAGAACTTTTTCAACCTCCATTTTCCAAATTGAGAGCGCTAATGGAATGCTAAGTCGGGTGCTTTTAGAGAGATTTCTATTCAAAAACCTGCCTACTGGGTGCTGTAAGTGCTTCTCCCCGGGGTCCTTTGGTTCTCTAACACCTGTTGTTTGGCGGTCATTGAATACTCACACTCCTTTTTTAAACGATTGAGGTGTCTGCAAACACGCACCAACATGTCATAAGATTTGAAAGAAATTTGTTGATCATTTTTGGTCTTTTGATGTTTGTAAAATCCTTGTAGAGTCGTCGGATAAGCTTATTGTCTAATTCAGTGTTTCCCAACCAGAGGTACTTTGGCAGTTGAAAACAGAAATTATAATTTTGGATTTCTTTTAAATGTAACCATATGTCGAGTCACCTGTAGCACCTGAATTGAAACTGGTTGTGTTGCAATTGAGAGTGAGTTAAAACTAGTAAACTAGCAAGTAAGCAGAAAAGTCTTGCTCACAATAATGGATAAACAAATAATAGAAAGTAATGGTTCATTATCTAACAAAAATGGCAAAAATTATTTAATAAAAGTGATTAGTATTAAATATGAAAACTTGATCAAACGACCAAACACTTGGTTTTATATGGAAACAATGTCCGCTTTTTAATTATTTTCAGGGTATTTTTAACAAGTGTTGTTGTGTTCACCTGACAGGGCGTTGCAGGTATGTCTGGTTGGGAACCACCAGTCTAATTAAACCTAATCCTTTTTTTTTTTTAGAATGAATTCTACTGAATCAGCAATTAAATAACAATTTAAGAATTTTAATCAGTTATTTTCTCTAACACAAATAATTCCATCATAGTATTAAACTGACCACTCTCCCCACACCCCAGAGCAACAGACGGTGGTCCTTCTGCCCCGATCCCCTTCAGCCTCTAAGACCTACTTCCCCATCCCAGTGGACCAACTTGAGGAGGAGTACAGGCTCCGCTCAGCTGACGATGGCAAACTCTTCAGAGAGGAGTACAATGTAAGCATCTCCACCTGGAGGTTAGAATAGCAGCTGGTCATTAAGTCATGAGTCTTATATATTGCATACAGAGTGCCGGTAGTCGTTTACTTTGGGCATCTGGGGTTAAAATATTGCAGTGTATACATTATCCACACTTTATAGGATTGCTCAAATTTTACTGAAGGAAATTACTTTTTAGCAGGTGTCATATAGGACTGCCAATTTGGACAACGCAATGGCCACGTCTGTATTGTAATATTTAAAAGTTCTATTTAACCATGCACTAATATTTACATTACTGTATACAATAAAATACCTAAAATTATCAATAAGTAACTTTGTGTGTCCAATATGTCAAAAGCTAAGCATAAGCTGCATCTTCACGAGAAGGCGTAATATCCCTTTTGTGGCTTTGATGTGTAAGTGTATGACTTATTGTTCATGTATCGCATAAAATTAAAAAGAAAAAAAAAAAGGAAGTGGAGGTTTTCACAGAGAATTTACTGTAGATAGCAGAGGAAGCGCCTACGTCGAGGCCAAACACAGCCTTAGTAGCTGCAGAACACAATGCCCCAGTCACGAGCAGTCAAGTTTTTCACGAGAGGTTGTATGGAATCTAACTGTTATTTTGCTTTGCAGTCCTTGCCAGGAGGTAGTGCCCACGGGACATACGAGGAGGCAAACAAGGATGAAAACAAGGAGAAAAACCGATACCCTAACATCCTTCCTTGTGAGTTAACTTTCTGTTCTGTAGCAACTCGTTTCTTTTTTACTCACACCCAGAGCGCGGTTTCCTGCCTGTGTTGTTTTTTTTAAAGCTCAGATAAAAGATTTTCCCCAACAGCTCATGCATTTAGTCACAATGAAACAACCAGTCATTTGTCTAGTCATCACCCTTCTTCCTTTATGTAGTTTCAGTTCCTTTACTCATCTCATTAATAATGTATTGCATCATTTGTTTTTTTATTACCTATGCACACTGATCTTTACAAGGCTTACATGAAAAGATGTATACCACTGTCACGTCTGTATAGAAAATATGTGGCTGGTGCCAGTCAGAGGCCGGTGAGCTTAGCACTAAAAACGGAAAAACAAAATCTGCGTACCAGCACCTCTTAAGCTCACTCATTAACATGTTATATCTTAATATGTACAAAAATGGACAATTAGCTGTTTTATGGGAGGTGATTTGTTTGCCTGAAGCAGTTACCAGACAACAGCAGAGACTCCTGTTCCAGTCTTTATGGTAGATGTAGCTTCGTATTAACGGTTCAGACACAAAAGTGGTATCAATTAGGCCTGCACGATATTTTTTTCCCCTGCGATATATATTGTGATATGAAAAAAAGAAAAAGTCATTTTCAAAAGATGACATAAATAGCTCTGTTTGGAAATAATAAATTATTCTTGACTACTGCTGTGATTTTTTTATGGGAGTGCATCTACATAGAAGAAAGAAAAGAAAAAGAATCTTTTCTAATGTGAACAATTCTTTGTTGAACTTTAATGCTTTACAAACACAAAAGCAAGTAAGCGCTGTGACTAACATTACTCTTCTGAAGTGATTTTGGAGAGGGAAATTGGGTAGAAATACGCTGGTTGACTAGTATGACACCATTGTATTCATATAATAATCAATCCAGGCTAAAGTGTATGAAAACAACTGCATGTTGCTTCCTCTAAATTTCAGGTTGTGGTCGACTACCGGTGCCAGCTCGTTAAATCGATAAATTGATCAGATCTGCATGTCACGCACAATAGCAACAAACTCTGTGTATCCGAGAACAATTAAATCAGTGGAAATGACGTTAGACCAGACACAGACTTCTGTTGTAGATTAGTGTTACGTTTCCAGCCTCGCGGCTCTGAACCGTAACATTAGTTACAGAACCCAAGCTGCAAAGGCACACAATCATACAGGTGATGGCACCACTAATGCATGTTGCTTTGCCAGTGGTGGTTGAACGTTTTACATGCATGTATGAGCACTGTGCACAACTGCCACACCTATACTTCCCATTCCCGCCACAGTATATTGTTTATCGGCTGTATCCCTCTAAACCTTCCAATGATATTTTCACCAATAGATGATCATTCCAGAGTGGTGTTGACTCTGCTTGATGGAAATCCCTGTTCGGACTACGTGAATGCTTCTTATATTGATGTGAGTTATGCTTTGTTTTTTTTTTATCATTCTGCCGAACACGGTACATTTGTAAAATAGCACATGACTGTAGCAAAATAACAATTATAGCCCTGATTTATTTTATAAAGGAATTTCATAAATTAGCTTAATAATGGTTGGGTTTGAATAATTTCATCACAAGGTCCATAAGTATTTAAAAGTTAGTTTTAAAATTGAACATTTTATTCTCGACCTTGGTAACAGTAGTCGAAGAGACAATCTCACCCCAAGGGCCGTTATAAGTTGTTCTCCAGCTTTATATTAATATCCTAATCAACCTAGTATTTGTTTTGACAGGGTTACACAGAAAAAAACAAATTCATAGCAGCACAAGGTAAGAGTGTGTAGAAATTACATGCATTATTTTATTTAATGTCTTAGTATATGTACAGTATATTATTATAATAATCAAATGTTTTTATCTCACAGGCCCAAAAGAAGAGACCGTGGCAGATTTCTGGAGGATGATATGGGAGCAGAAAGTTGCGACTATTGTCATGCTGACAAATCTGAAAGAAAGAAAAGAAGTGGGTGATTTGGCCTTGTTTGTTTCTTCAATGTACCGGAATATCTACGGGCACCATAACACCTTCATTCCCTTCTTTTTCTGCAAAGGGGGCAAGCGAAAAGTCATATTTTCTCTGTAGGGATTAATGGAGCATCACAGAAAGATTTGAGAAGAAATGTGCTTCAAATAGATTTTATTACTTATGGTCAAAGGTGACACCGTGGCGTTTAATTTAAACTATTCATTTCACACCTGTAATCTCATGTGTAACATGTGGGTTTCTGCTAGAATTGCTCAGTCTTTGTGAACTAGAACTCTGACTGGATAAGGAGAAAGGGGGAGACTAAAAAGATCAATAAGTAAAGAATTGGCAAGGATTTAATTCAGCGTCCGGACACTTTGAAATCGATGGCTACATAATGTGTAATAAAGTCCTCTACGGCATGTCATAATCACCCAGCAAAGACTTGTATTGAACGGTTGCTCTTATACCAATCTGGACTAACTGGCTGTGAAATTGGAGCATGGGTGCCTTTAATAAAAAAAAAACTTTTACTGGAATTGTGCATTTAGGCCCTTTTTCCCTCGAAAGGCTAGTCCTTGAATACATTCCTAGAGTAGGTTTGCTCACCCTAGAATCATGGCTGTCTGGCATCTCTCCTTAGGACAAGTGTTACCAGTACTGGCCGGATCAGGGCTGTTGGACCTACGGGAACGTGAGGGTGGCAGTAGAAGACTTCACCGTTCTCGTGGACTACACGATACGCAAATTCTGTATACAATATGTAAGTTTTAGGCAGCACTCTTGTATTTACTGTGCATCAAAGAAATTCCATGTAAACAGGAAGGTGGTGATTGTGAAACATTATTGCACATTTCATCGTAAGTAGTTTAGTTCCTTTTTCATAGCAAGTCAACTAGACACTTTCTAAATTTAGTTTTGAATGACTTTTGAAAAAAATAGTGACCAGAAAATGTATCTAGATCATTAAACAAAAGCTGTTGCTACTTTTGATTAATCTCCATTTCAACAGAAAGCATTATCACTTATTGCACCTGGGCCTGCCCCGTTACGTCTTCAAACCCGCTAGTGTTAACATTTGGTTTGTGTTTCTTTGTAGCAAGCCAGCGATGCCTCTAAGACTCCCAGGCTGGTCACCCAGCTTCACTTTACCAGCTGGCCCGACTTTGGAGTTCCTTTCTCCCCCATCGGCATGCTCAAGTTCCTCAAAAAGGTCAAGGCGGTTAATCCGCCTTTCTCTGGGCCTATCGTGGTCCACTGCAGGTACCAGAGCGCTGAGCAAATAGATCGTTGTTTATTATTTTGTTGTTTACTAGGATCTATTTGCTTTCGCCCGCACATTCCTTTGAAACGGTTTTAATTATCCAATTTGTTTCCATGGAGAGAAATATCTGCTGGAAAACAAACTGTCAGCTATGTCTGGAAACATTCTGAGCATTGGTTCACAAGAACAGACGTCCTTTGTTTCACTGCTGTTGTCTGCTAAAACGGAAGGGTCAGCTGAGGATTGCGCTTTGTTTTGCGTCTCTGCAGCGCCGGCGTCGGGAGGACGGGAACCTTCATCGTAATAGACGCCATGATCGAAACAATGCACGCAGAGCAGAAGGTTGACGTGTTCGGGTTTGTGGCCAAGATACGAGAGCAGCGCTCACAGCTCATTCAGACAGATGTGAGTCGGAGACAGGACAAAGTTGACTCGTTTATTCAACAACATGACATTACGCTTTATTCTTGACAATGAATGCATTAATTATCCCTCCTCAATCATCTGTAAGATTTCAAATGTCCCCACCTGTTTGTGTATATTCCAACCCCAGATGCAGTACTCATTCATCTACCAGGCCTTGCTTGAATACTACCTCTACGGAGACACGGAGCTGGACGTGTCGTCTCTGGAAGGACATTTGCACAAATTGCACAACACCTTTGCAGACGGCGACCGGGTGGGCCTAGAGGAAGAGTTTAAGGTAAGACATGTCATTTCACATTGCGGTCTGCAAAAGATGACATTTAATCAAATATTAAAGTGTGTTAAATTCCCTATTTTAATAGATAAATCAAACAATAGAAAATGTACTGCTATACAACCGTTTAAGTTTAAATCCATCAGACGTTAAAAAAAAATATCAACCTTGCAGAGAAAAGCATGGTAAGAAGTGAGGATTTTTACCAGCTTTAGCTCCTTTTAATCTATAATCCCTGGGCAGTTGGACAGACTAAAGATACACTAAACACTTGATTTTAATACAAGTACCATTACATGTACTTAAAGTACTTGTTTAAATGGCCCTGTTGTTGAAAGGTTTAGCCTATATTTAATCACTAAAAATTTTTTTTTTACAAGAAAGTAGTCGCAATGCAAGAACTGACCATAAATGTTTCCCGTTTAATTTAGCGTGCAAAAGTACATTGAACATTTGCACTATTGTAATACTTTGCTCAATTCTGCCCAGAAACTGACCAACATGCGAATAATGAAGGAGAACATGAGAATGGGGAACCTTCCAGCCAACATGAAGAAGAACAGAGTTCTGCAAATTATTCCATGTAAGAAAAGAAGGAAAACCAAATAGATCGGACGCCTGTTTGACGTATCAATTTGTGGCAGATTTGACCTCCAGATTGTAACAGATGTCAGATTCTTTTGGAATCAGACTTTTTTTTTTTCTTCTTCAATATTATGCTCTGCAGCATTTGGTTTTAACGGAAGTTTTCCTATTTCAGATGACTTTAACAGAGTTATTCTCTCCATGAGAAGAGGGCAGGAGTATACCGATTTCATCAACGCATCTTTTATAGACGTAAGTGCACATTGTTTGACTTTATGCCTTCCTCCCCGAAATAATTCACAGGCATTGTTAGCAAGACACAGTATTTGGAGCTGAAAAAGTGTGTATTATGACATGTGAGTTTTGTTGACTCAGGGCTACAGACAGAAGGACTACTTCATCGCCACCCAGGGCCCTTTGACGCACACGGTAGAGGATTTCTGGAGAATGGTGTGGGAATGGAAATGTCACTCTATCGTCATGCTCACCGAGCTCCAGGAGAGGGAGCAGGTGAGGCGCAGTGGCTACATTAATCTATATTCCCATTTTCAGTTCACATATGCCGCATTTCATATTTGGAGTAGACTTGCATGATTAATAGTTATAAAATTGTGATCTCAATTCATCCTGTTCTAGTGGAATGCATCACAAACGCTACTACTTTCTTCTGTGAGTTTTAAAGCGCTCTATTGGTGCTTTTCCATTGCGTGGTATCGCCTCGACTCTACTCGCCTTTTTGGTTTTCCATTACGAAAAAAAGTCCCTGGGACCTGCTACCAGGTACTTTTTTTCGTACTACCTCAGTCGAGGTTCTAAGCGAGCTGAGGCGATACCAAAAGGTGACGTGTAAACCTGCAGGCTGCTGGTTGGTCGGATCGCTGCATTGTTAGCAGACAAGAGTGCGGAGTGTGTGTCCGGAACAAACGGGACATTTAAAAAATATTCTAGCCAGACACCGACAGATTATCTACTCTCTGCACGATTCTCACTTTAACAGTTCAATATTAAGGGCTATATATTAGGGGATTTATGTTGTTTCCAATATTGCACACTGTTACTTTAAAAAAACAAGACAATATATCAAAGAAAAGTTTTTATTTAACTCTTCAAGTAGCGCATCGCACCCTGTGACAGTGTCCCCCCGGCTCTGCTGGCCCAGAACCAGAGATTTCACCCGTCGGACATCGAACGCCCACCAGACGGTCTGCGGCGGTGGTTTTGCAAAGCGTTAATGTCCTGAAACACAAACGGTACACAGCAGACATATTTTGGTGTGTAATTATGGTTGCTAAAGTCCATGTACTTTATATAGCGTATAGTAAATACTGACCGGGGTCCCTAACACATGTAAATGTTAGCTAACGTTACCAGGAAACTTAACTTACCCTTTCGTGTCGGCGAACAACAGTCATGTCGACGTCTGAACTCCGTCTGAATTCCCAAACTCCTGTTTTTTTTAGCTGTGATTTTAGTTGCTTCTTTTGAAACAAAACATTGGCGAGTAGCCGACGTGCTGTTGTGAATCACGTTGAAAATTACATCATCACGCGTAGCTATGGTAACCAGCCACGCTGAGGCGTTACTCAATCTGCAAAACCGACCGAGAATGGGTCGAGCCTAGTTGTTACCATCAATGTAAAAACGCCATAAGTGTTGCAATGCTCTCCCTTCTCTTCATTTGGGGCCTCTATGTTTACAGGCTTGTGGTGATGCGCAATGTGCTATAAGTGCCATAAAAATCAGTTTGGTTAAAATTATCAAGTAAATGTCCTTAGTTTTCATATTTGCCAATGTCTTTTATAGAGCAAATAAACGTTATATATGGAACCCAAAAATTCCATGTAAAATTGAACACAAAGTAGTCCGTGCCTTGCAGTGGAAGGTGGTAAAATATATGGACAGTTTATTATATGGAAAGCAGCCTACATTTGAGAAACAAACACAAGGAGGCTAACATAGCTTACCTTAACAAGGTAAAGGAGAACGCCAAGCCCCCTTTCACTGAAACAGAAGCTAACCCCAGATACGTAGGGCCAGCAGCATGACGGAGACAACCGCAGGACAGAGAACACTACAGGTGTGCTTTCACCGGTGACCCGATAGCTGGTTAGTAAATACGCAGGAACACCAAAAACAGGAAGGAACGTGGGTTTATACTGTATGTGGATTAATACTGGGATCTCTACACAACTGTGAGTCGATTGACTTCAAAAAGTTCACCACACCTTTTGATGTCTGTCTTCTTTAGTCTAGTGGCTGCTTAGTTCTTTTCCTGGAACACGTCACTTACACATTATTGTGACTGTGTCTATGCTTATCGTATATACATACATTTTAAATACATATTTCTAAAATTGTATGATGTTTTAGTTGAGTTCCTATTACACAATACTTTTTCTGACCTTTTCGAATCCCCTGACAAATAACCCATATTACAAAAAAGCTTCAAGCGCGGGCCTTTGCCCAAATACTACACTTGATGATGCTTGGCCGATTAATACACAATCTGTCAAATAAAAACACCCTTGTCTCTAAACTGTTTTTTATAAGTGAGTGACAAGCAATCCTAGCTCCCACAATCACAGTTACCAAAACAGCACAAACAGTGACAGTCAACATGTCTTTACCCTTTTGCCAAAAGTAACCAAATAGTTATCTTCATTTTTAACTCTTTTTTGCAGGACAAATGTTGTCAATACTGGCCCGCGGAGGACTCGGTCACCTACGGAGACTACACAGTAGAGTTGAAGGGAGACACTTTGTGCGACACCTTCAGTCTACGAGACTTGGTACTCACCTTTGTCCCGGTAAGCAAATTAACCTTGCGCTCTCACGTGGCTGTCATCGGGGCCGTTAACGCCCCTTCACGTTGCCTGTCGGGATAAAAATAAGATTAAACTTTATTAATCCAAAAAGGGGAAATTGCTGTGTGCATCATTTGCTATACAAAGTAGAAAATAGTGCAAATGTAAGTCAAATATGACTTCCAGTAGCGTAACAAACATTCACATCATTTACTCAAGAAAAATGTACGTCAAAACACTACATTACTTTGAGTTCTGAATTGAAATGTAAAAGTTCAAGAGTATTATCAAAACATTCTAAAGTAAAAGTACTTCAGAAAAGACATGGTGAAGCTGGTTTTATCAACTCTATATACAGTTACAGTTTAGTCCCTCCAAAAAGGGTCATAAGATGATTAATAGGGTTAGAGTATGCTTTTGTGTACTGCTATTAAATCATAATTGAAAGGTATTGCAATATCTTGTCTGCCTGTCCCTTTCCTCTCAAAGGAGAAGCAGACGAGGGTGATCAGGCACTTCCACTTCCACGGCTGGCCAGAGGTCGGCATCCCGGCCGAGGGGAAAGGCATGATTGACATCATCGCCTCGGTGCAGAGACAGCAGCAGCAGTCTGGGAACCATCCCATCGTCGTACACTGCAGGTAGCTTCAAATATACGCACCTGAGCCGCCTTTTGCAATGACGGACAACAACAAGCCACTCTTTGTGCTTTTGATTAGTTTCTAAGAGTTTTTGTGTTTGTGTGCTGCAGTGCTGGTGCAGGGCGAACAGGTACGTTCATTGCACTGAGCAATATCCTGGAGCGAGTCAAGGCAGAAGGCCTGCTGGACGTGTTCCAAACTGTGAAGAGTTTACGCATGCAGAGGCCTCATATGGTCCAAACTGTGGTAAGTATCGGCACGAGTAAATCCCAACTAATCTCAAGTGCTACTAAAGTGTTACTGATGTCATGTTATATTCCATTTTACAGGCTACTTCCTAATCAACTATTTTTTTTTTTTTCCCCCCAGGAACAATATGACTTCTGCTACAGGGTGGTACAGGACTTTGTCGACATTTTCTCAGACTATGCCAATTTTAAATGACGAGATTTGCCTTAATCGTGGTTTTTAATGTTTTCGAACGCCGGTTTGTCAGTTGTTTTTTTTTTTTACTTGGTCAAATGATCTATTTTGCTATGCACTTGTCCTGCCGTTAACTCCGTCCTGGCTGTAATATACTGTATGTTAGTGGATGAACATTGTAAATGAAAAAAGTTAGATTAATGTATATTTCACATCATGTATGATAATTTTGCCATCAAGTTTTGTTTTACACTCTTATTTCACTTTTGTTGTATAATACTGTATTTTAAATGTTTATCTAAATGTTATTTTGGATTGACCATGTCATTTGAAAAGTTGTACTTATTGTAAATGTATTTATGTATCAACAATGACATTCTATTCTGGAGTTTTGGAGAACACAACGTGAATGTTAAGAGTTTTTATGTCATCATACAGTACGTCATTGCATTTATTGATGACTTCTGAGATTAGAGGCCATATTGAAACTACACGCCCATTGCACATGCAGTACTCTTTCCAATGGAAATAGTGTCAGAAAAAGAACTGTTCCCTTAAGCCGTAATGAAGAGAATGTAAAGATAAGCGACAGAGGCCAAGGTGAAGACGCGGGGGTCGGGCAGAAGGTTTACATTTAAGACGTATCGCAAAGTGAAATACCGTTTTGTACCTCAAAAAAGTGGTATGCGACTGCATTTAACATAGATGGTAAAAACTATTTTATTAAAATGACTGCACATTAAAAAGCACACATAACTAAGCAATTTTCACCGGTATGTTTATTGCTTTTCTACCTCTGCCAAGGAGGTTATTTGTATTAGACATTTTTCAAATATTTTAAGACGTGAAAAAGCAGTACTAAGGTGAAAGGCAAGCGTGGTCACTAAACGCAGTAGTCAGTACCATTTCATGACAACCTGCGTCAGATGCAGTTAACGCAGTAAAGTATTAAGTGTAACAATAGACAACTTTAATGGCAAAAACCACAATACGCACAGGTGCTTCAGTGCCTGCTTAATAATCAGAGCGACAAACAACACACCCTTGTCGACATACTATCAACGTTCAGTTACTTATTATATATATTTTTTTTAAACATACGTCACAATAAGGAAGCAGAATGTGGATAGCATCTTTATGTGAAACGGCTTGTCTGTGCGGCAGTAACCCCCATCCATCTGGAACTTCAACATTAAACCAAACATTTGAAATAATTTGACCCAGCTCTGCTTTAATCCTCAATGAAATCTGTAATTGTATTAATGCTGTATGTAAATACTACATAACAAAATGCTAACATTGTGAAAGTGGCTGAGCAGCAAGAAACGGTCAAGGGATTGGTCATTTGGTGTGTTCTAAATGTCTGACGTGCAGCACAAGAAGAGACAAAACAACCAAGTTTATTTTCCCATGGCTTCTTCTTGCTCTATGCCTTCCTTTAAATAATATTAAGGGAGGGGGAGTCTAAGACTGCAGCTATTTGCCTTTGCTCTCAGTGAGTGGTCTACCCATTTCTGATTCTCAATGTCTTTTAAATGCAAATTACAATATTAAATTAATCTGAAAATGCTTTTTGGGGGGTCAGTGAAAGTTTTCTTCAGATGTCTTTGCCACTACGCAACAGTCATACTGTAGGTATGTGGTAAAAAAACTAAAAGTATAGTTTGTCATATTTTAATTACAAAAGTCCATAGAAATGTCATAGTATAGACCTTTTTAATGGAATGCCATTGCTAGGCAACAGCGTGGCCACTTCCTGTCAGTTGTCATTCACTTACATTGCAACAGGAAATCATCTTGGGGCCATTTAGAATGTCTATGTGCCATAACAACAATTTCCATTTAAAAAAGCCAAAGTATAGTATGTTAAAAATACAAAAATCATAGTATATGTAACAAGTGCAACAGCTTATACACATTTCATTTCAACTTTGGGAGAAAGCATGCTGGGGACTGCTCAAGCCACTACAACTATAGATATGATTAATGTGACTCTTTGATATCCTGACATGAACAGAAACATGTTAGCTGTAAATATGCACTGCAACTACAGCTTTCTTCATTATTGATTAATCTTTCAGTTATCTGGCCCATGAACTAACCAAAATAATTACAATTTCAACAAATGTCGTGTTTTGTCTGACCAACAGGACAATTTGAACCCACAACCTCTTTGTTACCAACACTGCTTTCTAACCTTAGTTGAGACCTGGATAAGAATCATTTTATTCTACATTAGGACTGCAACCATTTATGGGATGGTTTAAAAATGACTTACTCAATTATTAAAACAATTTCTTATTTGCACACATCAGGTGCACGTATGGACACTGAAACAGGTGTTATTTGTTGCAATCTTTCCTCCTTCCGTGCAAAAATATCAAGTCAATATCAGGCTGTAGCAGTCTTGGTCCAATAAAGTGCATTAAGTTACAGTATTTTTAGTACAAAATACCCCCTTTGCCTTTCCCCAAACAGGGGAAACTGCAGTGGAACACCAAGCAAGACTATGAAAATGTGGGATTAAATACCAGCATGATCAGAAAAAAGTACAATAAGGTGGATGCACAACAACTTCAGGCTACAGGATTGGGTTACAAAAAAACAACTGACCAATACAAAACAGAAAAACCTCAAACTAATTCTAAACATACACAGTAACAAAGAGGGTGGGCAGTATCCAAATTTTGATACCGTCAAACTTCCGCCTTTGGTATACAATATTACCTTGACTAATTAAGAATTATGACGTAAGGCTCAGATGGCGTCACCAAACTGTTGGCTTGTGCCTACACCGTTCAGAAACTGAATACCAAACACTAATACTCAAACACCTCTCCAATCTCATTAGGCCGAAACCCCAAATGCTGCCAAACTGCAGAAGTCGTGTTCTACTTCAGAGGCCAGGTCACTCGGTGCGCAACTTGCCATCCCCCCCCTCCACACGGTCACGTGATGACAACCACACATAAGCATTTTTAGGCATTAAATAAATTATATTTAATCCTTGTCTCCTATATAAGTGCATTGCATTTTTTAATGACTGTATTGAAACAGATACTGTTGCTACTTTTAAGACCGCGCAGTATACCGTATTACCACCCAACTCTCCAACATACCCGTTTGCACATTTTCATCTGCTCAATGAAAAAAACTAATAAATCACCACCGAAGATACCTTTAGTATCATGTTCTGCATGAAGACTGTCAGCAACACTTACACAGGTCAATAAAAGGTGAAATGGTGTAAGTAATACTCTAAGCCAACAGGGGGCAGTGCTCCTCAATCTATAAGTAGATGAAAGAATATAGTAAAAGGGAATATACTGCTCAGAAATAGATAATTTCAGTCTATCTTGACCATATATGCTGATCAAAGAGTGAGACCAGTATGATGATGTAATCAAGACAAATTATCAAGCTGCTCTATAGATGGTGAATAATGCAACAACTCCTACATGTCAGCATGATAAAACTAATTCATACGGGGTGCACAATTCAGAAAATGTCACAATTCGATATCGATTCAAAATCAAATTTGATTCAATAACAAATTAAGTTGAAAAAATGATTTTAACAGTATGTACATGTAGTTACTTTTCCCATACACGGCATTACAAACCCCCCACAAAAAAAAGGAATTGATTTTTAGAGTTCTATGAATTGATTGGTAGAGCTTTAATCGATTCTTGAATGTGAATCGATTTTTTGCACACCCCTAGTAATTCAGATTATAGATTTAGAACCATGAAAGTAATTAAATTGTGATTGCTCTCAGAGCACAACTTCAAAAACTGTTGAATGACCTCACTAGATCTCCTCGCTTTTTCTGATCAAAAGTTTCACATCCATGTACTACATCCGCATGTGCATTCTGTATGAGAAACTGCTTTCCACCAAACATCTTGTCTTTATGGAAACTGATGAGGCATTAAATGGCACCAAAGACAGATACTTCACTAAAAGACAAGAACGTTCCTCTTTCAGAATGTCACAAGATACCCAAACAAAACAAAAAATGTATCTCCTACTTACAATTATAAATGTGTGGTTACATTAAGCTTTTATCCATGTGCCACCAGTCAATAACGGGGAGGAGTATATATGGGCTATTTTTGCCAAACAATCATGTTTCTTATCTTGCACAAAAACCCAAGTGACAAAAGCCTCTTTGTTGACAATTTCCATTTTCTCTAGAAACCGACACCATGGTAACATTACTCAGAGGGAGGGGCTGTAACCCAACGAAGGTCAGCATGAGTGAGGAGGTCATATGAATTATGTATTAACCCTAACTGACTGTTAATTTGATTGACCCCTAGCTAATTGTATTTTGTCATACACAAGGCTTCCCATTTTCTTTCTAATGTAATATGGAACATGAGCTATTTATTGGCCGGGTGGCCTGCACTGTGACCCTTCTGCTGCAACGCTTTCATATGTGGCTTAGGAAACAAATTTCTGATTAGACTATGGCCATGTGTATGTCAAGCAGTCTTTTCACTTGTTCCTTCACCAAAATTCCTTAGATTCATTTCACCATCTCCTGAACTAAAAACCACACATGTAAAGTACTGAGAAATTCTATAAAGAAATAAATAGATTTAAAGAACGTTTCAGAGCTAAACATTGCTTTAAATTAAAAAGCAGTAATCAGTTTTTCACTTTCACATTTCTTAAAGATAAATCAATCCACACACTTCCGCCATATAAAAAACACTCATTCAGTAAGACGTGAGAACACAGAGTTTTTTCAAATGACAGTAAAATCGGGAATAATTTCAAAAGTGCTCTGGCAAAAAATTAGTGGTTCTAGATACACAATATAAGTTAGATTTTGCTGATACAACTAGATGACAGTAAGGTCGGGTACCAAAACCCGGTGCCAATAGGGCACCGGGTCCTAAATGACCGGTATATACCGGGCCAAATAGCAAAGCGGATTTCGGTGCCTCTAAAATGCCTGCGCTGCTCTCTGGTGCTCTAAAAAGGATATCAGAGGGACCAAAAGAACAAGTCACCAGGAAATAGGGTTAGGAAACACCATAGAATTAATTTCCTTTCCGATACATTTTTAGCCACCAACCTATGGTGACAACTTCTTTAGTTATGTCAAGGAAAAGACAAAATTCTGGTAGCAGATAATTAAAAATATAAAATATTATGAAATGTTATGCAGAAAGGGGGCTTTTCCATCTGGGCCTATTACAACTGACCGCAAAGTCCAGTTTTGTCTAATTTATATGAATAGGACTTGACGGTAACTTTGTCCACAACTTAACAATGTTGGGGTGACTTTTGTGTCGAATTGACAGCGTACCCCTGCAGACCCCTCTCCGAGCCCTCAATCGTAGCTCGACGTGCACCTTCACAAATTTGTAACTTTGCTTTGAGAAAGCAAGGATTGTGATTGGTCAACTTGTCCTGGGTGTTGATAGACGTGTTTCAAGACATGTACTGTGGGGAGTTTTCAACCAGTTATGAAACGGGTCTCAGTCGGAGTTCCGCCGGACCCCATAGCAGCATGGTAAACGAGAGAGTCTGGTACAACATCACTTTGCAAATGGAGATCCCGTTAGTGCTTGTGCCAAAACTTTCTCTATGCAGGAAACACCCTGCAGTTGGTAAGCTTGTGGTTCATTCAATGATGCTTTAAAATACCGTTTTGTCATCCAATGGTTCCAATTACTACATTTTAAATAAATCATTTAATTTTATGACAATATGGCCTTAGCAATAAAACAAGCCATGCACTTCTTTTTTCTTTAATTATCCATTTAGGCATTGGCACCGTTTTAAAAGTATTTTTCTTAGGAATTAGTATAAAAAAAAAAAAACAATACCCAACCACTGTCGACAGCCATACTGTATGGCTGTACTTAGCTCGCTACAACGAATCGCTCCTCTACAACGTTGCTTTGAGAAAAATGCTAACTTCAGCAATATACTTACAATAACAATCCTAACATGCTGGTGTAAAGCAGGTATAATGTTCACCATCTTAGTTTCACGTGTTAGCATGATAAGCTAATTAGCACTAAACAAAGTACAGCTGAGGCAGATGAGAATGTCATTAGTTTTGCAGGTATTGGTCATAAACCAAAGTACTGGATGGATTGACATATTGACCTGATGATGCCTTTAGATGAAATGTCAGAGGATTACCAAAGTTTTTACAATTCATTCTCACACACATAGCAATCCGACCAATAGTTGAAATATTTCACTCAAACGCACTAATGAGAAGCTCACGTGGTGCTAGAGGAAACATTAGGAGGCATCAACAAAGCCAAAGGTTTCATGCTCTGGGAACCATGACTGTCGGTACAACAATTCATGATAACCCATTCAAGAGATGGACCAACCAACCTAACCATCCATAGAGCCATGCAGCTAGCATTGCTTAAAACCCAAAGACTTTGTGTACTGTATCTGCAAAAAGTAGAAGATAAGTGTCTAAATATTTTAAATTGTATATGCTGTGTAGTTTATAAGATCTCAACCTGACCATGTTAGCACACTCCTCTCCTTCCTCTTGCTTCAGTGTGGTTGTGGCTAATGCAAAGAGACACAGAATAGAACAGGGAGACTGTACAGTTAATATCCTAAAAAGGAACTGGAGATCCTGTCTGTTGTCTACTTCACATCTGAGTCACTGGCTTGATAATGACTTGTTAAACGTATTGTCTCACTCCGTCTTTCCCTCCCCATCTCTCTTTCACAGTGCAGCCTCTTACTACACTAAGAACATTCTCAACAGACGCTTTAAGCCTTACCATAATTCAATCAGACAGCTCTTACTGGGATGTTACTGTGACACAATGCCCCGCAAAACGCATTACAAGTGTTATCCTATTCCTCCCTTGTTCATTCAGGCGAATACGCTTTTCAAGCTTCTTTTCCCAGGAAATACAGTTGGCTCTGATGCTAACCAACTGCTTGGTTAGGACCCAAAATGTAAACAAATAACAGATGAAAAGCAAACCGTTCAAAGGCAATACGACAAATCATAGCATGCCATTTTTGTAATCTGTTGTGAAGCTGCTTACTGTTACGCTGCTAAAAGTATAAGCCTGGTGATATTCTATACATTTTTTTATTGTCAACAAATTTAATAAATGCTGTACTATGCCACAAATTCATTTATTTTATTTTCTAAACCAAATAGGCTTAAACAGCTGTCAATCTACCTCCCATACTCAATTCTCATGAGAGATTTAGATGCGCAACTATCGGTAAGCAGGATACACAGTTGCTTACGGGCCCGGACCAATCAGGGGCCCGCATCACTGGAAGACATTGATTGAGAGAAGAGAGAGGCTCAGGGATTGGATGGTCTGGGCTCTTGAATCATGCTATCTTATACGTTTACAGTCTATATGTTACGTGAGTGTTCAACCAACAATCAGATGTAAAGTTAGTGAAAAGCGCCTTATTTTGTTATTAGAAGATACATTAATCTCCCAATTGGTTAATGTAATAAACTCTGGATTAAAACTGCCTTTTTTCCAGATTAGAGCAATGGCCCCTCCAAATGTCTATGCACGTCCCTGTTAGCAAATGTTACTCAGGAAATAGAAAAGTTGATTTTTAGAAAAATAGAAAAATGATTTTTGATGTTTTTAAATGAAATACAAATTGCTTGATGTGAACCATTTGACCAAGGCCACCAACATTAACTGATGGCACTTGTGTTGCCATTAGCTGCTACATTTTCAGATAGCTTTGAATTTATTTAGCTTAAAGCATCAACAAAACATCAGCGAGGGGAAACAGAACATTCCTGACTATGTGGCTTGTTGACATCCATTATTCGAGTGACTATGTATCAAACTGAATAATGTACAGCATTCGTTTTTTAAGAGATTTGCTTAAATGAACATAATAGATTAAAACAAAATATTGTTGTTATTGTTGCATTTAATTAAAAAAAACAAAAAAAAAAAAAAAAAAACACTGCTCTCCAGTAAAAGCCCTCCGGGTGCCACTCAGGGAGGGAGGCCATAGAATTAAAACGTTGATTTACTGATTGGAGACCCTCTCAGTTTCCTCATCCTCTTATGTCTGTGTCTCTTTCCCTTCTCATCGTGCTAAGGATGTTGCATCAGTAAGTGACTTGTAAAAAAGGGGAAATAAGCTGTGAAAAGCCTCAACATTAACACTTACACACTCTGCTTGCAAAAGCAAGTTTCATTTCAGATAACTGGACCTAGGATGAGCTGTAACATACAGTACATTACCTTAAGTGCTCTTTTTTTGAGTACCTTTTAAAAGGCCTCTTACAAACTGCCCCAAAGAATCATGTTGCCGTTTACATAACCCTAGACTTACTGTATGTGTTCTAAAATGTGAAATAGTTTTGATGCTTGTGCTAATAGCTTGAGCAAGACACAATAGAAATAAAAAAGGATACATTTATTTATTTATTTTTTAAAACAAGCGACAAAATGCAACTTGACGTTTTCAAATAGGGGATGTCACGAGAACCGATACTACCAACACCTTCCGATTCTAAAATGACAAAACACCGACGATGCCCATTGTTTAAAGCATCGTAGGCACTATTATCAAAGATGTTAGTGTTAGCAGCATCAGTGCTGCGCCTTTTCGGGAACTGATGGGGGCAGCATAGGCGTCAGAGTGTTCCAGTCGATACATTCAGAAGTAAGAGGTCCCGAACAAGTGGCCAAAGTCACGCCCTTCTACTTCCGGTACATATATTTTCAAAAACAAATGAACGAGAGTCAACAAAGAGATTCACTCATGGTACTCCGTTTCCAATTCTTGGCTTCAAATACCTCCCCGTTGTCGGCTACATGGCCGCTTGCCATTAGCCATTAGCAGGGATAGCATGGTGGCGTTAGTCAGGACCGTTCTCTTAATACATCCATGGCTAGGACCCATCAGGATTACTTTACTAGTAGTGTCTCGATTGTTTTTGTAACCGACTCAGGTACTCTAGCTATATAATTCAATTTGAGTACACGAATGCTGAAATGACATAAGATGCCCGTCCCTTGTAGCCGTGATAAATTAGTCTGAAGCTTATGCTTAGCTACACGTTAAAGAGGAAATTAGCCAACTCTTGGTCCTTTTGGGCTCTACGCTGTCTCAATCTTTCAAATACATCTCCAATATTTACCTATTCAGGGTTTGTACTGTCTCTGGTCACGCAACTGTTAAACTGTGTTTTTGCACAGTAGCTTTTGAAAAGGAAGTCACATGCTCACAACCTATACATGCACTAATGGACTGGGCTGCCAGCTGAACCAGCGCCCTGAACGGTTGGGGGGGTATGGTGCCTTGCTCAAGAGCACCTGTCAGTGCCCAGGAGGTGAAGCTACTGCCACCATATTATGTTGTTCTATGCTCTATTGCATGTTTTGTATGTCTTGTTATGACATTTTTAGATTTTTCAAATATTTTAACAAAGAATTTCATGTTTCAAGTTAAAGTACACGGAATGTTAGAAAATCCTTTTTTTTACCGTCATATCAAAATCGGCATCGAGAATATATATATATTTTTTTACTGGTATTGGCACTGACTACTCAGCGACCAGATAGGCACTTTAGAAACGACTTAAACTGATTAAATGAACTTTTACCGACTGGAGGAGCAATTGTGCAGACCAGAAGAACTCTTGGGCTCATCAGAGGGGCATGTAAACAAACCAGATCGGAACTTAGAAGAAACTTGGACAAACTAAAGATGTACTTGGACTGTGCAGAGACAAATTCTACCAATTGAAGTGTACATGGGGCTACTCAGACCAAAAGTAGCAGAGGCAGTAAACCCCCCCCCAGCCCCCAAACTGATCATCACTAATGATGATTTTCATATTTAATTACTGATTGATGGAGCATTTACAGATTCAAGCTGAATGATAGGAGCTAGCGCCATTTTGTAGGAAATATTTAGCATGTCATTTAGAAAATTGGTTTTCAAACCAAGTTGTTTTTCTTCCATCATTGCACAAAATACTAGGAGAGCATCAAGCTAAATAATACCTCGGTCTGCAGTTCCACCATAAAAACAAAGCATTACCCCAATACCACTTGTACCGATAGTACTATACACATTAGCATGCATACTGGTCACACCCATATCTTAACTGTTTTCTGCTGATGGTGGCACATTTTTTGGTTTTTGGTTTGTAGTTGTAGTTAAAGTGCAGTCTCCCTGTGATCATGGCTCAACAACAAACAGAGCTTTGTGTTTCAAGCCTTGGTAAAAAGTGTGTGACAAGCACACACACACACCAAACAGGTGGCAGTGTCAATGCCATGGCCATGGACTCAAGCTTTCTTTATCACCTTGAACTGAAGGAAGTCTTGAATAATTCCGCTGAGTTATCCTTATCTGTATTAGAGTTTAAATACTTCAGTAGAGTCATTAAGAGAGAAATTACATCTATAAAAACGAGTGTGCCAGGTATCAAGGATTTCAGCAGGAGATTGAGTTCACCTGCAGCCTTTTCTCCAATACCCCTCCAGCTTGAGCTCCTGCTCCCATCCACATCTAACACTGCTTTCATGTTTGACCCACTTTTCCAAGATAGAGACAATGGCAAAGAGAAAGAGAGGCATAAGGAAAAATGATGAAAAAGACACCAGTGGAAGAGAGCAAGAGTTAAGGCAGTATGACAGATTAAGAGGGAGATGCAGAAAGTGGGGAAGGGAGAAGAGTGACAGCGCAAAAAGAATGACAAAGGAAGGAGGGAGAGAAAGAGAGAGAGAGCGAGAGAGAGAGAGAGAAAACAGAAGCCAAAGCTAAAAAACGTCTGAGAAGGGGAGTGGGCTGAGCAGGAGGGAGGAGGGAAGCTCTGCTTCTCCTAATAAAGAGTGTATGTGAAAGGAGGTGCTGTAAAGCGTGACTGAGACTGAGCAGAGAGCTGTGTTACGAGAGAGAGGAAGAGAGAGATAGAGGAAGAGAGTGAGAGGAAGAGAGAGGTTAGAAAGAAAGAGTGAGAGAGAGGGGGAGACAGAGAGAGGGGGGGGCAAAGAATAGAAAGAGCATTGTGTTGCTGCTGAGAAAGAACCCATGTCTGCACAAAGAGGTAGGTGTACTGCTATGACTGGCACACGCACACACACACACACACACACACACACACGCACACACACAGGAAATCCTTATCACCCAGTGTATCCAACAGCAGGATGTACCAGAAGTCGGTAGAGTAAATGTTATGTATCAGGTGAGTGTGTGTTTTCTTCCAACTGTGTGAATTGCTTTATTGTATGTAGCAGCTGTGTTGCAGTGTGGGTCAGGTATGGGACTTCTTAGCATGTGCTTGAGTGGACGACATAAGTTTAGGGTCTGTGTCATGTTATTGCTGAAGATAAACAGTGCCACGCTAAGAGGCACTCTCACGATCACGTGAGGTTTATAGTAGTTTATCAGGCAGAGTGCATGTGACCGAGAGTAATTGTACAATGCTATCTGATTAATTGAATGCAGTCGATAGGGGTTGGTTAAAGTTTGATAATATGTTTGACGTATGATCCAATTATATGTTGATAAGTCCAATGTCAGAGCAGAGTTTAAACTCAACCAAATAGTATTTGCACCTATATCTCAAAAATGGTCTACAAAAGTCACATTTGTATACGTTTTGTGACTGATACCTAAAGTTTCACAATAAGACTCGTCTCCTAGATTAAATGTTCAATTCTTTTAAATTATATTAAAAAAACAAAAAATAACCGCATGCCAGGCAGATAGTTTGGATTTAATGTACATTACAAGTACAAAATAATTACCTCTTCTGAAGAGTCCATTGTTTTTTTAATTCTCCGTGTTTGCAACTGCATACAGGAGGGGTGGGGGTGCGATCACTGAAGGCTTGCGTCATGTTTTCATTACTTAGAATTCCTAATGAGAGAAACTACGCACTATAGCTTTAATGTGCTTAGGTTTACCATTTACTCTGGAGTTGAGAAGGCAGAGATATCTCAAAACTTTGACAAATTAAACCAAACTATTTGTATGGCGAGACTCCACCAGAGTGAGAATCTTTTTTTTTTTTTTTTTTTTTTTTTTTTTTTATTTGCGTGACTTACCCGTTCAATATCTTTTACGAAACAATTTAATCACAATTGTTTTGTGGTTTATATCTTGTCATCTACTGGCTTGACCTCTGGGAGTTGATTCTGAAAGCAGTTAGGATATCTTCAAGAACTTAGATGAAGTGAGAGTAGATAGACAAAGAACCTCAAAAGGGAAAGGAGGATTGGCTCAAGGTCTGTTCACGCAAATACATCTTCATTAAGGAAAATAGTGTTACAATTTATGTAGTTGAAATTGACGACTTCTCATTTTTAGGGTTTTGTTCAGGTACCGGACGAGAATTCCGCGGGAGGCTATTTTGCAGAGGCACCGTTGCTCCTTACGGTGCCCAGGACGAATGTGACTGACTGGTTTAAAGAAATGCAATGAACAAGCACGTTTTTCTCACTGGGATGCCGTTTGTACTAGCCAGACCCTCCTTGGCAGCGCTGTGGAGGAAGGTCTGGCAATGCGAGACTACAATTTATGATACATATTAAACAGATGAGAGAGGCTTTGTTCAGAGTCTTTACTAGCACCAGGGATGTTGGTCAGCAAGAATGAACTTGGCCATGTTTTCGTCTGCTGAAAAGGTCAGGGTAGACCAACCCAGCCCAAGGTTAGTGTCAGGCTGGACTGAACACCACTGTGGACAGACCACTTCCCTGTGAAGGAAGGAGATGCTTCTTCTCATGTCTAATAATATGATGTTGCTAGAGGTTCCCTTTTTACAGGAAGCAGCGCACAAAGTCCAGACGAGAGTATTTATAGAGCCGAGTGTTGCCATCTCTTTCAATGTTTAGGACAAACACACGTTTGCTTTATTAATGGAAAAGGTTGAAGCAAAAAAAACAGTGACAATATCAAGGACACTGTGTTCAGAGCACAATGGTGTGTGATGTGGTGTGTGGGAACGGAGATTTGTTGACCTTGAGGATTAGGCACTAAAATAGTTCTGTGGGTATTTGCAAGTGTGTTAAGCTGAGGAGGAAAACAATGTGGTCTATTAACTTAAATACATAAGTACAAGAATCACTTCCTATCCATTAAGTGCTTTCTATTTAAATTACTGCAGTCTTCTTCCGTTTATTGGGGAAAAAAATAGATTGTGACTGCAGGTTTAAGCATTATAAACAACACGTACAATTTTGAAGCAGTGGTTCATTAATTAAGTATTTCTGAATTGAGACCTGTGACTTTCCTCCACAACCTTTCAAGAGTAGCCTATTTTAGTTTTTTGCTCCTCTACATTATACAATGTCCCATCCTTCCTTCTTTTTTTTGATTTTTCATTTCTTTCCCTATTAAAACGGTGCTTAAAAGTATAAATATCCTGATCTGTAACAAATAAAAAATGTTATGCTACAAATTTAAATCACTGGTGTTAGGAGAGTTGTGGTGACTGTGCTTATGTAACATGTATAACCGCTACCATGATCATGTCCACAAACACTTATGACTTATTAGGGCCTAACAGAACAACAAATGTAAGATCTGCTTCGCAAGGGCACTGTTATCGTCTTCCCGCCATTATGAAACCACAGTCGATGACACAGTCAAATCCCTGCCGGTGTCACCATTTGACTCATCACTTAGTGTCAAGTGAAAAGTCAAAAACACCCTCCTATCTCTTCCTTTTCCTCTGCTACTTCTGCATTACTTTATCACGGGAGATTTTTGAGCCTGTAGTTCCAATCAACATGGGTGGAGCCCTGCCTGGGCTCTAACATCATGCCAGCATAAAGTCCATAGTGCTACTTTGTGTGAAGATAACCCATTACAGGAATTTTCCACTGGACGCGTCTCTGCAGCATTCCGACTGTGTTCCGGTTTTGTTCGGTCCTCCACCACGGGCCATTCCACACCTGGAGCGTCAGATTTTACAGAACAATTGTGTGTATATTAGCTAGTATCTACCTTCCACTCCAACCACTCTTGTAATTAAGCTTTATGCCTTCTCTTTTCTGGCACTGTCCTTATAAAAAGGATCTATGATGTCATATTATGTTTTACCACCTCCAACATGAATCTCTCGTTGTCCGTGGTGTTGTAGAGGGGTATACGATACTGGGGGTGGGTGTGTTTTGGTAAACTGACTGGATAGTCTCGCTGATTCACTTTGTTCCTGGTCGTCACACGGCGCTGACAAAACAGACCTGGCGCGTATCTTTAGTGGAGCACAGAGCCGCTTCACGCACGCTTAGGACGCGCCTTTGAGCGGCTAGCAGAATATTAAGCATTGACTTGATAGGCCCCAATTGCTCGCGGAGCCGCAGCACCTCTGTAACGCTGCAGAGACACACCCAGTGGAAAATGCCTGTTAGGAAAGCCTATGAACTGTGTATTTTGGCATTTATGTCTGCGAGGGCTTGTGTTTGTATGAGAACTTATATGTGCTGAACCTTTGAACTTGTTAAAAACCAGTTTAGACTTTGGACTTCTTTTTGCTTGGTGATATAATTTGGTGCCGTCTCATTTCAGTTTAGGGATTAGGGAATAAATGGCACAATGGTCAACTTGAGGTAAGAATGTGTTGTGCTGTGAATTTGTTGAACATAGTGCGTGCATGATCTGAATGACTGGTGTGGTCTTTCTACAACAACCCATATTTTTACTAAAGGCAACAGAAGTTAATGTTACATCTCAAGTCTCCCTTCACATAGATTTTTTTACTTTCTGCTTTCCCACAAGATAAAGTTAGTTCAAACACGTACTAATGCTTATTTTATTTTTATTTTTTTTACTTTGCTTGTTAAAACAATCTCTTAAAATCTCTCTCGTGATCTCCTCCCACCACTCCGTGTTTGGTCATGTCATAGACTGAACCATCCTAGCCTCACCTTCACACTACATGTGTTTATGGAAGGGTCGCACATGGAAAAACTCTGGTGCAAGATTGCATGTGTACGTGTTCGATACAGCACGTGTGTTGGAAAGTGAGGTCGTCACTTCTTTACATGAAGGTTAAACCTTGATTTTAGGGTTGAGATGAGTTTAGGTTTGGGATGGTAGTGGTCATTAGGGAATGCATAATGTAAATAAAATTCCAGTACAGACATACAAATCTGCACGTTTGTGTGGCCCATTTTGTCCAAGTCTGTGTTGATGTTGTAAGGGAGTTGATGATCTCATGCACATAATTTGCTTCTCAGGTAAACCCTGTGTTTTGTCTCAACATGTGTTTGTGAGTACAGAATGTCTGTACATTTGTCTGCCAACAGCAGCATCATCATTAGTAAGTGGTTACATATATAACAGTCATTGCCTACTTTAATCTGTAAGGACTTTAACTGGAAACTAAATGTTTTAAACACTGTTCAAACTTGACTGTCAATAGGAGGAAGGGGGATGTTCAGGCACCTCTACAGCTCAAGAGTAACAACTTTCCTCAAAGACTTTGATGTGTGCTATAATTAAACTAGGAAGGTGTTTGTAATTGGTGCCAGCTGTCATTAACAGATTTGTTAATTGTTGCTAAGGGTGGTTGTTGACTTTGTATAATGTTCTTATACATTACAGATCTGCTTGACAAACAGCTATAGTAATGACATAAAGGCATGTGCAGATGTTGTAAAACAGAAAAACATGTAAAAATCACATATGGTTTCATTTTTGCTTCATTGCGGCCACACGCCTTTGAGGAAGGCTTTGTTCAATTCCATTATCCCTCTGAAGAAACATGCTGGTATTGCACCATATTAGCCTTTGATTCCTTGACACCATGTATTTCTAGGAATTTTTAATTGTCATACCAATGACTTTCAAATGTGTTCAGTTTAAACTGTAAATAAGACAACTGAAATGATTTTTTATTTTTTAAACCATAGATTGCATATATAGATAGCAACACATCTCCACTGCCTCCCCCTGTACAAAAGTGAAGCCAAAACATCCTGGATACAAAGCTCAAGACAAGCCGTCAACCAAAATCCATTTAAAAGTACATTTAAGTGGCCGGGTTGGCTCAGTGAGTGGAGCAGGCCCACATGTGCTGAGGTTTATGCCTTGACACAGAGGTCCATGGTTCGAATCCGACTTGTGACGATTTCCTGCCCATCTTCCCCTTCTCTCAAAAGCTGTCCTATCAACTAAAAGGCGGAAAACAAAAACAAACAAAAATCTTTAATAAAAACAAAAGTGCATTTAAGTGATTGCATTTTTCTAGATGTATGGCTCTTATCCAAGGTATCAGTTGCGTTTGTTTCTAAAGCGATCAGAAATTTCACATGCATTTGGACATGTCGCGCTCTCTCCTTCTTACTTCCAGTTTTTACTGGTAATTTATTATATCTTGTGTTTTATACATTTTATTGTAACATTTTCTTTAATTTAGTTAAAATATTTATTGCAATAAATCAGCACAGAGATCAGTCTGACTATAATGTCTATTAAATTTAACAAAAAGAAGATTTCAGCTGGGAATGAGATAAATAATTGGAATACCGCCAGACTGTTTCTGGTTTATACAGTCCCTGGATAAAAGAAAGGAGGTAAAATAGCTGCAAACTTTGGTTGTTTGCTTAGTGTGTGTGTTTCCTCAATGTGGGAGGTTTTGAGTCATTTAGCTCTCTCAAAAAGAGGAATGTTAGGGAATGAAAAGCAATATAAAAAAAAAAATGTGAAAGTTTGAAATATAGAATGTTTAAATATCTGTGTTTGTTTATCTGCATGTGTGCAGCAAGAGAGGGAAAAAAACAGAATGGATCTGTGAATGGATCCACAAATTTGCAAGCAAGTCATGTTTTGGGTCTGCTGCACACACCCTATTCTTCTAACACACAGAGAGACAGAGAGAGAATAGCAGGGGATTCCAATCCGTCACAAAGATGACATCACAGCCTGCCAGCAATAAGAAGTGGCTAAACAAGGGAGTCCCCATTTTTCCCTCCCTCTTACCCATCCCACAGAAGAGAGAGAGAGAGAGAGAGAGAGAGAGAGAGAGAGAGAGAGAGAGAGAGAGAGAGAGAGAGAGAGAGAGAGAGAGAGAGAGAGAGAGAGAGAGAGAGAGAGAGAGAGAGAGAGAGAGAGAGAGAGAGAGAGAGAGAGAGAGAGAGAAGTGCTGGGGGCAAGTGACTCAGTTCACAAAAAAAAAAAAAAGGAGGGAGAGAGATACCCTTTTAATGGGCTTCACATGCACACACGCACAGACACACACTTTAGCCATCTCCATAGTAACCAGCTTTGTGGTCCCAGCTTGGGGAGGAAATGCCAAACTCAGTGCTTCAGAGCCACTCCACCAGGAAGATACAAGCACACAGCTCTATTCTAATCCTCTGTCCGGTCACGGCGGAAAAAGCCTCTTTATATTATCACTCTGCTACCTCCCCCTGTCCATTCTCTCCTCCACATATTCTCCTCTCCCTTTCACTTAGACTCTTTTTCACTTACCCCCCTCTCTCTCTCCCTCCCCTGTTAGTTGTACAGTAAGTTCATTGAAGTAGACAGAGGTAAGTACTATCTTTTGCTGTGTGTTTGTCATTGACACTGCTTTAATGTGCTTAAAGTTTCAGTCTTTGTGTGCTTTCCCACAGTAGACAAAAGGTCAAGTTTACTGTCACTGCTCCGGGTCCTGATGATACGGAGCAACCGAAAAGCTGTGTGTGTGTGTGTCAGTGTGAGTGTGTGTGTCCTTGGCGTTCTATGTTCTGATGAAATGTGTACTGTACTGTACAGTCCGGTCACTTTCCACATTGTTTGTACTATGCCAGCTGTCATGCACACCTAGATAATGGCTGCCAGTTTACTTTCCCTGGTGATAATCAAAAAACCGTTTGCCTGTGTGTGCGCGTGTGTCTTTACAATTCAGGCTGGTATCTTGTTCAACACTCACTTCCATCACAATACAGCCTGTTACACCCTTTTTTGTCTCTTGATGAAATGTGAATATACTGTAGAAGCGCATACAATCTACAATAACGTGTGTGTGTTTTTAGAATCCTATTTGTAAACAGTGGAAACTCAATGAGTACTTAGGAAGGAATGGGAACTGAACAAAGTATTAACAGACAGAGCGATCAAATATATTCAGGATTAAAAGAACACCTACAACAGGATGTGGAAATGAATAATTATTGTTGGCTGGCAGTGACCCAATTTTTAACTAGCTAATGTTCTGTTGTTTGTATAAACACTTGAGCTATTTCCACAATAATAACCGTGAAACCGGTTTTCTTTTTAGCATTTTCCAAAAAAGAAATCTTATTGATCTTTCAGCAATAGCTATGTAACTCTGTGGAATACCCCTTCAGACGTTCTGCAACTGAATCAACAACCCCCCCTAGAATCAAGGAACAGTTTGGCATGAGTTCAGACATACTAAATCAGTCATCCATCTGTAGTCCTTGGTTAAAAAACAACATAGTTAAAAGCTTTTACAATCCCCTGGGACAGACTATAACTTATACAAACACACACATGCTGTGACATCATTCACATCTGGATGCAAGATTGGCTAACCCTCTATTCCTCTTTCCAATGTTTCCCCATCTTCCCCTTTCCACCCCGGCAACCCTCTCGCTTCTCCTTCCTGTCTGTCTGTCTTGTCTGTCTGTGTTTCCGCCCCCGCTCTCAGAGATGAAAGAGAAGAACCCCTGGCACACGCCTGTGACCATCATCATCACTGTGATTGGTGTCATAGCGATTGTTGCCTTGGTGACGGTAGCAGTTTTGCAGAACAGGCCCTTCCCCCAAAAATACAAGGTACAGTAAAAGAAAATACTGAAATGTTGTAGCCTTGCTGCAATGTACGTCCACAGAGAAAAAATGTGCCACTGCCAGGAATCTGCCACTGTCATGACATATAATTACTTGATTAATGTAGTATGACAGAAGTTGACAGAAATTAGTACAAACATTTACTATTGTTCAAAGTCCTCAAGCCAAATATGGTCTCAACCTGTACTACTAGTTCTATAAATCCCTTACCAAATAAGGGAAGAGGATGTTGATAGGACTATTAAATCACCACTCCTTTGTGTCACAAATGCAGCCCCAGTAAAAGTCTCACAGCTGTTTTGGATTACATAGGCAGGGGGTCTGTTTTACAACATTGTTTCAGCCCTAAACTAATCGTTTTCTATTTGCATCAATAAACCTATTGCAGATAAAGTTTTGCAGTTTTTCTTTGGGCTATACAACCCTCACACTGAATGTTTAAACGTTGTTTCTGGATGGAAGTCATCCCCAGTTAACTGTCCCTGAACTGGAATGCCTCCTTCTGTCTCCACTCCAGTATGGGATTGTGCTGGACGCCGGCTCCTCCCACACAGCTCTGTACATCTATGAGTGGCCAGCTGAGAAGGATAACAACACTGGAAGAGTTGAACAGACTCATTCCTGCAAAGTCAAAGGTATGTGCTGCACAATGTACACACACAATATTAACCCTTGTTTTGTCCTCACTTTCGGGACCCTCTCGTATCTAATAATAATAATAATACTTCATAATCTATTAACGATTATTGTCTTTATCTCAATTTCAAACAATTGAGATAACATATGTTTAGGGAATGCAATCAGTCTCTACTAGAACACAATTAGAAATGGAAGTGTGATTTGTTTTTTATCATAACGTTATAATTAATGTTAAAAATCCACTATGGAAAAAACACAAGTGTCATATCCAGAATAATTTTCTGAATTGAGTCAGGATTACATGTTTATCACAGAAAATATGGAAACGCCGTTTATTTTCAGGTAGAAAAAATGTAACTTGTACCATTTTTCTTCTTGTAAAAATTTGAAATGGGTCAATTTGACCCGAAAACCATACAAGGGTTAAAAGAAGTGCAATCATAATCTTATATGTACATGCACGTTTAAATACTTAACTTAGAGCGTTTACGGTTATTAAACACGCCATTTTTGCAGCACTAGAACAAAACAAAAAACTTTAAAAAAAAAGCTAAATATGCAGGATTTTCCTAAAAAACTATGTATAGAAAAAGTAAGCCAGCTCTATCATCCCTTATGAGCCACTACAAGTGTTTGGTGGTGTCTGTCCCATCTGCAGAGACTCTGCCCCCTGCATGCGTTTTTTTATATTATTATTTTGCTGCGCGTTATAGGCATCAGCAAAGAACCTTTGAGCCCCACGTGTGTGCTCTGACCGCTGTTTACAAACACCACCCGACAAAGTGACATATTATACCTTTAAACTTTGGAAATATATTTGCAAAAGTGGGAAAGTTTTAAAAGTATAATGCGTAAATACACACTTTTTGACCAAAATGTTTAATAAGAAATACTTTATAATGGGTTAATGAGTTGTAAATAATGGATTCAGTATATCAGCTAATTGTTTCTACTCTAAACCGTTTACCTTCCTTAAAAAGAAAAAAAAAAGAAAAAGAAAAAAAGGCTTCTGCAGCCAAGATCTATTTATCAAAAGCTCTAACATTTACAACTCCAGACTTAATGGATACTTATGTATCTTAAATACTTACGTATTTTTATTACTGATTTACTTACATTTTTGGCTGCAGATCTGAATCTCATTAAAAAGTGAGAAACCCATGACAATGAAAATTGGGTTTAGCTTTCTAATATGTTAAGTATGTAGCTGTAAATGTAAATTAGTTCTTAATGAATAGATCCTGGTCGGAAATGCTTTAGCTTTTTGTCAAATGAGCAAATCCTTCATCCAGTTAAAGTATATTAGAAACAATCAAGATCTAAAAAGTGCATCATTAAAATTGAATAAAATACATTTATGAAAGATTCTGGCAGACAAATAATGCTGACTAATGCGCAAACAGGATATGACGCCACTGACAGGCGACCAAATGTCACCAAGCTTTCTTCTCCGTAATTCCAAGCAAATTCCTTGCCCGTTCATAGATTTGTACAGACGACCTTAAATTTCCAAGCAGGCTAGCATCTTTGAACTCAAGGCTCTTGTTATGTTTATGGTCACTAAATTTAAGTTAAATGACTTCACTCTCCTCTTGACATTTTGCTCAACCTGCAGGTCCAGGTATCTCCAGCTATGCGTCCGCTCCATTGAAGGCAGGGCAGTCTCTGACAGAATGCATGCAGGAGGCCGTGCAGCGGGTGCCCGAAAAAAGACGAGGCGAGACCCCTCTTTATCTGGGGGCTACTGCTGGAATGAGATTGTTGAAGTACGGCAAACGTGTAACCAAACATCCCCATAACCATCATAAAACATGCATCCACAAAAAAAAAAAAAAAAACACACAGCAAGCCTTTTCATGCTGACACTGGGGTAGTGGCGGGTTGTGTATTTTAAACCTGGGCCTTCAGTACTATCCTACAGTAACTATTATTAATCATCACTATTGCAGACATGAATACACGGTGACGGATACCATAGCTTTCAGTTTCGCAGTATGGCAAGATGCTGCATCACATATAACGCTGGTCCATGTAATTACTAAAGAAACAAAACAAACCTTCACCAACAGGGCGAAATGACAATCGACAACATCGTCCCTATTTGCTTAAACAGCAGAGGGATTCACCGGGAATTCTGAAGGCCTCAGAGTAGATTTTTCACCCGGAGACAGCACATGGGGGAAACATGATTGGATAAAAGCTCAAATGTATTAGATTCACTAGAAGAAGCACAACCGAGGTAGAAAGTAGCAATGAAATTAATGATTAATGACACTGGAAACATAACACTAATCTACAACAGAAGTCTGTGTCTGATCTAACATCCTTTCCACTGATTTAATTGTTCTTGAATACACAGAGTTTGTTGCTAGTGCGCGTGACATGCAGGTCTGATCAATTTATTAAACAAACGAGCTGGCACCGGTAGTCGACCACAACCTGAAATTTAGAGGAAGCAACATGCAGTCACTGTCGTACACTTTAGCCTGAATTGATTATTATAGGAATACAATGGTGTCATACTATTCAACTAGCATATTTCTACCTAATTTCCCTCTCAAAATCCCATTAGAAGTCACAGCGCTTACTTGCTTTGGTGTTTAAGCATTAAAGTTGATCATAGTTCATCTTCTATGTAGATGCACTCCCCTACAAAATCACCGCAGTAGCCGAGAATGATTTATTATTTCCAAATAGAGATATTTATTCTTCTTTTAAAAATTACTTTTTTTCATATCGCAATCTTAGGAAAAAAAAAATATATAAAAATATCACAATGTCAGTTTTTTCCAATATCGTGCAGGCCTAATAAATATATACTGCAATATTACCAATTTTCAAGGGTATGCAAACTTTTGAGCACAACTGTATTTTAGAAATATGTATATATAAAATTTAGAAAAATTCTGACATTCTCTTGGCCAGCAGAGAAGGCTTTGCTGGCCTGATGGCCCAGCTCTGCACTGGTGCATCCCAAGCTTTTACTCTGTAATTGTGTTTGCGCTGGCAGTTAAAGTGCTACTGTCTGTAGCCTTTCCATATGCCTGTTTAGTGATTTATCGCCACATGAACTTTACAGCCAGAGTAGCGAATGTTAGTAAAATTTATTATGTACTGTACAGTCTATTATTTATGGGTTGCTGCACAGATTTGAATTATGGATGTAAATCAGTCTAATGAATTTGTGTTGTGTGTGCAGTATGGAGAACAGCGCGGCGTCAGACAGTGTATTTCAGTCTGTGAAGAAAGCCCTGCAAATGTTCCCCTTTTCCTATCAGGGAGCGAGAATACTCAGCGGCCAGGAGGAGGGTGCCTTTGGCTGGGTCACAGTCAACTACTTGGGATGACCGCCTTAAACAGGTCTGTATGCTCGTATGTCTGCACACCGCATACATGCACGTTTGTCCACTTTTAAATGTGCTTTGAGTGCATTGGTCAGGGTGTTCTGCTGTGCACAGACTTCAATGCCTTTTTGTCTGCTACAGGGCTTGGAAACCACAGGGGCCCTTGACCTTGGCGGGGCCTCCACTCAAATTAGCTTTGTATCCGATAATTACAATGGCTCAGAGTCCCCCAGTAACTCTGTGACTTTCCGACTCTACGGAAATGACTATAACCTGTACACTCACAGCTTCCTGTGTTACGGGAAAGACCAAGCACTACGAATGACGCTGGCACACCAGTCTCAAGTAAACTTCTTTTTTCTCATTTAACAATAATGGGCTGTTAAACTATCTAATCTCAGATCATTTGAAATGTAATCATCTTTAACAGAGACAGGATATGCTAAAATGTGCAGTAATGCTGACTTTCAATTTTATTAGCCATCTCTTGCACCCTCTCCTAGGTAGGTCCAGGAACAGTTTTAGATCCTTGTTTCCACCCTGGCTATGGTGCGATAAAGAACTACTCTGTCCTCTATGACAGTCCCTGCGTGTCAGACAGGAAACCCCAAGGAGCTCCTGCGACCTTCAATCACACTGGGAATGGAAACTTCCTAGAATGCCAGAAAACCATCAAAAATATCTTCAATTTCACTTACTGCAAATACAGCCGATGCTCTTTCAATGGGGTCTTCCAGCCACTTTTGCAAGGGCCATTTGGGGTAATGTAACACAGTTATCACATTTAATGTATCCGCATATACAAGTGACCTATTTAAAAGGGTTACACAATCAACGTAGCTACAGGAGTTGCACAACATATGGCTTTATAAAATGCAATAATCACTTTTCAATCAAATTACGGATAAAATTAAAAAAAATTCTAGCAGTATCTCTTGTAGTATATATTTTGGGGTTTTATTCAATACACATTGTGTCTGAATTTCTTGCCACCAACCCAATATATTGTGGGTGAATGGCATTTTTTGTCGTGCATATGGCTTTATGAACTTAAACAGTAAACAATCCAGACCTCACTGTAAGGACAATTTCCTCCCAAAGAAATATTTCTGATAAGCCAGAGAATTATCCAGAGTAACAAGGATACTGTTTCTGAAAAGACATGTTGCTGTTGAATATGGCATATATCCTAGCCTCACAGCTCCTTGCAAACCAAAGACAAATAAACTGAGTCAGTGGGGCCAGAAAAACTCATGAGAATAAAGTATTTATAAGCTGATTAGCCTACATAATTGTTAATTTTTCTTTTGCCTTATTTCTTCCTCTCTCTCACACATACTGTAGGCATTCTCCGCTTACAACTTTGTAATGAACTTCCTCAATCTGACCGATACATCCATCCCTCTTGATGATGTCAAGGAGAAGCTTAAACGCTACTGCGCTACACCTTGGAATCAGGTCGGCATATGCATCAATTAGACACAAAACAAATATCCTGCCATCCTTTCCTGTCTTTCATATCTATGTCCTGCACTATGTGTATTGTACTTTAATCATATCTCTGCATTTGAATTGATGAACAGATAAGGCAGCGGCATCCAAACATAAAATTAAAGTACCTGGCTGAGTACTGTTTCTCTGGCACGTACATCCTCACCCTGCTGACAGAAGGCTACAACTTCACCTCAGAGAGCTACTCCGACATAAAATTCATTGAAAAGGTCTGTAGATCACAGTCCACTCCCTTCCTATCTCACGCGCCTCAGAGTGTGTGTACGTGTGTGTGTGTTTCCCAAATCCTAAGCCTTAATATTTCTCTTTCTCCAACCACCTTACTCCTGGGTGACCACTCAGCACTCCATCCACTTATACTGTACATTGATATAATAGCACAAGTTGTAGGGAATTGACCATTACAGTAAATGGCTATAGTTACATTTGGGTAAAAGGTCTCTGCTGTTTTAAGGGGGCTCAAAATTCCAAACAGCTATGAGGATTCTGTTGAGAAATCTGATTCCCCAATACAAATGATGGTTCCCTTATTAAAGATTAAGAGCAGCTCCATGTGATTGTCAACCAGTTCTACCTGCAAAGCCACAGCCACCACCTACCAATAACATCTTGATAATAGTGAAATATTCATAGATGCTCTTTTCAAAAGCCAGACTCTTTCCCCTATCTTGAAGCTAACGACCAGGAAATATAAGACTTAATTCTGGTAGCCTATAAAGAAAAGTAAAGCGTGTACATAGTCAATTGTGTTTAAATATTTTGAGGAAATATGTCCTGCTAGCTAAATACGAAAGAGAAAAATTATGAATAGGACTACTTGAGGCCATATTACAAGGAAATGATGGGCAGCAGACAATATTACCTTCATCTATAGATCTATTTACTTAAATTACAGTGTGCCAATAGGACCCACACCAACTCACACAAACATGGCACCATTGAAAAAAATATCACCAAAAACAATTCTGCCCAAAACAGGAGTACTATGGTCAACAAAGCAAGACATCCCAATCTACATGCCAAAGTAGCCTACAGCCAAACAACTAAATAAACTAATACTGCTAACTACTGCTACAGTACCTAACATGTTTTACACCGAACAGCAGACAGCGTGCAGAAGTAACACTCAAATAACTCAAGCTACATTCAATCTAAAGTAGCAACAACAGTAGGCCTATAGCCTCCGCCAAAAACATCAATAGCTAACCAGCACAGGAGAAGGTAGCCTACTTACCGTTGACCCAGGCGTCATGGCGGATGGAGATTTGTAGTATGAAAATTGGTCACATTGGTAGCAGACAACACGCTGAAACTGACGGTTGTTAGTCTTGTAACGCAGTGGACTGTTGCAGGTCATATACGTAGGCGTAAACATATATATAAATCTATGGCGTCGACATGAGTGTAGAGCAGAGAAGGCTAGTGACAGGTGTCTGGTTGTAATGGCCGCGCTGCACACCTGCGTGGATATAATTGGACGTAACAAGTCAGCTGGTAGCTAAGCAACCTGTGATGGTGATCCTATGGAGGATCACGTGTCAGTTAAATAGTTACAAAGCACAACTGGGAAGGTCAGTTTGTAGGGCGCGCCCCCATATAAAGAGTTTTTATCGTCGACGCATTGGCCCAGGGTTCGAATCCGAGCTGCGACAGGGTTTCTGCACGTCTTCCCCCTTTATCTCCCCTTTCATGCTGTCTTGGTGATTAAAGGCAGAAATGCCCCCCCCAAAAAAAAAAAGTTGGAAAGCTTAAAAACAGGAATTATTAAAATATGTTACTAATAAAATTGTAATGTATTAATAAATAATTAAAAGCCATTTTAATTGAAATATATATTGGCAATTCAAATCATTATCAAACTAATTTACATATTAACATTAATCCATCTTCTCTATGTAAATGTGTGGTCTAGACCTACTTTATCTGTAAAGTGTCTTGAGATGACTCTTGTTATGTTATGATGTGATACTATATATAAAATTGAAATGTAATTGAAATTGAATCAATGAATAGGACAAATTAAAAAGAAAAATAATCATTTTGGAAATTCAGTTTTGAAAGAGATACATAAGCCATCTAAATTCACTTGTTTTTCACCAGGCAATTAATCAGGCTAATTTTTTGTTCTGTGCGTTATTGTGTTATAACGTTACTAAATTAGTTTTCTGTATTGTTTTGATACTGTTTAGGTCACAGCAGATCTTGTGATTTGTCAAAGTAGGAACAGCACAGCCAGCATGCACAATACCAGAATCCTGAAACTGAAGCAGCTACATTTTACATTAAAAAAGAAGTATTATCTGTTCTGGCTTCAAGTTATTGTAAGGTTAGGCTTTGGTTTAGGGTAAGAGGTGGATTTAAACATATAGCTTCAGCATTCTAGGTTTCTTTTACCATCTTTCTCTTGTCTTGGATTAAAGGAATTGCTGCATAAAATAATGTCAAGCCTTCTTCCATGTCCCCAGCAGACAACATGTAGTTGGGATGGTTGGAGAATTCTCCATAAAAGTCCATCTAAGCAAAAGTATCAATATTTATGTAAGTGGACGTGTGAGACATGTACTGGCATGCCGTACAAGAGTGATAGTCTTCCCTTTCCCTGTGTTTGTCTCCAGATAAAAGGCAGTGATGCAGGCTGGACGCTGGGCTACATGTTGAATCTGACCAATATGATTCCCGCTGAAGCTCCTGACTCTCCCCCCCTCCCCACGCTGGCTATGTCTCAATAGTGACCATTATCGCAGTACTGATCTTCATCCTCTTCATCCTCAGCCTGCGCCCTCTGTGGCCCCGCTGCTCCAAACAGCCACAGATCGTATAAACATATACACACAAAGTTGCATGTATATGTGACGGTGAGGAAGGCAATGTCTGTAAAGGCTTCTGAGTCAGTTTGCTGTGGGCTATTCTATCATTTTGTGAATATAATAGACAACCGTACACTTTGCAGCTTTTGTGGGGAGGTCAAAGTTTCAACATCTGCTGCACATCAACAGCCCTGCAGCTTATGCGGATAAAAGGACATTTCAGAAGGACAAATACTTTCTCTACTCTTTCTAAAGAGGTAATTTGCGTCTTTGGTTAAAGGACAGTTCCCATGTCTGTGTGTATGTTTGAATTTGAATGTGTTCTTGAATGTGTGTGCCCACCTCAGTCTGCATGTATGTGTCTTGACATATAATGTGAATATGATACTGTATAAATAAAATAATCCAGGTTTATATAAAATGTTTGAATCTCTTGTAATTTGTAAATACATATTCAATAAAAAAGTTAAAGGTTGACATGATTTATTTACACTTTATTCAGAAAGCTTAAAATACCATTATAATGTTCTTCTCTTGATTAAAACCCATAATCCTGCAAAATGACAATGAACAAAGGCAGCAAAATGATCTGTAGAAAACAAGTTATATTTTGATTCTTGGGATTTTTACCCCCTTTTTTGCAGTTTAGCGAGTGTAAATAAAATTGATAATAAAAGCACGCTCCCTCACCCTCAATTGTAACAATGACATATTATTGCATTATTGTGTTTTTAAGGCTATCCCCTGAGCAGCATGAAATATACATTCCCTGTAACAAAAACCTCAAGTAAACCTCTTTTGTAAAGAAAATGAAAGTGCTGCCCTCTAGTGGTGAGGGGAGCATTGCAGAATGATTCCCCAATTGAAATACATTCAGTTGCCAGTTTATTAGATACATCTAGCTGGAACTAATGCAGTTTAATACAACTGTGCTGCATTAAATCCTACCTTCATGAAAGTTATAGTGTTCAGTTTTTGTTGAAACTGTTTTAGAGAGGTGTTGATTCAACAGTATGATCACTATGGAGACTGCAGTTTGTGGTGCTGTTGACCTGTATTGCGTTATATTGATAGGTTTCTATTACTTTGTTATTCAAATAAATTATCTTGTTCTTTTTTTTACATAATGTAAGGTAGGCCAACTGATAGTATGCCTAATTCCCCTGGTAATGCTATACTACTTCCAAGAAGGCAAATTTCCTATGCAAATAGCACCATTTATTATATAAAGTGCTAAGAGCGGATGTGAAATTCTCTAGAGCAAATTGTGGCACTTTGGAATTACGCCATCAAGACGTTGGCAGGAAGTTGAACCATGTAGGGTTTCCCTCCGTTTGGGGGCCCAGCCCTTCCTCTGTGTCACATATCTCGCTCGTATCTGCAAGGAATGGAGCTACAGGGGAGAACAAGAAAACAATGCCATCCTGATAGTCTGTGGGTGGTTCCTCCTATTACGCCACAAACGTCAGTTGGTGTTGGCAATGGCAGAAAGCCATTTTTAAGCAATTAAGTAACCCAGCTTACATGTATATACTGTATCCACAAGTTCCTTTTATACCTACATATTTAGAGGTCAAAGCCGGTATGTCCTGGGCAGTCACAAATAGAACACAAATTTATAGATCAGTCCCTCAAATATATATGTTTTCCAGACAATTTGTCATCTCAGTTTTCGGTCAACCGTAGATTCTGACACTGGGGTGTAAGGCATTGACTTCCCATCCTGCCGTAGAGTCGCAGCCTGCTCTGACACAGAAGGGATGACTGGGAGGTTATCTGTCACGTGATCCAAGGGGTTGCTCTGCTGGTCGCTCATGTGATCCCGCTCGATGATGTTGGTGGTCTCGGAGTCAATCTCCCGAACCCTCTCTTGGTAGAACCTCTGTCTGAGGCGCCTCATCTGGGGAAGCTCGCAACAGGTCTCCATCACCACCAGGACAAACACCAAGCCCAGCAGCAAGTAGACTGGCAGAGCAAACACACACACACACACACACACACACACACACACACACACACACACACACACACATACAGAAATACAGCATGACTAATAAGATCAAATCAAGGTTTGGTGTGTAAATAAAGGGTGTAGTTGCTAATAGTCATTGCTTTGTTTAACCTTGTCAAACAGAAAAGCTAAAATGGTAAATGGTCGTAAACATGACGATCCTCGTATGCACATATTGTATATTGCACATAACTGTATTCTGATTGTTTACATCTCAGTTAAGTGACGACATGTCGGCCCTCTGCAGCAGTGCTTCCCAGCAAGGAAGTCTGTTATTATCAAAATCTCGTGAAATTTTGGTGATCCCCTGACTTTTCATTGAGCACCATAATCCGGTCAACATTTCAATCTGTCCATAACTTTTGGTTTATACCCAAATTCCTAATAGTATTTCAAAACTAATGCTATTCCCATTAGCCTTAGCTTTCCTGTGTGTTTGGCTTAATTCAACGGGTTACAGTTCATGAACTTATTCTATTTGGGACAATGATACACAAATAAATAACGCTTTGTTTTCAGGGGTCACAATGTGACAAGGTTGGGAAGCACTAATACTTGAGCTATTGAAACCTTTTCTAAATCGATGAGTTAATGGATTAAATGTTTTTTTGGAAATAAAAGACTTCCACCTGGCAGAAATATTTAGCCACTATCTCACCTGTAATAGAAAGCCTGTAGAGCTGTGGGTGTGGGTTGTCCTTTTTATTCCTGGCCTCTCCAGGGATGTAATCCCCGAGGCCAATGGTCGTCAGAGAGATGAAACAGAAATACAGAGACTCCAGAAAGTTCCAGTCATTCTCGATGCTGAACAGTATCCATGCAGGGATGATGAGGAAGATCAGGGCTATGATACTGGCTAGACAGATAGCATGTATGGCGCCTAACTTCGATTTAGACATGGCCCATCTACGGTGGAAATAGGACACTGGGCGTCGAGTCACCAGGACCATGACTCTCTCCACCGCAACAGTGAGGAAGAAGAGGGTAACAGGGATGCCAAAGAGGGCGTAGACAATACAGAAGGCCTTTCCTTCATCTGAAAGAGGAACGGTATGGCCATAACCTAAAAAAACACAACCACACATGCAGCACAGCCTTAATTACAAAGGTGTAATTAGAGGTGAGATTCTTCTCCAGGAGCCGCTTAGAGGCTTAGACCCTGGGAAGCTCTACAAACATAACAATAATTAGATAGAAGGAAAGAAAGACAGAGGCTCCTTCAACAGCAATAAAAGTATCTTCTTTTGAAAGAAGAGTTTGATCCCAGACTGTAACTTTATTTATAAATAATCTACTAATTCTGCAAAAAGCTACTACGAGCCATTAATAAATACAACTTTAATTACCAGGAATAAAAAATAATTTTCTAGTAGGTTTTTGGCCTCCACTAGCACACTGGTTTACAAGACAGTGTGAAACCCATACATATTCATTAATTACGATCCATCCAGAGGGATTCTTCACAAAACTGGTAAGCCAAAGGTTGCTGTAATGTACGTTTTTTCTGTAACTGATATATATATATATATATATATATATATATAAAAATAAAATAAAAAATCCCCCTCTCACCCCTTGTGGGGTGGTATGTGTCATCCTCAAGCTCGGGTCCTCTGGGAGTTTGAGGGTTCTGCGCAGTATCTTAGCTGTTCCTAGGACTGCACTCTTCTGGACAGAGACCTCTGATGTTTTACCTTGGATCTGCTGGAGCCACTCTCCCAGTTTGGGGGTCACAGCCCCCAGTGCTCTGATTACCACTGGCACCACTGTTGCTCTTACTTTCCACATCTTTTCTAGCTCCTCTTTCAGCCCTTGGTATTTCTCAAGCTTCTCGTGTTCCTTCTTCTTGATGTTGCAATCGCTTGGGATTGTCACATCTATCACTACTGCCTTCTTCTGCTGTTTGTCGATCAACACGATGTCTGGTTGGTTAGCCATCACCAGTTTGTCAGTCTGGATCTTGAAAACATGGATCTGATGCAATGCTACTATATATATATATATATATATATATATATGTGTGTGTATTCGCTTCTTTAAAGTCTGCCTCCACTCAAAAATGTGTTTTGATTGGCTGTTTGACCTTCACTGTGCAGAATGATATATGTGCAGAGTTTCACCTGCTTTCACATTCATCTGCTGAAGGGGGAAAAGTATCCTTATTTTCTCATAATGCAGTTCTAGATGTTGGTAACCCCATTAATAATTACATATAGGTTTCACACTGTCTTGTATACCATCAAAGCGGGAGTTACAGCCTCCTTTAAGTACAAGAGGAGAGAAAGTGGTGAAAAAATGCATGTTGGTAGATTCTGGAGAGGGAGTGGCTGTAATTTTAGAAATGTAAAAGAAGCTTATTGAATTTAAAAAACAATAATAAAATAAATGATACACATTATTATTCTAAGCAGAGTATTTTCATATGCCTTACAACAGGGGTTATCAAATGTTTTAAGCCAACGACCCCTTAACTGAAAGAGAGACAGAGCAGGAACCCCATACTACGTATATTGTATAAAATAAAGTTGTGTATTAAACTGGACATATAATAGAGAGTGTAGGTTGGCCTAAAATCTTTATACATACCTTTTTTGTGCATACAATGCCTAATAATTGTATGATTTTATAAATCATGTTTTGATGTTAAAACATGTGGCACAGTGAATCCATAATGTGTGGATGGCATTAGTGACTACCTTAACTTACCTACACGCCAGTAAGCAGTGGGGATTTATATTTGCTGATAATATTTTGGATTCATTTTAAGACTTTTTAATTTTTGCAACAAGCCCAAACATAGAAAGGCCTTTATAAAGCTTGAATTTTCAAAAAAAAACAAAGTGCTAACAGATGACAAGGATGTCCACAGCTTAGTGTCCCCGGGCCTCACCTGTGGTGGTCAGCACGGTGCTGGTGAAGAACAGGGAGGACACAAAGTCCCAGTTTCGCTCGGTCTCGTTATCCAGCAGGGACACTCCATACTTACTGGCCTCTAGCGCGCGGGCCAGAAGCTCTTTGAGGCGCTCTTGGGACACACAGGGGTTGTTGCTCAGGAAGTCCTCCTGGGCCGCTTTCAGCTCCTCACGGAGCTCCTGCTCGTAGCGCAGCTCGATGGCGGAAAAGATCCCGGCGCCGATTAGGAGGTAAAAGATGTAACCAACAACCAGCAGCGCAAAACTTAGCGCTGACCGGTGTCGCTCCACAAACCGAGCGCACCAGCCGTAGGTACAGCTGCGGACCATTCCTCCACTCACCTTACACTTAATGCCACTTAATGAATCAACAAATGACGCTTCAATAACTCAACAGAAAGCCTCTTTATTTTGGTTATGACTCCTGTCCTCCAGACCCGGTGGATGGACTCGTCTTCCTTGTTCTTCACCTCAGTGGTGACGTCACTCATTCACCGCACCAGGTGTGTCCGTGCGTGGATCTTTCTACTTTCCTCTCCAACCGGTTTGACAGGTTCAGTGTTTCGAGTCAATATAATTGATTTCTTCCTTCCACCCAAACATTTACTCTCTTTGGAGACACCGATTTATTACTGTAAAAACGTGTAGGCAAACATGTTTTACACAGTTACACAAAACCGACAAATAAAAAGGAAGCGACTGAAGAAATAGAGCTGACGAAACAAGATCACTAAAACAAAACAAGAAAATGAATTAATACATTTTTTAAGGGATGCTGGCAACATATTTCCCTGATATATTGCCACCTTTCTATTTCTGTCATTAGTCCAGTGTTATTAATTAAGAAACAATCCATTACATGCTTGTACTTACTTTACCCGACGGTAGAAAGTACAGTAATTACTAGTAAGTACTGCACTAAAAGTTTTGAATACTTGGACTTTTATTGAGTATTTCCATGTTTTTCCACTCATTGCATTACAGAGGGATTTACTGTAGTTTTTACTCCACTACATTTATCTAAGAGCTGACAAAACACTGACAGGGGCCTTTCTGTGATTTATATACACTAGATACAGTATATTGCCGGTATATGATATTTGTTCTGACTTAAGTTTGAATGCATGGCTTTAAAATGTAATGGAGTATCTTTAAAGGCTATTCATGCTAGGCCTACTGAAATAAATTATTTCACCAACCTCAAGTAGGCCTAACCTTTGTCAGCTTTTGTTCCTTTCTCTCCCAGTTATTATTTCTAATTATTACTTTCACCACTGAAGGGCGCTGGACACCATGTTTCCACAATTGTATGTGTAATGGCTACTGCTATCATCAGAGAAAAGAATTGGAAAGAAAAAGTTACCACCAGATATTTGCATGGTGTTTCTTTACATCCTCCATCATCATCTTCTCTCCCTTTCATATCTGGCAATAAATAACTATTTACAACCATAAGCAAAAGCAAATGAAAAGCAACAAGAAGTTGGAGTCAATAGAGATGCTGAGTCTTAACCGTAATATACAGCGAATTGAGGCAGCCTGAAATCAATACCGTCACAGAAAAAGCTGATAGATAGATCACAGTCACTAGTTGATAGTCTCGGTTGGATAAAGCAGCCTAGACTTTTAATTAGTAACCTAATGCTCTCCCTCTCTCAGTTGTATTAAGATTTTTTGAACTGGAATTGATGTGGATCTCTGCTGGGGGGTTGAAGATATTCCTTAATATCCCAGCAGAATAGTTCAATTATCTGAGGAGGAAATAAAGAAGAACAGGTAACAGATATTAGACACACCTTTTATGAGAAGAACTGATTTTTAAAACGCTGGAGGACAGAGGCACAGTGATCAGTACCATAGTGGAAAGTACATTTACTAAAGTACTGTCCATGAGTATTTCATTGTATGCCCTTTTATACTTGTACTTCACTACAATTCAAAGAGTAATTTTGCACTTGTTACTCCACTAGGTTTAGGTATAGAGATTAATATCTGACATAAGACAGACACAATGAGCAATCAAATCGAAAAGAGATTTCACTTATGAACTTCTCAGACGGTTTCATTTAAATAACCAGTCAAAGGCCCAAAGAGGTGAAATAATCCAATATTTTTCAAAAAAAGCAAATATTTGAGAAAAGTCTAAATATTTGATATACATTTGAGAAGTATATTTTGTTGCTAACAATGCTTTTACTTGAGTAGGATTTTAATGCAGGACTTTTACTTGTAATGGAATCCTTTTGCATTCTTGTATTGGTGCTTTAAATTAAAGTGCTCACATTATGCTTTATGGCTTGTCCCCTTTTTTTTAGTGTTTTATCTTTTTGTGTATGTTATAGGTTTACAAAGTGAAAAAAAACAAAGTCCACCCCAAAGGGACTTACCATCTCCAACAGAAAACACTGTTCACAAACTGCTCCAAACAGCTCTATGGTAGTCCATCCTTTTACTTCCGTTACAAACATGCGTCACTTCGTAACACACGTTATAATGCTTGGCTAGCTGCTAGCGTGGCACAACCTCATACACAACTGTCTGGCTAGTTGACCTTACCTAGCTACTGCGCATGTGTGACTCCCAACAAAGATTGAACAGAAGTGAGATATCTCACTCTGTAGCTAAAAAAGAGAGCTCAACACACAGGGTGAAAAGAGGAGCTGCAGCAACGTGCAGTACAACAAAAATTTAGTGTTTTTTGAAAATTAAACCATGTATGCCTATTCTGATATAACCTCCAAATACAATTATGAACCTGAAAATGAGCATAATATGAGCACTTTAAGTAACGAATCGGAGCATTTCTTCCACCACTGATCAGTAGTCAGGACACACGTTTTGATGGAGATATCTTACCTCTGCACTCATATCTGAGGTCTGAGAAGATGACATGTTCCTGAGAAAAGACAAACAGTCCCAATCTGCCTCCAGCCAGGGTGTGTTCATACACCGCCCCAGAGTCAGATAAAATCTCCCTGCCCTCGTGCACCACCACCCTGCAACACAACAAAGCAAACCTAATCATGCACAGCATTTATCATGTTTTACTACAGATGCAGAACACCTATAACTGCGGGTACCTGAGACTTAAAAATCTGTCACTTAATACATTTTGTTATATTTTTCCATGTTTGTATTTTACCACTTATTCCTGAACAAAACTGAAGACATGACGTCAAATGGAGCTATATTTAAAGCAGTTTCAACAGAGCTTTGTAGCAACTATTACAACATCAATGTTTATCTGTCCTTCACAATCAAAGGGCAGGAGCCTCTTTTCAGTCTCACATAGAATAAGCATACAATTCTCTTACAATCATTCAGTACCCAGAATGCAACAGCCTTTGCTTGTATTTTGTAAGACAGCCTTAGTAGTTTTATCATTTAAACAAATGGGTTGTGCACATCACCATTTTGTTCTCTTTCCCCTCAGTTTGTTCAGCTTGAAATCCTCGCTATAGCACTGATGTTGTTCTCTCTATCTGCACAAACAGCACCAACAACGTTGCACGGGGTATTTTGATTTTGGATTTTTCTGAAAGTCCATTAGTGTGAAGCACAACTAACTGGAAGTAGATGTTGCAGGTTCAGGAGAACCGGGTCCAACAAAGTAAGTAAATCATGCTGTTATCATAAAATAACTCTTGGAGATTGATGATGTCCTCGTGTGTAAGCACATCTATGAGTGAACTATTTTAGTAAAATATGAGATTATATTGTGAACAAGCCGTCATGGCAGTCTGGCTTTGAATTTCCGAAGAAACCAGACCCATGTGACGCGTTCCTCCAATCAGCTGCCATCGGCAGTCGGCATCGCTTCGGTGCGTTCCGAGGCACCTTTTTTGGTCAGTCCGACTGCCTTTTGTGCCAACGGTCAGCCGTCGGGTTAGTGTGTCAGGGCCATAACATGGTTAGGTGATCCAGTGATAGAAAATGACACTTCATATGATGACAGTCTTTGTACCTGATGAACCCAGTCTTGGGTCTGTGGATAAGGTGTATGCGGTAGGCTGTGTAGGCCTTCCAGCCAATTTTATTGGGGTCATGCCACAATGTTTTCACCTAAACACACAAACATACGCACAAAAACACACACATATAAGTCAGGGTGGAGACATTTCTATGTGGGGGGGGGTATCTTTACTGTGCCGGTGTTCTAAGGTTGTTTATCGGTTTGAGTGAGAAATGTAGTGTACATTTATGACAAGCATAATATAAAACAGACAAAGAGATAAATTCATTGATTCATGCCTGGTGTCTGTTGTTTCCGGTGTGCCACAGGGCATTGCGTAGATACTCTCCTGGTCCTGTGGTAGAGTTGACTAGTTTGATCGAGACTCCGGCTGTGGCAAAAGCTTTAAATGGCTTTTTCTCCCAGTAGGCCTGAGACACCTGCTCTCATAGAAAGAAGTACAAAAGTAAGTAAAGGTTAAGTTAACGTTGGCACACGACTGAGGACAGTCACCGCTCACAAAAAGTCAGGCCTTTTTATTTAATGCACTTTTTTTGCTAGCTAGAACTGTCATATTCATTTACATAGAAGATACATAAAGGGCATTATGTTTAAGGAGATATATATGATGTATAAAGATGGAAATAACTTTTGATTTAAACCATAAATTACAGGTTTTAAATGGCAATTTAGGTTAGATTGCTACTACCATTAATGAAGCCAGTGGGGGTTCTCATTAAGTCTGTGTTTTAAACTCACCTGTTTCCACATGACAACATAGAAGCGTTGACTGGACTGGTAGGCGAAAACGATGCCTGCGTAGTCGTCATCTCGGTTGGTATTCACATAAAATGTCACGCTGAAGTCCACCGCGCTGAACTTGTCATATCCTGTTTAAACAAACTTACATGATTTATGTATTCTTTCTGGATTTACTGATTCACTTTTTATAATCTCACCTAAAGCGATGCCAGGGTCTGAGTTGGCCGTCTGCAGCAGCTCCGTGCCTTGGCTGCGGATCACCCAGAGAGGGTCCGACTGTGTGGTGCCTTTAGGGTCCAACAAAACAACCTGAAACTTCCTGAAGTCTGTAGATCCGATATCCTGATTCAGCGGACATGGATCCAGCGCATCTGGAATACTGTCATTGTCAAAGTCATCAAAGCATGCATCTCCGCTCCCATCACCTGCAAGAGGGAGGAATAAGGAGAGAAAATGCAATGATGTAATTTCCTGAATTCATTTTTGCCAAGAATAAAACATGAAATAGAGAATAATAAGAGACCGTGTGCAAATGTATTGAAAAGTCCTGTATGATTGTAGATAGATAAAAATCATCTTTTATTTATGATTAATCACAGGAGAGCCAGAAACAGTTTATGTTGATGTCCAACATGACCTAGATCACTGGAAACATACTTGACCGGTCTTACTGCAAAATCTATTAATCATCAATTGTCCTAAATGTCTTTCACGTTTGACAGCAAATTAATCAGCAAGACCCACTGTATGTGTAACGTAGCAGCACCCACCATCAGAGTCCAGCTGGTCCCTGTTGGGCACTAGTCTACAGTTGTCCCGGTCGTCAGGGATACCATCGTTGTCGTCGTCATGGTCACATGCGTCACCCTTCCCATCCTTGTCATGGTCGGCCTGGTTACTATTGGCAATGTAGGGGCAGTTGTCAAGAGAGTTTTGGTGGCCGTCCTCATCAATGTCGTCGTTGTTGTCGCACATGTCCCCCACCAGGTCACTGTCAGAGTCAATCTGCGCGCGCACACACACACACACACACACACACACACACACACACACAAACACACACACGCACATACACATGTTTAAATACTGTTGAATCAAAAATATCTTGGCTTAGTTTTACCTCCACCACTAAAACCCTGCACAAACTTCCAAGATTTCCTTTTCATGTTTTAAAAAAAGCTTAGCCATCCACCTGATTGATTGCCACTAATAAATAAATTGTTAACAGCTTTCTTTGATCCCTGTGTTAGATTGTGTAACCCATACCAGATGCTCTGTGAGGCAACGCCGCCACCATCAATATACATGTCATGTAAATGTGTACATGTCTGCTTTTAAGCATTTGTGTTTTTCAGGAACCTGCAGTGGGTTGTGTAGAAGTGGACAGTTGTCACACTGGTCTCCAACACCATCCATGTCTGTGTCCCTCTGATCAGTGTTGTAGACTAAGGGACAGTTGTCACGATCATTCAAAACCTCTGGAGTAAAGGACACACACACAAACACACAGCAGATAAATTGCATATTGTGTGGCTTCTCCTCTTTTATTACAAGGCAACCACTATAAATCCAGACCATGTTTGGGTAATTTGATCCATAGTTAAAGAGTAACTGTGAATCCACTTTGAATTGATCCTGCTCCCAGTCTGTAGTGCTCTTTACCACATAATTTATTTTCCTATTTCCAGAGATTAATGTGTCGTAGTCTAAATCCCAACAAAATCTGTGAAGAAACTAGTACCCCAGGACACTTCACCTCAAAATACAAAGCAACACAATGGTGTAGTCAAATGTATTGTAGTGGGTATACTGTATATTGGCTTGAATCTGCCTTTTGGGGAGGGGGTCATATCATAGTGGGGGGTCTGGGTTTCCATTGCCCAGGGAAGTTTTGGCATCAACAACTTAATTTCCTGTATTCTGATACACTTTTATGCACCAATGGAAATACCATCATTTAGCCTATGTGAAGAAGAAAAACACAGATGGCAATCCAAATTATATCAGAAATATAATGCAAAGTATGTTGTTGTGGGTCATTAGGCATTTTTAAGTGGGTTTGTGGAAATCTTGGAGCTTTCTTAGTGGGTATACTACCTGCATACTACACCACTGAAGCAATGTCATGTTCATCTTTCACCAATTTTGGCCACTAAGATATACGCTATGGGTCGCGTTTGTTTCCGCCTTCTTTGTGTTAAGTTTTATTATTGTCTATGTTCCTGTTCCTGTATGTCCTCCCCTGTGTGTCTATTGGTTTTAACAGCCAGTATTAATGTTTCCCTCATGTCTTGTTCTGGGAGGTTTGCTAGTTGAGTTAACATCTTGTTTTGTTAGCCTTAATTTTCAGTACACTTATGTTTTGTTGACCTCTTTTATTAAGGTCACTATAACTTAATACAGTTTCCTTCAGTTATTTTTTTTTTAATCTTTTTGGGAAAAATAAACCCAAGTTCTTTAATAAGACTGAAAAAACTAGAATAAGTAACAGCAAGTTCCAGGCTTGGTGTAGTGAGTAACTCCTACCATCTCCATCAATGTCAATGCTGCAGGCGTCTCCCTCTCCATTGTCATCAGTGTCAGTCTGCAGCGGGTTGCTATCAAATGGACAGTTGTCACAGCGGTCCCCGACCCCGTCTCTGTCAGAGTCAAACTGCCGAGGATTGTACACCAGCGGGCAGTTGTCCTATACCAAACCCCACACACATTAGTTCATACATGCACACACAGTGAACATTAGCCTGATTTATGTCATGGTATCCTTAAAGTTAATCTATTCCTGAGGCCACAGTCTCACCCTCTCATCTATGATGTCATCATTGTCATCATCAGGATCACAGGCATCTCCCTGTCCGTCTTTGTCCAGGTCTTCCTGTCCAGAGTTTGGTAGCATGGGGCAGTTATCCTGCAGCCAATTACACTTCAGTTTAGTTAAATCCCATCCAATTAGAGCACTGCCAGCCAATTAAGAGTACACTTTTTATTATTTTACCTTTTGACAGTGATAGGTTGCATTCTGATTGCAGGTTAATATGCTGTTGGGCCAGCCATCCAGATCCGAGTCTTCACCACACAAGAAGCCGTCGCCCGCGAACCCGACAGCACACACACACTTGTACAAAACCTCAGATGCCAGGCCAAGGTACTTACACTCAGCATACTTGTGGCAGGTGTGTGTGTTGTCTTTGCAAGGATTGTATGGCTCACACACCTAAAACAAAATTAACCAGACAAAAGTGGTTATGATTGAGGTTTAAAGCAAGGAAAGCAGTTCACACAAAATAAGATGTTTATTCAAAGAGGAAAACACATGCCTGCCTGGTTTTCTGGGCTATCTCCAGTCCAAGGCCGTACGGCTGGGTGCCTTTGTAACGAGGTGGACAGGGCAGACAGTAGAAGCCAGGGTCTGTGTTTACACACTCTGTGACACACACATTCTCCACTTCACACTGCAGAAATAGAGGGATTAACCATGTTTCGCATATCATGTGTACAGGAACACATTTATTTATTTAGGTTGGCATGTCTTCAGTGCCTTCACGGTGCCTTCAGTTACAGGCTGGAGGTTAAACTCTGACCAATTACAGCTTCTGCAACCTGCATTATGTGCAAAGGTGATCATGCAGGACCAGAGAGAAACCTTCAGGATGTGGTCAAGTGTACAACTCTTCTTAGTGTCACAGTGCATATGACAGGTTTCAAACTAGGTCAGAGAGGTTAGGAGTGTAAATGAGCATAAGCACGGACGTGTGGGTATTACCTCGTTCTCATCTTCACAGTGAGTGCCATTGCCATTTAAACCCAACGGACAGTGTCCACACTCCCATGATCCGTTGCTATGTGATGTGCACACCACTCCAGGAAAACATGGATTTGAAAGCAAACATGTATCTGCAAACACAAATGTGCATATCAAGGCAATGAGTCTTTTACAGTCAATGGACACTTATATTTGAGTAATTTGTCTGTTTCGTCCTATAAGCCTCAATAATTGAATAAAGGCTGTAGGAAAGTATCTTTTAGTTCTCTAATGTTTGAAAATTGTTATTGTTATTTGTTTCATCAAATTAAAAAGGCATAAGGTTTATGCATGCATTTCTTAACCTACTTATAGGACAATGTCTGCTTACACAGTTAAGCTACACCTATAGCCAGAGGTATGTAGGCAGGGTTCAGGTTTACCTATAGGACATGGCTGTTTGTTACATGCTTCATAGTCCACAGTGTCTCCGGCACAAGGCTTCCCACCGTGCTGAGGGGCGGGGTTCAAACACTCCCGCTGGCGACTCTTGAGACCTCCACCACATGACTCTGAGCACAGAGACCATTCCGTCCAGCTTGTCCAGCCTCCAGCAACTACACACAAACACATGATTTACCTGTAAGCCATCTACAGTGCAGACTGTATGTGCACTGGTATAAACTCACTGGGGCAAAGTGTATTGTTGCAAGATTGTGTCTCCCTGGCGCTGCCCGTGCACCCTCTGCCTCCCTTCTGTGCTGGAGGTTTGTTGCAGAGACGAACACGTGTGATGTTGCCTTCTCCACATGTGGTTGTACACCCAGACCAAGGAGACCAAAGGCCCCAGTTCCCACCAGGATACGCTAGACATGAAACAAGGACATAAAGATTGTATAAAGTCCAGAATTCAACACAGACCACCACCACAGCTCCATGCTGTGTACACATTAACAGAACTACATGTCTCAAATTATGATTACAATCTATAAAATCCATTTATCTGAAATTCCATAATTTTTGCTCTTTGGTGGAATGGCTCTTTGGTTAATTTGTTTCCTTGGACCGGCCAATCAATCCCAAAAAATAAATTAACGGCCAGATCAGACATGCAGTGTGATGTCCTACCCTTGTGGTCACACTTCATCAGCATGCAGCTGCGGGTTTGGACTGATGGGCCGGCACAGGATGGCATGATGCCATTGCAGGAACGACCCCTTTGCTGCCCTCCACGTCCACAGGAGACCGAACAGTGGGTCCACTCAGACCACGGTGACCAGCCATCTTCATTATCTTTATATACATACACACACATACACTGTTGGTATACCTTTTTCAAATGATATGATCACAACACACATTTTCAACCCTAAATCATAGTTGCACACAAACCAAACTCACTGAGACAGACAGGACAGCACGTTCCATCGATAAAGGAAGGATGGATGCAGGATACGGGAGGACAAGAAACCTGCTGACACACCACCTTTCCATCCTACACAAGGTGAGGAAGATACGCACACAGCATTTTCAACAATATTGTTAGTCAAACCATGTTAGTTTGAGTCGGATGTTTTGCTAAATGCAGAGGAATGGCATTCTGTCATGACTCATAATAGGTTTGGCTACTCCCCCAATCCATCCATGACAAAATTAATTATATTTAATAAAGAGAAACAGATTCAGAGAGGAGGATGACGCAAGCATGAAATATAGTAGACTAACAAAGGCATTTTGGAAATAAATGAAACCACATTGATTACAAGTGAAACTCACAGTAAGTAACTCACCAACTGGTTACTCAGGAATCAAAGGAATTGTGGAAAATGTGCTTATTTGCTTTCTTGATGAGCGTTAGATGAGAAGTGCAATGCCACTCTCCTGTCTGAAAGTGGACTCAATCTTCCGCATCTACATTAGAACCGTAGGATTCTTGGACTTTTTTTGGTTCAAGGCTTTTAACGTGTCAAAGTCAAAACGCATAGTCAAGTCCAGAGACATTATACATTTAAATAAATGAAACAAAATGAGACTTGGACTTGAGTCAGACTTAATGAGGACTTGAGACTAATTGGACTTAAAAAACCTTTTTTCATTGTATTTTACCTTTATTTAACCAGGAAGACTCATTTAGATTAAAAATCTCTTTTTCAAGAATGCCCTGGCCAAGACAGGCAGCAGTACAACCAAACATACATACTAACACAAAATACACAAAATGAACACAAATCATCTAAAACAGCAAATCCCTCAAAGTTAACCACAACCCTAAACACATTGGGCAATACATCTACAGCCAGATTTGGCTGCCTCCAAGTCAATGGACTTCCTCTTCAAAGCGACCAATGAGACCAGCTCACTAAGTATCATGATTTCTATAAGTTGTTCCATGTAGCGGGAGTAGCAAACTTAAAAACCTTTTTCCCCAGCTCAGTTCTAACCTTTGGAACAGACAGAAGGAAAATATCCTTGGAACAAAGATTGTAATTCCTGATACTGGTACACTGATATATATATGTAGGTCAGAAGGTAGGATGGAAGTAGACCTAAAATAGCCTTGTACATGAAGATATCCCAGTCTTGAAGTCTCTGTGTTGATTGAAAAGGCCATCCAACACGTTCATACAGTGCAGTGAGTGAGGGCTTTACAACCAGTGATGGACCTCAGAGATCCATGGTATAAAGTGTTTAGTGCATGGAAACTTTGAGATGAAGCATGCATGTATAAAACATCACCATAAGCAAGTATAACATAACATCCATACATAAAATTGGCAGTAACCAGCCTCTTTCTAGATTTGAATGAAAGGCAGGATTTTATTCTGAAATAAAACCCTAGTTTAAGTTTTAATCTTTTTTGCTAGCTGCTGAATATGAAGGGCAAAAGAAAAAGATTCATCTATTAAAATGCCAAGTTACCTTTACTTAGAAACACATTCAATCTTCGTGCCCTAGGAAGTGAGGATTGAAGGATTTGGATTTTGAATTTGAAAAACGCACGACTCTTGTTTCATTTAAAAAATGATGCTGGTTGTGTTTCAGTGTGCTGTCTATCGATGACAGTTGCATGGCACTCTCCCAGGAAAGGTTTTAGGTTACATTATACTTGTTCAACACATACCTGGCAACCACAGGACGTGCAGCTGTCAACCTCCCAATCCTCCCCCTGCTCAAACACTCGTCCATCCTGCATACACCAGACCTCTCCGTCTCTGTCAAGATCGTTGACATCACCGCTACCATGGCTGCTGCTGTTGTTGTTGTCATTGCTGCTACTGTTGCGGCTGCCGTTGCGGCTGCTGCTGCTGTTGCCATTGCTGCTGCTGTTGCCATTGCTGTTGCTGTTGCTATTGCTGCTGCTGTTGCCATTGCTGCTGCTGTTGCCATTGCTGTTGCTGTTGCCATTACTGCTGCTGTGGATGCTGCTGCTGTGGATGCTGCTGCTGTGGATGCTGTTTCTGTTGTTGCTGTTGCCTAGCTCAGTCAAAGATATTCGCATCTCTTCATTTTCTTTTGACTGAGAATACAAATACATACATGTAGCATTTTCAATACATTAAAATGATTATCAGAAGTACCCTTACAGTGGGGCTGGAAAGTTTGGGCACCCCAGGTAAAAATTTGTAATAATGTACATAAAGAAGCCAAGAAAAGATGGAAAAATCTCCAAAAGGCATCAAATGACAGATTAGACATTCTTATAATATGTCACAAAAAGTTAGATTTTATTTCCATCATTTACACTTTTAAAATAACAGAAAACAAAAAAATGGCGTCTGCAAAAGTTTGGGCACCCAAACTTTCGAGCCCCACTGTACATACACGTATGTTTGTCAAAATTCTTGGTACACAGAAACCTGTTGAATTAGGCTGGAATGGTGGTTGAGCTGATCAGTAGCCAACATTTTAACACTGATGGTATTCTTTTTGCATGTTTTTTCCCCCCACAAAATTACCAAGACATTTACCACAAACCACAGTGCTTCCTGTCAGTAAAACGTATGTTGCCACTTGTTCCATATGCCCTGGAAGATCTACTGTGTTCATTTTGTCACACAAATTTCCCATAAAACTCACCCCCATCAAATAAAATTTAAAGAACACTGCAGTCACTGCAATGGTTTACTGATGGACATTTCATGTGTTTAAAATGCTTTTTAAAAGGAAAGAAAAATTATTTTACTAGTAATAGTTTCTAAAAAAATATATATTTTTCATCTAAAATCTAAATTCTTGAGCATGTCACATCAAAAATAACCGTAGCATCAGAGAGTTAAGCACAATGAACAAATTCCAAAATGCAGATGATACATGTGCATGAACAATAAGTATCTATGTGTTATCTGTGTGTGTGTGTCTTACTACTCTCTCCAGGTCTTCAAGCAGGTTGCTGGTCACAATACGCAGGCCTTGGATCTCAGTGTGCAAGCCAACCAGATCCTCACATGGATGGTGACAGACTTGTGACGACACATTGTCGACCTTTGTCCCACCCACACCTGTACAGGAGGCACAAGTGTTCTGTGTTAGATTTTATATTTGAGGTAATGGAGAAAAAGAAGTGAAGAAACTGTATTTGTGCCTGTATTTGAATGCAGGTTATACTATGTGTGTCAGTGAGCAAATGCATGTGTGGTACCTGGGTACACAGCTGCTGCATAGAGGAATATCCAAAGCCAGGGGAAACCTCCCAGTGGGCTCATTCCTGTTCACATATAAATTACATATGCTGTCACCGTGAAATACAGCACCTATATTGCTACAATACAAGCAGGACTGCTGCCGAGGAGATAGAAGAAGAAGAAGAAGAAGAGAAATATAAAGAGGGAATTAACCTTGCATACCTGCGTACTCCTTGCTGTTTAGCCTTTCTCCACGATTAGAAATCACAACTGGAAGGATCATCCCAGCTGCAGCTCCACAGGGACTGTAATGGAATGTCTGTCTCCTCGTCTTATTCCTTATTTCCTTGTCTCCTTGTTTCCTAATGGACAAGGCTTATCAGCACAGCTTCGTCAGTAATTTGTTGTCCCAAAGAAATAGGGAGGAGGTTGGTGAGCGTGAAATCTGAGTGAACAACATTCAGACAGCCCTGTTTAGTTCTGTAGAAAGTTCTAATGTGGTTAGGTATTTGTTTGAGAGTTTGTGTGTGTGCGTGTGTGTGTGTGTGTGCGTATGTCTGTGTGTGTCTGTGTGTGAGGCAAGAGCGGGAGCCATATATTACCCGTCTGTCTGGCGATGGAGCTGCATATCTCCCAGCAAGAAACCCAGCTGGATGGAAGGAACTTGCGTCTGTGTGTGTGTGTCTGTGTGTGTGTGAGTGTGTTGACATCCCAATGCAGGTTTCCCAGACACATCATTTACACTCTTCACTCTCCAAACTGAGACACACACAAAAACACGCGCAGACACACGCCACACACAGATACACACACACACACACACACACACACACACACACACACACACACATATTGGCTGCCTGAGTTTTTCCAATATTTTAGGAGCGTGAAAACGGGCTTCACCATAAATCCTTGGTGAAATGCGAAGCTTGGTGTGTATGTGTATATTTCTTGAGGTCTGCAAAAGATTGTGAGGTAAAGATGAGCAAGCTGATGGGATTCAAAAACATCTACAGTCCCCACACTGGGACCATCATCTCTTTTTATGTCATCTCTTTCCTTCCCTCTTTTTCCTCCATTGCTTTCCTACATTGCTTCCCCCCCACTTCTCTCGCTCACTCTCTCTTTGGTCTTCTCCCTGCTGAGTCAAAGAGGCATCATCATCCTGAATCATATTTTCCATCTGTAGACTCCACTTGTGGAATAATGAATCTCACAGACGTGTGCACACATGCATGCGCACACATGCAAGTGATTGTGCCCATTCAAACACCAACTCTATATCCAAATACCTAGAAACACGACGACAAAAAACAAATAGAAACAGACACCGTGTTTCCTCCTGGAAGTGGTTCAACGCTGGAAACAGAGAAAGCAGGTGCTCTCACTGGTGTGACAAGCATAAAAAGTCCAAAGTTATTACGATCTGAGGGATATATAAATTAAAGACTTGGGTGAAATTGCTTGACAAAGTCCAGCGTGAAATTCTTGGATTGATACGCCATGTGGAAGGCACATTCTGTTCTGGGGATCTCTCTAAAAGTTTGTGATTCTGTCAGTCTTCAACTGTGAGAACAGTTTCAAAGAACGCACCGCACTCACTGCCTCAGAATGGTGAAAGTGACTGAAGGTTGCAAGGCTCTCAAGGGCTGGAGACAGACCTGCAGAAGCCACAAGAAGACCGCTGGTGAGATTGAGGATGGGTTGCAAACGCTTTATGCATACAGGCAGCTTAGGAAAGGCTGAGGTGGAGCTGCAGCAATTGCCCCATTTCTCATTTCGCTGAAAGTAACCAGACTATAGGGCTTATCATTAAGCTCTCCACTGTGAGCAGTAACCTTACTGCTATAGGCAGGACAATATCCTGAATCGCAGCACCACTCTTAAGCATGTAATGGTCAGAGAATTAAATGGGCTTAAAAAAGATTTATATGGAAGGATGCACAGTAACACAAGAATGTAGGCCTAGAATGGAAAAGGTCGGGGACAAAGGTGCCAAAGAATCAGAATCAGAAGATTTATTGTCATTGTGCAAAATGAACAATGGAATTTTAGCAGCAGTTCACCCAGTATTATAAATCTAAATCTAAAAGAAAAGAAATAAATAGTAAATAAACAAAACAACAAATTACAAAGACAAACAGTACCGGTTATTACACATAGTCAGTGTGTGTGGTGATGGCTTGTGGAAAGAAGAAGAAGACGCTGGTCCTGAGTCTATTTTGTAGTCCAGAATCATGCTTTCCAGATTTCCTCCAAGCCCACTTCTCAGAGCCCACACATGAAAGCCTTCACATATCAAAGTCTTCTCTTATTACCTTCAGTGGTGCTGAAGTCATCGGCTAGTCATTTTGTTCGACCTCCTATCGTGCACGAGCAATGCGACCTTCCCTCCCCTGTGCGTGGGTAGCAGATGGATATCTGTGAGGTTAAGTACCCTGACAATGTCAGAGTGGTACAGGTGTAACACCAAATTCTGTGACCATCTCTGACCACCCAGAAGACTTCATTTCACTTTGTTACGCTATCATTGTAAACTGCATGCTGTTTATAATGAAGGTGACACAGACACATATAGTTTCTTAATGTATATTTACAATTAGATACTAGTCAATCAAAATGCAGTATAGCCTATATCTCATGTACATATCAAGTGAAAAAACACATGTTTAAACTCTCGGGGCTGAACTCACCTTCATTGCAAACATCATGCAGTTTACGCTGATAGGGTGAGTAAGGTCAAGTTGCCCAGTGGCCACAGCGCCCCCTACAGTCACAAAATACGATGGTCACATAATGTGGCGTTACACCTGACCTCTTCGCGCTCAGGGCTTTACACAGCTTAATTAGCGTGACACACTTGGCTGAGTGATGACCTACCTGTTTGGTAGAAGCAGCGGATTATGTCCTGACGACGCTCTTCTCCAAAGGCACAACATCCATTAGATAGAACAACAGGTTTTCTTTACCTGTTTACGCATACAACAGAAAGGGGACCCGACTGCCAGTGGGATATGACTGTGGATGGGGATATGGCAGGGTTTATCCCTCAGAAGGAGATCGTGTATAACGGCCTGCTGCCGTACTCCGACCGGTTGGACAGGGAGGCCACGGAGCTGTTGGCGGAAATCAAAGCGAACCTGTCTAGAGCTGTCCTCCTCCGAGAGCTGTGGCCCGGGGTCGCTTTCTGGTCCAATAAACTCTTCTCGTAAGTGTTGAAGCCAGGTTGTCGTCCGGATACAACCAAACGCATAATTAGGCTACTCACTTATGATTCATAATAATGGTCTATAGCCAAGGCCTATGGCAGGTTATTTAGACTCTAAGGCTAAGGTCATTGTGAGGCTGTTTTCTCTGGAAAAGGTCAAACAACGACTATACTAATAATAAGCTTCATAAATGTGCAATGATATCTATTACATGTCAATTATTTTTGATTAACATTGTGCAGTGTGTCAGCATTTCCTAACCGAATAGTCAATATTTTCATTATTAGGTCTTCAAGAATCTATTGCACTTTAGAATAAAGTGCCAAAATGTCAGCGTCATAGGAGTATTCAAAGAGGATCAGGTCATGTGTAACTTCAAATAACGACTGGAGTTTTAATTCACTCAGTCCACTTGGCATCAGCTCAGAATCAATGAGGGTAGTCAAGGGTTCACGTTGGGACATCGTGCCACTAAAGCGGTTTACCTACTGGAATGAGGATATGGGTCAGCCGCAGGAAGCAGGAAGTGATCAGCTGCTCACCAGTGCTCCTAACCTCCACCCTCAGGTTTCTGAAGCTGTACGGCCGCAGGTTCAGTAAAGAAGACCACATTCTCTTCATCAAGCTGCTCTATGAGTCGGTCACGCTGCCGAACCTGGAGCCTCACATGATGCAGAGCTACGCCAAGCTGCTCATTCAGCTTCTCAAGTGGGTTTGACACAAACACACAGACATACACAAATGCATAAGGGATATCTGAGCTCCTCGCCCTCAGGGCACAAAGTGAGGAGCTCAGACATCTGGATGGAGGTTGGCATTAATGGAAGAAGCCAGTTGAGGAGGTTCAAACATCTGATCTGGACGCCTCCCTGCGTCCCTGACCTCGGGGCAAACCCACATCATGAGGGATTATATATCCCATCTGGTCTGGGAATGCCTCGGGATCCCCCAGGAGAAGCTGGGGTTTGTGGCTTTGTGGATGGATGGATAGATAGATGGATAGGTTATACTATGTGGTACAACAAAGTAAACATAAGACATGATCTTTTTATAGCAACCAGAATGTTTGACCTTTGAAAGCATCACTGTAAGCATCACTGGGCTGTAAATGGTATGCTGATGTCCCATGGCATGTTCAAGTGGATTTTTTTCTTACCACTCTGCCATTTGGATCGCGGCGATTTGGAGCTTCAAACAACCTGCAGACTTGAGGGAGGAAAACAAAAAAAACGTCATTTAGTAAGCACTCAGTGAACAGATACCTCCATGAAGGCTGCACAATCCTCTGAATGTGTTATGTTTTACCAAGAAAAAAAGTACAAAATGGTTCTAGTAACACAAGTTTTGATAGATTTTTAGTTTTAGATGGACAACAATAATAGCCTGAATTGAAAATTCAAATGCCAGTTCAGTCTGATTTTTAGGCTTCAACATGACTTGCATTACAAAAAAAAACTATGACAATAATATGAAAAGGTCTACAAAGTCATAGTTAGCTTGTGGGTAGTCTATATCCATGACATTGCTCCGGTGCCGCAGGGAATTCTGCCGGATGCATGTCTATTCGCTGATGTCGTTTTCCTTCTGCTTTCTTTGTGTTGGAATTTTAATTCTCTAGTGGATTTATAACGACAATGGTTAACTGCTCTTCAGGTCTCTGCATGGTAAATTGAGACAGCTAGCTAGATCTGTCTAATCAGAGTTTTCTGTTGCACGACTAAAACAACTTTTGAACGTACACGTTCCATCAAAACAAGACCCTTCCCAAGGCTATTTTGCAGCGGCTACGGGCGGAGCTTTGTGCCGCCCATGAAAATTGGGATTGGGTTAAAGAAATGCCAATAAAACAGAGGATTTTTTCTCCCATACCGGAATGCTGTGTGGAATAGCCAGACCCTCAAACTGTTATTTAAATTAAACTACCATGGAGATTTAGGAAAATTGCTCTTTTTGGTAGAACTGTTAACAAACATCTGATATGTGACATAGGCCCAACTAGATCTTTTTAACATGGAGCAACAAGTCAAAAAGATTGGTGGTTAATACATATGTTTTTCATCTGAAAAGAAACTAGTAACCTTAACTGTCAAATAATTGTAGTGGAGTAAAATGTACAATATTTCCAAATAAAATGTATTTGTCCAGTAAAAGTTTAAGGTAGCAAAAAATGGAAATACCTTTGTAAAATAAAATGACCTGTAATAAGGACAGTTATGTAAGAGTTCATTAGTAAATGTACTTAGTTATACACCGACACAAAGTAAGTAAAAATGACAGTAAAGTATGTTGGCCCTAATAGTACATGTATTACTCTTTAAACTCTGACCTACATGGTAACTCCCAGCTTTTCTCCCTCAAATCAGATCAGTCACTACTCCAGCGACTGCAGGATATTCTCCAAGATACTCACATTCATCACTTCCCATAGGTCTCCACAATTTCCACATCCATCCCAAAACATCTTAAAGTAGATGTCATTCATCTGAGTGTTTTCCATTAGATGAACAGAAAAATATCTAAACTAACCACATATTAAGTGCCTGGTCTCACAGTTGAGAGATGAATTTGATACTCAACATCAGACATCGGGTCTCAATTGGATTCTTCTTTTTTTCCACCACTCTCACATTTCAATGTAATTTCCCAGATTGTCTCTTCCTTCCTTCACTTTCTGAATCTCCCCAATGAGAGTCTGTTCAATAGCTGTTGAGATAAATGAGGAGATGACACGAGGAATGTGTGGCTTTGCAAGCAGAGCATATTATTCAGTGCAGGTACTATCAAGAGGCTTTCTGTGGGGTTTATTCATATACGTGTTGTGATTTTTACAAAGAACTAAGTAATAGAGTACATAGAAAGCAACATGGATGTTTCTCAGGAGGGTTCTCACAAAGGGTTGCTCTGCTTTAAAGCTTATTACAAAGTACTCATCACTTAGTGTGCAAATAAAAAGCTTAACAAGGTGTTTGAAAAATCAAGAATCCGTAAAAAGGTGCTTTACTTTCAGATCTTAAACCTCTCCATTTCTCTGTATGAAGCCCCTTATAAAAGGGTTAAACTGTAATTTCTACCAGCTGAGTCTACACCTGCAAATTACTAATGTCTGCAGCTGTCAGTCTAGTTATGCTTAATTTAATACAAAGAATCACAGAGCTGTGTTTGCAGACATGTCTAAAAGTTGGCAGTCATGTTGAGTGCAGCTTGTGAGGTAGTGACTCAGTTCTCCCACGACTACAGACTCTTTCAGACACCCTGTTGTTTCTCTCTTCCATCTAACAGTATTACCATCATTTGGTCTTGACGGTTTATTTTCAAAAGGTGTAAATATCAAATGAATCTGACTGAAGCCTTGCACAATTGTTATAAACAGACCAAGCAGTAAATAATTGGCTTCTTTTTCCTCAAACAGGAAGAAGGAACTGCTGTCAAGGGATGACCTACAGTTGCCGTGGCGACCCCTTTATGATCTGTATGACAGGGTCATCTACTCCAAAAATGAGCACCTTGGACTCATCTGGTTCCCCAAGTATGACATTGTACCTTTATATTGACCTGTTGGGACAGGTTGACAACACTGTTTTTACTGTACTTCCTATCACTTTACCTGTTTCATATGGTTACTGCCAATATAAACCTTATCTTAAGAAGATATCTGCATTAAAGTAAAAATTTGACATTTTTTGGAATGCCACTCATGTATGTATGGTAAAGATCAAGCTGCCCCCAGTAGGTAGCTAACTTAGCATAGCATAAACATTGACAATAATAAGCCTGGCTCTGTCCAAAGATTTAAAAACAAAAACAATTCACTTTATACAGCTGGTCGTAGCCTCATGTTTAATATTTATTCATAAAGACGGTGGTATCACTATCACATTTAACTCTCAGCAAGAAAGCAACTAGGTCTGTTATTCACATTAGTATACCTCTATTGCAATTCTGGTCCAAACCCAAAAGTTAATCTCTTCCTTGTCACAGGGGTGAGTGTGAGGCAGCAAAGGAAGGACCCAAACACTGACAGTCAAGGACAATTCAATGATTTATTGACACCAGTGAAGATTCAGAAGCTTATGGGCATGGATAGTAAATCCAATAGGATACAACTGAAAATCCACAGGTAGCCAGAAAGAATCAGCCGGACAGAGACAGGATGCAGGGTTCAGATAAGGATTCTAGGTTGGAGAGTACAACAGTAGCCCCGCACATATTGTAGCACATTGACAAACTCACAACTGACTGGGAAAACGGGGCTGGTATATGTACTCCGGGGCTAATGAGGGAAATTGGAAACAGGTGAGACGGTGAATGAGAGTGAGGTCAAGGACTGAGGTGGTGGACAAGCAGTGATAGCAGGTCTGGGGAGATGGAGGCCTGGGGGAAGTGAGCAGGGGCTGGAGAAAGGGACAGAGAGCCAGGCCAGGCAAAACAAACACAGCTAGACACTTTTCTAAAGAATTTAGAGAGTGAATATGTCAAATAGTACTCAAATGATTAGTCTTTATAGGATTAGCCGATTGACAGAAAATAAACTCTAATAATCTTGATTTCCCCACCAAGTCTCTTAACCCCCACCTGTTCCAGTGGAGCAGCTCAGTGGCCACCTCCGTTAATTAAATAATGGTTAAGAATAGTCAATTATCAAGGAAGGAATATAAATTGATCTTAACTTGTTGTGTTTTGGACTGATGATCAGACAAAACAAATTGATTAATGATAAAAAATAATTGTAGTTGTAGCCTGAATGTTGTTGTTTTTTATCCTTGGGGGACATGGGGATCTCATAAGATAGTAAAAGCAGAATTCCTTCACAAAACACACACTCACACTCCTCCTTTCTCTGCTTGTTTGCAGCTCAGTGGACCACATCTTGAAGGCTTTGATCAAAAGCTGCCGACTGTAAGTCTCATTCTCTGTGATCATGTAATGTGTGCACTGGATAATGCATTGCTTTGATCTCCAGTTGAGCTGTGTGCTGTAGATCAATGTGTGTATTTGTATCTACACTCTGTCTTTGCTTGTTTACATCTATTTGTGCTCATGTCTGTCCTTGCTGTCCTGCGTGTGTGTGTGTGAATTCTCCAGGTATTTCCCCGTGTCATCAACCAAGGAGATGCTGGATGAGTGGCGCCCCCTGCTGTGCGTGTTTGACATTATCATGCAGAAAGCCATCAGCAACATGGAGCTGTTCCTGCCCACTATCATGCCCCCGGAGGAACACAGCCAGAGCTTCCAGTGAGTACACCCTGCTACGTCCTGCTACGTCCTGCTACGTCCTGCTACGCTCTGCTGGGCTCTGTAACGCCCTCCAGTGCTCTGCTATGCCATGAACTACTAAAACTACTATTTCTAGTCACTGTTCCATTATTTTTTATTGTGACTGTTATTGCCACTATTCATTAGACCCCCAACCGGCACCGTCAGACACCGCCTACCAACAGCCTGGATCTGTCTGAGGTTTCTTCCTAAAAGGGAGTTTTTCCTCGCCACTGTCACACTAGTTGCTTGCTCTTGGGGGAATTACTAGAATTGTTTGGTCCTTGTAAATTATAAAGTGTGTTTAGACCTACTTTATCTGTAAAGTGTCTTGAGATAACTGTTGTTATGATTTTATAATATAAATACAATTGAATTGAATTGAATTGAATTCAATGGAATAATAATACACCAAGTGCAGTTTGTCTTGGTCAGAGCTAACACAAAGGGTTTATAAAGTTTCAAAAGCACACTTTGTTTATTTATAGAACAATATCTGCCAGTAGAAAAAAGGTAGTATATGTGGCATTGTTTATGTGCCATTTTTGGTCCTGATATGGAAACTTAACTTGTTGTTACATATTAATTCTTTTTAAGTATTTCTGATTGGGTCTTGTGTCAATACATGTCATGTATAACCCCATTTTTGCACACTGTAAGCGTTTACACGTTTGCACCTGGGAGTTTCAATAAATAATGTTCTTTTTGCGTTAGCAGTGCTTTCCACTCTCCTTGTTTTTGCTAATATTTTGCTGCCTTAGACACACTTTGCCCCTCTCTCTCTACACCCTTGATGGTGGTGTTCCAGCTCCAGTGCCTCTTCACAGTGTTCACCACATTCTTCAGTGTATTTGCTCTTTCGCAAGCTATTTGTCTGGATTTATTCTTGGATTCTTAAGCAGTTTCCGCACAGTTTCCACAATACATCATCCTTAATGGTCTATATTTCTGTTTCTCCTCCTGAATCAACAAGGGATGGTGTGAGTTCATATTTTGGTGAATTGGAGATAGATGAGGGAATTTAGCTTCAGGTGTGTGTGTCCATGTGTGTTGATAAAATAGTGTTTTTATGTCTGTTTTCAGGTTGTGGTTTGATGAATTAATGAATCTTTGGATGTCAGTGCAAAATCAGCCAAGCTGGGAAGGGGTGAGACATGCACACACACATAAATGCACAATATCTATGGTATTTTCTGAGCAATTTTGAAATTATTGACACCTAGTTGAAGTTGTATGCTACAGCAAAAATTAAATGAAAACACCAAGTGGTGGATTTTTAAAAACATGTTTAAATGATTGAGCAGTGAATCACGTAGCTTTTCAATTTCTTTAATATGGATGGAGTAATTTGGAATTCCTTACGACGATGATTGAAAGTATTGGCGGTTTCCACTTGGCAAGCAGATAAGATATTCCTGGCTGTGCATACTTCCCATCTTGAACATCTCTTTTTTTTCAAAGTAGCTATATTTAACTCTTGGAACTTCGCCTTCACTTCTGGGAATGCTCTCTATACTCGCAGATTGACTAATGTTTTTTTGCAGCACCTAGTGAATCTGTTTGCTCGCCTAGCCAACGACGACATTGGCTACGTGGATTGGACCCCGTATATTCCCACTGTGAGTCCTTTCAGTTTAGTTAAGTTTAGTTTCATTGTTTCACAGAACATAAAAAAAAATTACACTAAAGAAATACAAAAACAACATGTGAGGGTGTGGTAGAAAGGACATACCCTAATGTAGACGGTTAAAATCAAAAATGCAAATACTGTTAATGTATTTTATTTGGGAATGCTGGGCCTTGTGAGTGAGTTAAAACTCTACACTGTCTGTGTGTAGATCTTCACCAGGATCCTGCGCAGTCTGAACCTTCCAGTTGGGGTCAGTCATATGGTGGCACCGCGGTATCTCACCAACTCCTATGATATCGGACACTTGGTGCTGTGGATCACAGCACTTCTGGTACACACTCTGCAGACTTTTTCTCTTAAAAATACATTACAAGAAAAAATATACATGCAGTATATATTTCACTGCTGCTTAATTATAGTTATTACCTGATTTGAATCCCTGCAGGGAGGACCAGGAAACCCTGCTCAGAAGGAGCTGACCTGCCTCTTCAACAGCATTGCCTCCTTCTACCATCCCTCCAATCATGGTCGCTGGCAGGTAAGTCTCTCTGTCACTCACACACACACATGCACACACTCTGAGCGAGTTGGGAGCACATTTTCAGCTGTGTGCTGTCACACTCCTTTGATTCATTACCTGTCATTCAGGACTTAGCCGGCTCTCTTCCCAATAACAACACAATAATGAAATGCACAACTGCCGGAGAAAGGAGAGATATCACATATCTGTTTGTAGCAGACTGTGCAAATGTGTCTCTGGATGATAACGCTAATGTTGAATGTGTGTGCCCTTGCAGGTTCGACTGATGCGACTGCTTCAGCGGCTCCCCGCGAGTGTTGTCCGTCGTGTGCACCGGGAACGTCACGCAGTCCCGAGCTGGATCACGCTGGTTCCTGAGTCTCAGAGGCTGACTGATGATGACTTGCAGGAGTTTACCCGCAGCCTCACCGGAGCAACCCTGCAGGCCATGTTCAGGTATTGCACTTTGGTAGTGTTAGCCATAGTAATAACTATAACCTGTCTTTCTTTATGTAAACTTTCATAGTTGCACCTGTGTTTGTCAACACCTACGAAACCTTTTACTATAAGGATTATAACATACTGTATGTACATGCATTCATCCAGACATATAAATACATATATGGTATATACACTATACATATCAATACAAATATCTGTTGTAAGCATAAGATAAGATAACCAGTGACCCCAAACTTTGATTTAAGCTTTGGGTGTACTGTACAGGTACATCAAATAAAATAGTCAGCATAGTACTTTCCGAGTAAGATGTACTTATGAGTAAGTGGTAAGAAGATAAAAAAGGCAATAAGAGGACACATGAGGCCTTAAAACAAGAACAAAGAACAAATATAGCAACAAATATTAATTCAACATAGTGAAAATATAAAATCCCAATAATTGAATCAAACAAAAGAGAGAGATTAAACCCAAAAATAAATAGAAGCCAGTCTGTAAAAATAGGTTGTAAATGACATTTAAAAACAAAGACAAGACATCCTTGTGTTATGTGGGAAGGCCGACCGAAAGTATTTCTACTCAGGCAGGAATAGACACTAGGTGTAATTGTGGAGGGAGGTGTGAGCATGCACAGTCACAGCCGGTGGTCTTATTAATGCACGTTTAATGACAAAGATTTCTCCAGACCTCTATCTTTTGAGCCAAACTTTTGCCTCCCAAATAGATTATGACTGCCTATATTTCTATATTTCTTATCTCAACAACAATGTCCTTTTTCCACCAAATATCACAGCTACCAAAATCCTCCCGTTAATTTGGTGATCAGCTGGGTTAGAGCTATCTTGCTTGTATATAACCATTATTTCAACAACATTTCAATGACTGTTTTAGTGTGTGGGTGGGAGGCATTTTATATTAAAATAAAGACTTTGAAATGTAGTTGAAACAACAGTCATGTGTAACCTCAACGTCTTAAATAACTTTACTTTTCAGCCAAATGAAGCCCAGTTTTTAGCAATTGTGACCTACAAATCACAGAATCATTATTCACTGGGTTGTTGCCATGTAAACATGCCATTTGAATCAGTGCCAGTCAGTTATCTAACAAGTCCAAATCCTGCTCTGTCTTAGTAGCAGCAACAACAAGCCTAATCTGGACAAAGACAGGTCATCTGTGATTTTGTGTGTGTGTGTGTGTTGTTGACGCTGTACTTTATGTTGTCCATCTGCCCCCATGTGGTGATGTGCAGTAAAACCGGCAGTACGGATGCCGCCTTTGCTCTTCAGAACCTGGCTCTCCTCACACCAGAACTTGCCATACCACCTGTACTTGAGAAGTAAGTGTTTGTGTGAGATATCTGCCATTGACCATGTCGATGTACTGTCAAAAACAAATATTTACCTCCTCGTATCTTGGGTATAACAGAACATATGCAGCAATGGAGACCCTGACAGAGCCCCACACCCTCACCGCCACTCTCAGCTGCATGATAGGCATGGCTCGCAGCCTGATTTCCCCAAACAACCACTACCCAGAGGGCCGTGGGCACGTGCTCCCACTGCTCATGGGCTCTCTGCCTGGGGTGGACCCTAATGACTTCAGCAAGTGCATGGTGAGTAATGGATGTGTTGATTAGTAATGAAGAAGAATTGTTAGACAAGTAGACAATATAGCACTTGCTGTTTAAATTCCACTCTCATGTACTCTGGTCTATCCTATTAATTATTCCTGAAAGTGGAATGAATATCTCAGTTTGAAGAACTTGCAATTACAGAGGCTCAGTCCTCAGTTTCTGCTTGGATTGTAAAAGGGATTGCTTTTCTTTCTTTGTGTGCTCATTGTCTAGACTACATTAATCACACCAGAATGAATTGATATATTTGAAAAACGTTATTCCGCCAACATCTGGTAGATCATTTGACTTAGGCCTTGATCACGTCAGATGATGTAAATTGATCTATTTCCCTATTGTGTGGCTCCATCCAGATAACGTTCCAGTTCATTGCTACCTTCACCACTCTGGTGCCTTTAGTGGATTGCTCGTCTGGTCCTTCTCAACACAGCGATCTCACAGAGGTACACACGCAACTTACATTAACAATTTAGTCACAAAAAGAGATTAAATAAACATAATATCTACAACATTTTGAGCAAAAGTCTTGTAGCATTTCGCATCAATCATTTAAAAGACATTTTCCCTTTCTCTTTAAGGAATATTTTGACATTTTGGAGAGTTAAAAGAGTGACACCACTGTCATGAATATGCAGCTACTTAGCTTAGCTTAGCACAAAGACTGAAAACCGGGGGGAACAGCTAGCCTGGCTCGAGTCCAAAGTTAACATAATATTCATCAACAGCACCTCAAAAACTTACTAATTAACTTACTAAAGTCTAAAAATGACAAGTTGTGGTATTACAGGGGAGCAATCACTTCCTGGAGCCTTGTCGTCACTGTGGTTGCCAGGCTAGCTGTTTCCCCCTGCTTTAAGGCGTTGTTCTTAGTTCCTGATTCATATTTAGTATAAAACATAACAGAGTGGTATCAATATTCTCATCCAACTCTTAGAAAGAGTGCAAATTAGTGTATTTCCCTAAATAATTAACTTAAAAAAACCCACACCAAACACTTCTTAACATGTCTTAACCATTTGCATAGAAAGAGCTCGCATACAGCGTCATATTATACGAATGCACTAACCAATTGTTTCTATTTCTGCCTGTTAGATTGAGAAAAATCTGTGTTTTGCTTCAGCTGAGTTTGAAGACTTCGTTCTCCAGTTTCTGGACAGGTAGAGACAAATTATCAAGTCAAACTGTCACTTAGTAAAGCCTCGTTGTCAACATCTTGAGTATAAATGTATCTCTTTCTGTTTGAAATGTACCATTCTGCATGGCTGTCTCTGCAGCCTTTTTGGTTTCAAAAATTTAAAAAATGCTTTTGACATTTTTTTTGACATCGCTGACAAGTGTTGAAGTGTTTGCTTGGGTATGTGTGTGTATCCGCAGGTGTTTTGCTCTGATAGACAGCAGCACCCTGGAACAGACGAGAGACGAGATGGAGACGGATACTCAGACTCAACTGGAGAGCCTGGTGGAGCTGGGCCTATCCTCCACTGTTAGCACCATACTAACACAATGCTCGACCGAAATATACAAGGTTGTACACACAAACACACACACACACACACAATACTATCTCTTTCAATTTCATTAATACAGTAAATAACATTTTTAATACAGATCGCTAACCTTAAAGGCCCCATAAACTAATTTCGTAGAGCTTCTTACTATACGCAACACATAAAAACAACAATTTCTGCCAAAGTTGGAACAGTTCTGGTTATTTTACTTGAGAGACTTCTGTATTTGTGTTTTTGTCTGCCATTTAAAGTGAGCGGGCCACAGTTAGAAAAAGATTATGTCACTTGCACTGTGCACCAGTCAGAATTTAGCAATTGTCATCACATTTTGATCAGGGATGAAACTTTTTAATGTTGCCAAAACTGTTATAAATAAATAAATAAAATCTTTTCCAAACTTTAACTTTAATAGTAACTTTTTTTTTGTCATGAATAATTAATGTTAATAGAATAGAAAAATAATTAAGTTTTGAAACCACGTATTTGTATTTAGAGATGATGCAGGTGCATGGCAAGCCAGGACATTCAATGTTCTTTGTTATTGCGTTCCTTTAGTTTTAAACTTTTTTAAATAAACTACTACAGACAAAATAAAGCTAGATATCTATTGGACCAAACTGATGATTTTCATTCCTATTTGTTTCCTAAAATAAAATAAATAATAAAAAATAAAGTAAATAAAAATGTTCATGTGAAAGAATTTCACTCTTTTCTTTAAAGAAACTGTTGATTAGTGTGAAGTCACTTCCGTTATTCAAACTGTAAAAATAAAAAAGTGTGGTTTTACTCAGTGTGTTCTGAGGGACAGTGTGTGTTGTCTCGGTGAGGATTGTTCAGTGTTTGGCTGCACTGAGCCTGTTTTCAGACGTGTGTTGCTGGAATGAGTTTTGCAGGTGATGTGAACTGTTTAGCTCTGGTAACTGTTGGTAATGCAGACTGTAGTTAGAGTTTTGCACATGTGATTTCAGTTGTGACCACTGTCGTTTAGCAATAAAAAAAAATCATCTGATTTTCCTAAACTTTGTATTTGTGTTAGATGGCGTTGCACAAGGTTTTTAACTTTGCCACCTCCAACATCTTTGAGACGTGTGTGTCAGGCAGGATGGTGGCTGACATGTGCAGAGCTGTTGCAAAGGTATGTGGTAATCAGCTTTTTAATCTATATTGTTTTGGCTCATATACAGTAATTAACCGTACTGTAGGCTTAAGCATTTCACTCAGTAGAACACAGAAGAAAGATTTGTGGATATTTGTGTCAAATGTTGTTGTTTATATGTTGAAGCTTTTGATATAGTTGCAGGAAAATACAACCGTTTAAAGTCACATATCATGCAAAATATTTTTTTTTACCTCCACGTACATGTTATACTGTAGTTACAGGGTTATTTACTTCATTTTCAGTGGTTATCTTATTTTATTTTGGTTAATTTTGGGAGAAATCAGTTGTTACCGGTATCATTTTCTGCATGCTTGTGCTTCTGCTTGGACATCTAAATGTGTGCGTGTCTGTTTGCAGTGTCATCCCGATGAGTCTCTCCGTCTGTTCGTCCCTCACTGCTGCAGCATCATTTTCCACATTACTGACAGTCAGTACCACACTGTGCATGTGTGTGTGTGTGTGTGTGTGTGAGTGTATAGAACAGTCTAGTGTGTGTGTGTGTGTATATATGTGTGAATAGCATGATGACGTACAGTGAAGATGTTTTAACACATTGTCAGATCTCAGAACTAAGAGATCTTATTAAGCACAGTGGGAAGTCATTAGAGCATTCAACAGCAAACAAACACGTCTTTGTTAATCAGTAAAAACTGTTTGTTAAAGGTCCCATGGCATGAAAATTTCACTTTATGAGTTTTTTTTAACATTAATATGAGTTCCCCCAGCCTGCCTATAAACAGAGCCCTGGGTATCCTGCTCTGCCTTTGAGAAAATAAAAGCTCAGATGGGCTAATCTGTAATCTTTCCCTTATGATGTCATAAGAGGAAAGGTTACCTCCCCTTTCTCTGCTTTGCCCGCCCCAGAGAATTTGGCCTACCCATGAGAAAGAGAGAGAGACATCATGGCTTGCAAACAAGCAAAGCATATCCTCCTCAATAGCATCTAAAGCTACAGACAGAAATGGCACAACCTTAGGAAAGCTCATTGTGGGCTTGGCACTAGTGGCTGTAATCTTGCACCAAGGCTGAATTTCAGGAAAGAGATTTCAGATATGGTATTAGGGGACAACTAAGGTCTATATAAAAGCATCCAAAAAGCACCATGTCATGGGACCTTTACTTACACATCTTTCTGTCCAGCGAAAGTAGCCTTTTTAAAGTAGTGGGTTTAAATTTAAGAACAATTACATTTGAATAAACAATTAAATGTTGACTTCGCCATCCCATATTCTATGTTTTTTTTAATGTTATAAAATAAATGTTGTGGAATTATCAAAGACAGATTACCAACACTATAAGCACAGTGGCAATGCTAACATGTGTTTTATAATGTTTATTATGTTCAACATCTTAGTTTAGCATGCTAACATTTTCACAAAACACAAAGTTTAGGAGGAAATTACTGTAATGTCTGTACAGAATTTTATTTCAGTCCATGCAATAGTTGTATTTCAGTTTGGATATGACCCCAAAAATTCAGCAACAGGAGCTCAGTTTGTCAGAGGAGCAACACAGTACATCAGTCATTTTATTTGTGTGTGTGTTGTGTGTGTGCGTGCGTGTGTGTGTGTGTAGATGAGGAGTTGCAGAGTGAAGTCGAGCTGGATAAGGAGCTGTTGTGGAATCTGCAGCTGCTCTCCGAGGTGAGACGAGGATCTATCACGTCCCAAGGGCTTCAACGCTCTAAAAAATAGATAAATCCTGCAAATGTATTGTATCTCGTATGTCTTAAAATCTTATTTAATTTAAAAGTGACTGAACTGTCTCCCAGAGAGGTCGGCATACAGTATATACTTGAATCCATTGCAGATCAATTTGTTTTTTTTGTTTTGTTTTAGTAACGGATCAATTTGTCTCAAGAATATTTTAGAGTCAAGTGTTCTCTCCTCATTGTTACTGAAGTGATATGTCTAGTTTAAAAATCTAAACTTCAGAATCAAATATAACTGAGAGACGTTTTCACTTGTTATAAGAATATGATTGTGACATTGTGACATGAGAAGAAATGATGAATAATGACATTTCTTGCAGCGTGCACCCTGCGCGGCCATAAATATCAAGGAGTTTTGTCGTTAACCAGAACATATTGATACCCTTTCTGTTTTGTTTTATTACTTCTGGGAGCTTAATGCGAGTGGAAACTAGCCAAATGCTGTGATTTACTAGTGAAGCTTAATATTTAAGAGACAACTCTCCACTGACATGTCTGGGTTTGTGTGTGTGCATGTACTCCTGTGTGTATGTGTGTGTGTGTTTTTAGGTAACCCGTGTGGATGGTGAACAGCTGCTAAAATACCAAGGGGACCTGGAGCGGATCCTGTGTGTGTGTGTGCGTCTGCGCTGCAAACGGGCATACACACTCGCCTGCAGTCTGCTGGAGCACACACTGCGGTCGCTGTCCCTCATCTATCCCACAGAGTACCGCAGCACCTCTGGAGGCTTTAATACTGACCTCCCTATACGGGTAAACACACACACACACACACACACACACACACACACACACACACACAAACGTCTGCAACGCTATACAGCAAGGAGGAAGAAAAACTTTGGCTTATTCACTATTCTTCCTCAAGTGCAGATTGGCTCTTATTGCAGCTATTACAGTATTTAGTCTGGGACAGGAAACAATGAGTTTTTTGGGGGAAACACAAAATGCCACAAAAACAACCTTTATACTGCTCTGCTTGCAGTTTAATTAGATTGGATGTTAAAGGTTCGGTAATTGCATTGCAATTACCATCTCCAGGAAGCCAATTAGAAAGCATTTATCAAATTTAAATTAAACTGCTACACCACTGGACCATACACTAATGCAAATACTGCTACGTTTTTTTGTGTGTATGATAACTAAACTTATGTAAATAAATAATGTAAGTAGATTTATGTTGCTAAAGTGTACAGAGAAGACAAAATAGACAAGGGAAAAGTAAGAAAATGGGGATAACAACAAAATGTGCTTACTCTTTGCACAGACTGTGAAAATAACCTGTAAACACGCCTTCATTCATCTCAGACAGTGGTTCCCAACCTGAGGGTTAGGACCCCAAAAGAGCCACAATATAAATCTGAGAGGGTCACAAGGTGATTAAAGAAAATAAATCTTGTTTCTTCTGCAGAATCATGTCTATATTTTTCTGATTTCTCTCTTGCACTGCAGTATTTCTGAAAAAAGCTTACATGTACATGTGTTTGTACGTGAGTGCAGGAGAAGTGCATTTCTGATATGATGTCAAGGTGGCAGTAATCACAACTAGCTTTCATGTACTGACCTCCTTTCTTCTGGACTTCATGGTCACTGATTGTGAATACTGTTTTGTAATGGGAAAATTACATTTAAGAATGATTACATATATCCTTCAGTATTATTCATGTATTATTCAGTATTATTCATTACTATGCTTTTCGGTTGTATGCCTTCATTAAATTTTCATTCATTCTATATGTGTCCTCCATGAAGGAGAATCACAGCTGTTTGTCCCTAAAATTACTGTCTGAAAGAAACGGTTGTCAAGCGATGATTATTGATAAGGGTGCAGGGTCAGAACATCTCCTATCTGTATGTGACCTACGGCATCAGGTTGTCTTTGGCAGCTAAGATAAATGACCGCTAGAATCTTTGAGGCATGAGGGACAGATGTAGAAAAGATGTAGAAGTGGCTCCAACTTGTCTGTGAGTTAAGATTAATCGGTTTGCCAAGATTAGGCACTTTTCCAAACAAGGTCTCCTCTTACTGGAGAAAAGAGAATATAAGATAAAATAAAAAAGATAAATAAATTACGCTGAAGCCAACTCAGTACATTTGCATTACAACTGTCTTTATTTTGTTTCAACAAAGTCTCACGTCAAAACTTTTCCTCTCTTGCTGAACAGAAAACTTCCACAATAGTTTTTGTTGTGGTTGATTTTGAGGGTTTTTTTTGCTAGTTGGATTTAACTGCTTGTCTGTCATCTGAAAGTAAATCAGTTTGTCGCGGAATATGTTTTTCAACTGGCCATTGTTTAGTGTCCTTACATGTGTTATAAATACCAGTAGATGACACAGAGCAATGTTTTAAAGGCAGTTGTTCCACTTTCAGAGTTTACTCTTTCCTTCAACCCCCCCCTATCCTCCTCTCTCTCTGTCTCCAGGACTGGGGAAGAGCTGGAGATGTGGCAGACTTGGGTGTGTGTTGGCACGTGCCTAATAAGGAAGAGGAGAACTTTGTTTTCCAGCTGTTGTCCTGCCTCCTGCACCCTGAGCTGCAGCGAATTAAGGGCCATGTCTCTGGAGATCAGCCAATGACCAGGTATGCTGTCATTTTTCTTAGTTTTCCATTTTTAGATGTAATCAGGCCCAAGCACAAGCAAAACAAAGAATAATGTGGTCTTTCATTGCTGATAAATGAGATTCATCTGTGTCGAAAAAAAGGAAACCTGAAGATTAACATCTGTTTTGAATATCTGTTGCGCTTGCTGAAGAGTACAGAGAGTTGAAAAGTTGAAAGTTTAAGTGCTCAAAAGTCTTGAAACACCATTATAGATTTTGATTAGATTAGATTAGATTATACTTTATTCATCCCACAGCAGGGAAATTCCCTTTTTACAGCAGCAATTTCTACAAAACAAACAAACACACAAGTAAACACACAACAAACAAGCAAACAACAGACAATGAGCAGAAGGTATGGCTGAATGTAAAGTGGCGTCAGATAAAGGTTTTGTAAAGTGCGGTTGCCATAGTACAGAAAACAATATTACAGTGTAAGTGAGTGACGTTCAAATTAAATTGAATATGTAATTAAAATAATATAGCAAAAGTAGGTAACCATAATATAAATTATATTTACCTGTGACCATAAATAATATTGAAAAAGTAAGTACTTGTAATGTAAAAAATATAAATGCAGATAATAAAGATATACAGAGTGTGTGGAGTAACTGAAACACCGGAACAGAAACTACAACATTATCATGTAGTGCAGGTGTTGTAGAGTCTGACAGCAGCCGGGATGAATGACCTGCGGTACCTCTCCTTCTTACACTTGCCAAGTGAAATTACAACAAACACACACAAATACTGCTAAGAATGGACTGTACCGTGTGGTCTGTTTCACAGGGAGGAGCTGTTGCAGAGTCTTGCTATTGTGCATCACTGCCTTCTTGGAGCTGGAAGCCTGCTGCCCCCTCTGGATGGGCCACACGTATCTGACCTGTGAGTCCTGCAGCTCTGCACACTCATAGAACAGCCCACATTTTCCTGCAGGCTTGTCACATTTTGCTCCTTACATTTTGTTTCTCCTCAGAGTGCCCTCCATGGTAAATCTGGGGGAGATCAAGCTGCATATAGGCGTTGACTACGGTAAGAAACCACAAGCAAGCAGCCACACAACACTCATGCACAAGTAGCCGCTTTCTGAAGAGTTTCAGTCGGTTGCTCAAGGCTGCTCATCCTGCATTCTGTGTCCATACATGTGTGTCTCCTCCCCTCCAGATGATTCACGGGAGAACTACAGAGAGTCCATCTGCCAAACCATTAGACTGCTGCTACGTGAGTGAAGACCTTAACGCCACTACACTCCAGCTCTAAGCCCCTCACTTTGTTTGGAATGTGTACAGTATGTGATGCACAATTAATGTATATCCACTTTTATCCAGATCACATCTTGGAGCACTCTGAGGATGACACAAAGTCACTCTTTGTCATCATTAAGGTGATTTTTCTTTTATTCATGAGTGAAATGTTATTATTATTTCCAGTGGTAATGATCTCAAAGCACCCCCTTTCTGTCTGTCTGACTACAGATCATCAGTGACCTCATGTTTTTCCGAGGCACTCACAAGAAGGACTTTGACTCACGTTGGAAAAGCTTCACTCTTGTCAAGAAGTCCATGGAAAACAGGGTGAGTTGGAAAAGCGCAACAAGGCTGCTGATTGTTGTCAGTTTCAATAAGTCGCTTGCACGGTGATTTAAGTAAGCCGCCTTTCCTTCTGCAGCTTCATGGGAAAAAGCAGCACATTAGAGCACTGCTCATCGACCGGGTTCTACTCCAGCATGAGGTTAGTTAATAACACACGCACTTTGTGTGTGGGTCACTGATGTAACCACTTGCATATGTTGGTGTTTTTTTTTTTTAATAATATTTGAATGTTGTATTACTGTGTGAATAGATGAGGAAGCTGGTGGTTGATGGCAGTGAATATAAAGTGGTTCATCAGGAGCTTCTCTGTGATCTGCTGCTGCTTTCTACCAGCACTTACAGCCAGGTAAAACTGACACGAAAAATTAACAAGAAAAATATTCAGTCAGAACATCTGGTGGTTCACATTTTCCTGATGGTATTAACATAAATATCTCTGGTGAAATAGTAATTAATTGAGGATGTGTGCATGTACATCTGTGTGTGTGTGTGCGTGTGTGTGTGTGTGTGTGTGTGTGTGTGTGTGTGTGTGTGAGTGTGTGAGTGTGTGCGTGTGTGCGTGCGTGTGTGTGTCCCTGCAGGTACGTAGCAAAGCTCAGCATGTGCTGACGGCCTCACTGGGAACCTTTAGCTTCTCCTACAGAGATCTGATTCCCCGAACCCTGCAACTGCTCTCACCACAACACACCACTGGCACACAACAGCAGTTTAAGGTACCACAAACACACATACACACACGCACACATACAGCACATGGTGACAGATATAGTTGTCCATCTTGCTCATCATGATCACTGTCTGAGGTGCTGAAACTGTAAGGTAGTCCAAAACTGTGTTTGATGGCTAACTGTACATTGGACTCCCTGCACTGGTTACCTTTAACCTGCACCTCCCCCTTTCACTCCTTACACTTCTAAACTTAGACCAGTTTGCTAGACTGGAGACAGAGGGTGACAGCATAGGGCACATGCATGTCAGGGCACCACAACTCTGCAAAAGGTCTTCTTTTGGAAATCAAGCGAGCAACATCAGTATCCTCTTTAACACTCTTCTAAGGACTTATTTTCTACATATTGGCTTTTATCTAGTTTGATGCTTATTTAAATTCATTTAATTTTACCTTTCCAAATTGTATATTTGTTCTTGTAAACTGAATATTTATTGTGTATATTTTACGTCATCAACTTGTCTGTACTTGTGTATATTAGGCACGTTGTTTTTAAAATGTATAATATAAATAAAGGTTCCTCTCATTGATATAATACATGATAAATGCTAACTCCATAACTTCATATTAATGCAAAAATGTAAATGCTATAGCTTACAGATCCTAGGCAAAAAGTTAGTATTGAAGGAGCAGCATTGTTACAGTATTTCGGGGTTGTTCTTAATTGCATTTTGTAATTAGATGAACTTGATTTAACTTTTTTTTTTTTAAATGGACATCAAGAACAATGAAGTTTACATCTGGTTTCTAGGTTTCTATTATTAACATCCTGTTGATATAAATAATAGAAACCAACACAATATGTCAAAAAGCCACATTTCTCTGATCCAGACTGTGAGGAATCCAGCATCTAATTCAACCTTGACTGTCAATTTGCCTGTGCTGTTGATTACATTACAATCTGTCATGTGTCTTTATCCTTTGTGTGTTTCAGGGTGCTCTGTACTGTCTGCTGGGTCTGCACAGTAGTCTTTGTCTGGCCGGTGCGAGGGACTGGGACTGTGTCGGGGAAGTGTGGCCCGCTCTGGTCCGCTGTGGCCTGTCGCCATCCATGACCCTGGAGAAGCAGTCCATTTGTGGACTGCTCGATGAGATCACTGACAGGATCCATCGCCAACATGACACCATAGGGATCTATTTTACTGTGAGCAACATGTTCATTAACAGCCAATTCACTACCCTAATCTGATCCTTTTTTAAATTACTCCCCTTTGTCCTCTTCCACTTCTAGGTGTCTGAGACATGTGTAGAGATAGCCACTCATATCGCACAGTCTAAAAATCCCAAACCTTTTTTGGAAGCGCCGTCAATAGAGGAGCTGAAAGAGGGGCTTCAACGTCAACGAATCCGAAACGTGGTTGCTGCGAGGTAGGAAAATACACTGTTTTAATAGCCTCTTAGATTTTTTTTCTCAAGGTTACAGAAGAGCTAGAGCATGACCTTAGCATATATTCTTATTTTTACTATTCATGTAATGGAAAATCACTACTGACTAATGCTTCTTTTTGTTTTGTATAGGAAATATGAGAAGCTGGTCAATGATCTCTTGGACTGCCTTGAAGACAGCAACTTGTAGGATTTCTCCCCCACCTGTATATGTGTTATATGTACTATATACTATGTACTTTCGCTATAAATGTTTAGGAAAAAAATGTCAGAATACACTATGTGAGTTCTGTTATATGTTCTGTATTTAAAAGGACTTCAAGTAACAACAATCAGTTGCAGTATATGTACTCAAACATATATAGTTTTTCTAGCAGAGACTAATGTCAACATTTTAGTGAAAAACAACATTGCAATACAGAATAAGGTTATTTTTATGTATTTTTTTATATTTCCAACAAGACTTGTTTACAGGCGTGTCTGCTTGTGTTTTAGGCCCTGGAAGTTCGAGCACATGGCAGCAGACTTGTTGTCTCTCCAGCTAAGAGAAGATCAGCCACTGCCCCCCGACGCAGTTCTCTACTTCACACAGAGCCTCATACATGACTCCATCAGCATACGCAAGGTGTGTGTGTACCGTACTTCTATCATAGTTGGTGTTTCTGTGGTTTCATTAAAACAAATAATTGTAAAGTGTCTGTATTGTTTAGTATACAGTAACAAACAGCAAGTCTCAAATAGGCCTGTGTAAAAGGTGTGTGTAGCAAAAACACCAAGAACATTACAATGAATTAATTATAAGTATCAGGGATATATAAAAAATAAGCAGCAGTGACTTATAATAATTGTAAAAGTGAGACTGACCAGTGCCTATTCCAGCTCACTGTCACTAGCAGGACAAATAGCTAACTAGGAGCTGTTGTGTTTGTGTGTGGTTCTACTTCAACACTCTATAATCTCTCTTAGGTGGCAATCTCTGCAGTGGCCGGCATCCTGAAACAGTTAAAACGACCAAGAAAGAAAGTGGTTGTGAAGCCATCTGATATAAGTGAGTATAAGCACACAAACACACAATAGCTATTATATACAGTAAACAACTCTGACATAGTTCTTGCAGGAAAATGCAGCACTTTAAGTTGTCAAGGCCCTCTCTCAATCCAACCATTTCAGCATTAGCAGTCCTTATTTAAATTAAATAATACATCATGATGTACAGGCTAATTGTGAGGGCCATTTCCAATTGAGTAAACAAGAAGAAGATTATATAAATCTACATTTTCTTTCTAGTAAAAGATAAATCGCCTGGAATTAGAAAATCCTTTTTTTCCTATGTAGAAACTGGGCAACTTTCCAAGAGTTGGCAGTCTTCACAAACACACACTCCCCTACTCAGAGACTCAAGACATGCTTATATGTGTGTTTAGGACTTTTCTTGTGTTTGCATGTATGTTTAGGTGGTATTGAGGAACCAGAGGGAGTGTGTGTGGGGGATCGCGAAGGGAATCGCTGGCTGCAGTATGACAGCAACAACTTGCCTCTCAGTGAGGAACAGTGGGATTCTCAGCCGTATGTGGAGAAAACACACTGGGGCTACTACTCATGGCCCAGGTAATGAGAATTAATGTTTAGGTGGTGGATTAAGAACGTGGAAGGCATATTAACTGCTTGGTTGGATGGAGCTAAATAGCTGATCGACTTAACTGCCTGGTTGATTTGATGCTTGGCTTTGTGGCTAACTTTATGCCTGACTAACTGCTAAATGACTGATCTGGGCAACTGGATAACTAGCAGGAGTGTTGAACTGACTTCCTGTCACAGCCTGGCCTAGATAAGGCTTATTGAACGACTTACTGTCTGGCCTAGATAGAAGAATTGATGTATAGATGGAGGGCATGCTGGCTTGCTGACTAACTGACTTTATAATCATTCATTTATCTTTGCTACTTATTTGAAGACAGCAGATGTGTCTATCCATATTTTTGTCGGTTTGTTGTTATCTATAAATCACAGCAGCCTCTTCATTGTCTCCCGCTCCTTTCAGAGAAATGATGATCCATGCAGCTTCTGAAAAGCCAAAAGATGACCTGACGTACGAGGAGATGAGTGAGGTGCTCATACTGTACCACACACAAAATCTCCCACTGATGCCTCAATATTACTATTATTACATTTGGTGTTTGTTTGTCTGCTACTCAGGGTGAGAAGATCATCTTTGAATATTTCTCAGACCCAGAGTTTATTGACCAGCTTATAGAGTTTCTTTCTCTGGAGGATCGGAAAGGAAAAGACAGCTTCAATCCCCGCCGCTTCTGTCTCTTCAAGGTGCAATTTAAACTCTCAGCCTCAATCGATCTGGCAAACCTTTTATAAAGAAGTGACACAGCATACCACCGCTGGCCAAGGCTGAATTGAACTCAGCAGAGCCAGAATTTGTGTCATCATCTGCTGTGATTCATTGTTCTCTGTCAAACAGCTGACACTTTACTTGCGTCAAACGAATGACTGTACACTGTCCTTCTTTGATTTAAAAAACTAAGGAAAAAAAGGTGGTTACTCCACATATAACAACCCTCATGCTCACGTTTGATTGACAGGGGCTGTTTTGTAACTATGGAGACGTGTTCCTGCCCTTACTATGGCCTCACCTAGAGCAGCTTGCCAACGACCCCCATGAGAGCTCCCAGCGCTGTTTGTGTGAGATTACTGCAGGACTAATCAGAGGCAGCAAACTCTGGAGTTTCAGCAAGGTACCGGAGAGACACACACACACACACACACACACACACACACACACACACAGCAACAAATACATACACTGCACTACTTTTTGATAAGAAAAGTCAATATAAATAAAATACTAATTTGTGTGTGTGTGTGTGTGTGTGTGTGTGTGTGTGTGTGTGTGTGTGTGTGTGTGTGTGTGTGTGTGTGTGTGTGTGTGTGTGTGTGTGTGTGTGTGCTCAGGTGGACAGGTTATGGCAGCTTTTGTGCCCTTTGATCAGGACAGCATTAACCAACATCACAGTGGAAAGCTACACAGACTGGGGCACCTGCATCGCTACTGCCTGTGTGAGTAGCTCACATGCATACAAATGCACCCTAGAGGCCATGCTGTAGTTAAGGGCTAGGTAAAAAGGATTGGGGATTTAGCTGTATGTTTTCCATATTAAATATATTTTTTTCAATCAATAAAACAAACAGTTGGGTGAAAATTGGATTTTTAAAACACAATTTGCAGCACAAACACACCTATTATTATTTTTATGTTGCTAGCATTGCTCTATGGATGACAATGTCAGTCTGTCCACCAAAGTGGTGGACAGACTGACATTGTCATCCAATTTTTCTTTTAACAATGGTAAACATTACACCTGCTAAACTTCAGCATCTTAGTGTATGTAATACAAAGACCATCTACAATTTTGAACCAGAGACTACTTTCTCTCTTACCATTGGAAGTAAAAGTATAGGAATATGTGCATACAGTACCTCAGTAGACCTGTTGCCCACTTAAAATAATAGTTCCAAAAATAAGCCTATTTTGTATTGACTGCCATCTAACAGGAGGGCCGGGACCCCAGGAAACTCCACTGGCTGTTTGAGCTGCTGATGGAGAGCCCGCTAAGCGGAGAGGGCGGCTCATTCAGGGATGCCAGGTGTGTGTGTGTGTCTGTGTGTGTGTGTGTCTGTGTGTGGGTGTGTGTGTGTGTGTGTGTGTGTGTGTGTGTGTGTGTGTGTGTGTGTGTGTGTGTGTGTGTGTGTGTGTGTGTGCGCGCCCATGCGCATGAGTGGCTATGCACACACAGTATATATTTATGTCATCTACAGTATTTGTGAGGTTTCTGATTTCACCCCCCTCTCTCTTTGTCTCTGTCAGTTTGCTGTATGTGCTTCAGGGAGGTCTGGCCCAGCAGCAGTGGAGAGTCTCTGAACTGCTGCACAGGCTGCTGGCTTACCTGGAGCCCAAACTCACCCAGGTGTATAAGAATGTCAGAGAGCGCATTGGAAGGTACCAAATTAACTTTTTGTTATCTCTTCAGGGTTACATAATCCTCGTTTAATAGGTTAATCTAATTAGTTTGTGCGCACTGTTTGGGCTGTTTAATTCAAAGCCTCATTATTTTGTCTCCATGTTTCTTTTTAACTGCTTCCATTCTGTATTTGCGACTCTTTTCTTTCCTTTCCTCCCTTACCCTACTCTATCCTCCTCTCTCTCCAGTGTCCTGACCTATATCTTCATGATAGACGTGGCCCTGCCCCACACCAGTCCAACCTCCTCCCCCCACGTGGCAGAGTTTGTCGCTCGGGTCCTAGAGCAGCTCAAGCCCCTCATGTTGGAGCCGGAGATCCACAACCACGTCCACGAGGAGAACACCCAGGAGACAGACGAGTGCACCCAGGCTGTCAAACTGCTGAAGACGGGTCAGAATATGGATGCAAGCATGTAAACTGTGTGGTGGATGGACATGGTGTAGACAGTGACTGTGGGAAAATGTATATATACTAGGACAGCTTATCCTCTTGATGAAATAGACTGACACACTAAAGCTAGATAAAACAACCTAAGAGCTGTAATCCCTTATTGATTTAAATTTTTTTAATCTACTTTAAAAGGTAGTGAAGTGTAGATTAAGGGGAATTTCAAGAGTGCGTGTTTAAGCCTTTCAAAAAGAAAGTTATGGAAAGGAGTCTAACTCAATATTTGGGAGGGTGCCTCTAATATTAACATTTGTACGGGCCACATAGTCAGAAACTTGTACTACATTTTATTAATGATTTTGTTTTCCTTTCAGTTACAGTCTCCAAAAGCTGTTTGATAAATTAGATCCACTTTGTTTTTTTATTATATCTCAGTAAAGTGTCAGTTCCCCCAGATAATAAAAACATATTTTTATAAAGCAGTAGATTTGTTTCTAAAAGATACTTCAAAATAAAATGTCATAGTTTGGGAGCAGATATTTCAATTTAATCAAGGTTTCTTATTTTATGTTTCTAAGCACCTGCTTCAGTTCTAATGGTGGTATACTGGTTTAATGACTGAATCAAGATCTCATTTTTTGTCTTGCATTCTTTCTTTTTAAGTTTCTGTTACTACCCTGATCTCCATTATACAGATAAATATCTGGTTATAAAATTATCCAAATCATTAGATACTAAATCATGATAGATTGTGTTTTATTACCAGAACAACGCAGTAAGGTCACAGCCCTAAGTCTGTTATTTTTATTATTTGGCAGCAAACCAAAATCTCCTGTGTGTGTGCGTGTGTGTGCCATATACAGTGCTGAAATGGTTGATGGCAAGTGCAGGACGAACCTTTACTACGCCTGTTCAGCAGCAACTTCAGCTTCTGCCTCTACTCTTCAAGGTAAGAATACACACACACACACACACACAGGTCCCTGCACAGCATTATTACCCACTCAATCTTACTTGCCCATTAAACTCAATTTCTCTCTTCATTTACTCAAAATGGTGCGTAGCTCTGTCTTCCTACCTCTCTCCATCTCTCTCTCTCTGTTTGTCTCTCCCTGCAGATTGCCCCGGTAGAGATTGATGAGAGCTATGATGAGATGAAGCAGGATGCACGCGTGTGTCTCTCTCTCATGTCCCAGGGCCTGCTGTATCCTGAGCACATCCCTCTAGTTCTGGCAGCCCTGGAAGAGGTAATATGCACACACTCAAACACAGAGAGAGAGAGACACACACACACACACACACACACACACACACACACACACATACACACACACAGCCACACCTGCCTGCTGTCTTTGTTTAGGGCCTATGCTGCCCAAGGTGTTGTTAGACTAAAAACAACCTATGCTATTTTAATTTGCTTACTTTGTGATTTAGTTTAAAACATTTCCTGTGTGAGTTTTGTCTGTGAGTGACACCCCTGCTGAGAAATTCTCGATACTCTTAGAAACATTGCATCTGCAGTTTCATATTTGATAGTAGCTTTAAAAGGATGAAAAAGAATTGCAAACATATTTTGTTTCACCTTGATACCCAAACCCTTTTTTTTATCTTGTGGAAACATGATCTCATGCGCACATGATCTCACAATTATTTAGAGGAATAGGTTGACATTTCAGAAAATACTTGCTTTCTCACCAAGAGTTAGATGAGAGAATTAATACCACTCGCATATCTGTATGCTAAATATAGAGTCAGTAGGTGGTTAGCTTAGCTTAGCATAAAGACTGGAAGCAGAGGCAAACAGCTAGCCGGGTTGTGAGTATAAAAAATAATATATTTTTGATTTGTCTAATATTTTGCTTTCTAAATAAATACCTGCAACAATAATGTTCCCATCAACCTTAATTGTACTTTGTCTTTAGTGATAACAATGTTTTCATGCTAGCAAGCTACATGGTAAACAAGGTAAACATTAGACCTGTTTACCATGACAATGTCACTAAGTAGTATGTTAGCATGCTGATATTAGCATTTAGCTCAAAGCGCTACTGCTCCTATACAGCTTCACAGAGCTGCTAGCGTGACTGTAGACTCTTGGCTAGCTGTTTCCAGTTTTATGTTTGATGGTAACATTAGACAGGATGAGAAAGGATGTTGGCATAGTCAGTGTTAACATGTTAGCATTCTGACGTTAGCATTTAGCTGAAAGCACTGCAGCATTTATGTACAACCTCACAGAACCCCTAGCATGGCTTTTGACTTTTAGTCTAATGCTATAACTGAAAGATTTTCCTTATTTGACAGGTGACAACTTGATTAACTGGTAGAGAGCTCTGATATGCTCTGAAGCAAAATTTTGTGCACACATCATGTGAATGTGTCAGCAACGTAATTTTGTCTGCACAGGTTATATTAAACTTGAAAAGGACTTGTGGCTGTACAAACTCCAACCAATCTCTCTCTTTATCTTACTCCCTTTCCTTCCCCTTTTCTCTCTAGATGGCAGGCAGCAGGTCATGGCATGCACGCTTCTCAGTACTGACCTACCTCCAGATCATGGTTTTCTACAACTTGTTTACCCTGCTCAGTTTGCCTGCTGAGGTGCTCCGCATAAGAAAGCTGGTGATGCAGCTGCTGCTTGATGAACAGCTTGAGGTAATGTATACAGAAAAAGGCAGCAAACACTGGTTTAATACAGCCATTGCCCCTCTGCAAGTTATAATTGTCAGAGGATTATAAATGGCCACTTATTGTCCCCTATTTTCTCCTCACTAAATCTTGATTCCTCTTTTCTATTCACAGTTATTGCTTAAAAATAACCCTATACATCTCTGCTCAGCACTTTTCCACTCTTTTTTTATTTTCCACTCTCTTTGCTTTTTCTTCTTCTGTGGTTACAGGGATGTTGATAGAGCACTATGGCCTTCTTGCACTCCTTGTAGCTGGTGATCTGAAAATAACATCATAAATCAATCTAATGCACAAAATTTTAGTTTTGACTGTTAATCTGGACCAACGGCTAATCATTTAATGCCAATTTATTGAATGCAATACAATTTACTTTACTACTCATGCACAGATTATACTGTAAAAGTATCTTCTAATATTGAGTTACGTCATCTTTTGTACAATCCATGTCTTACTTGTCCCCCTGGCTTTTAAAACCCTCTTTAACCCTCTCTTTCCATTGACCTGGATGTACAGGTGAAAATCAATAAGCACGGATCTTCACTCTGGTTGTCTAACTTACAAAAACAGTTGCTTCTATTAATATTTTGTAAACTGTATAAGTGTATTGTACAGCTGGTGAATGTGTTGTTTATCTATCATTGTCTATTTCAATGCATCCCCCGTCACTCAGTGCTTATTCATAATTTATGCAAAGTGATGCAGGAAGGCAGTGATGCTGCAAGTGAATTTTACCTCAGCTCAACTCAGCATCTATCCCTTCTTCTCCTATTTTTGCTCCTCCTCCTCTGTTAATCTCTGTCCTGTGTACCTCGCTTTCCCTCGATCTCCTTGCACTCGTCTCTTTTAATAAATTGTTTATGTGTTTCTTGCCCTAAAACTGCCTATTGCTTTCTCCGCTTCGCTTTGTCGGTTCTTCACAGGTCTTGTTTTTTCTTTCTCTCTCGTTGCTGTCCCTCCTTCTATTCCCTTCCATTCCCCACACACTCCCCTTCCTCCTTCTCCCTCTAGGTGAGGGACATGGCAGGCACCACCCTCAGTGGTTTACTGCAGTGCCAATTCTTCCCTCTGGACTCTAGTCTGCAGACAGAGCTCCAGACGCTGAGTCAGACTTACCTCCCCAAGGCGAGGGGAGAGCTGGCCTCCACAGGTACACACACACACACAGACACAAACACACACACACACACACACACACACATGTTTACGTGCATGTCACAATCACACAGTGAGGCAATCACAGTAATACTTAATACTAAGAGGCTCATTTTAACTCCTGTGTATGTGTGTGTGTGTGTGTGTGTGTCTGTGTGTCTGTGTGTCTGTGTGTTCACAGACTTAGTGCGGCGCCATGCTGGAGTGCTCGGCTTCAGTGCGTGCATCCTGTCAAGCCCCTACGATGTCCCAGACTGGATGCCTCAGATACTGATGGATCTGAGCGACCATCTCAACGACCCACAGCCTATAGAGGTACACACACACCCACACAGTCACAAACATCTAGCTCGACACTGTGAGCTGAAAGAATACAATTTCATTGTCCAATTGAGGAGAAAATTGTGTCTTTGGCCTTACTTCAGGCATGAAGAAGACATACAATGTAATCCGTAGCACAGTTTGAATAATACATTATGGTGATGGAGAGCCAATGATGATGATAATTTACTGCTTTTCCTGTTTGAAAGAGACAAGAAAGAAAATACAATGGAATACAGTTAAAGAATTTGTGAGTAGACAAATTAATATTTGTAACAAAAGCGTCATAAAAGAATAGCTGTACATATTATACTGTATATAAAAATGGTAAAAATAGCAGATTGTGTGCAGAATATTAATAATATCTTCATTACTTCAGGCAGACTGACTAATCTGTAGTCAAAATCAGTTTGGGTTGTCAAGCCACAGGCACCTCCTTCCTTCCTTGCTTCTTTAAAATATAATCTAATCATTTTATTTGAAGGCCATGATGTGAAATAAATGTACTTGATGTTTAAGTCATGAAAACATCCTTGGTTGTACTGATAATCAATTTAATTCCCTTTTTTTATGTCCTTGTTTAACCACACTGACTTTTCACTCCAAACTTGTCTCACTTTAAATAATTTCTATGTGGTGTATTTAATATGTGTCATTTTAACATCAATAAGTTATTATCTCATTAGTTTTTAATTAATGTAAACAAATGCTGAATTGTCAGCTCTTGTTGGATTCTACGCTGCATTTTACATAGTGTGTCTCCAGATCAGTAAGAGGCAGTGCCGTAGTTTCACCGCTCAAAACAGGAACTATTTACTTTGCAAGTCATACTCGGCCTTGTTCTAGTTCTGCTGTTAAATGTGACTGCAGCTCTCATTGTAAGAACTGATAGTGGCTGTTATCAAAGGCTGTTATCAGCTACTTTTTCCGCCCCTGAATAACAAATGAAGTAGCAGAAAGAACTCTTCACATCCTCCATTTAATGTAAAATGTCCTCATATGGAGAACAAACACACCACTCAAATGTATATTTTTACTCCAGTGATGGAATATTACGGTTCACCATGGACTACTCAGTCTTTGAAGAGTCTGATATACTGTGGGTACTGTATATACAGGAATAATTTGGGTTATACTGTTAATGGTCTTAAAAGTAAGCTTTTATTTAAGTATAGTATAAAAATGAATTGAAAATATCTTGTCAAGCTCACAAAGAAAGAACATTCACCCCATGTATTTTCTTATTTAAAATATTTTTTTTTAAAAGAAACTATCTTGTCAAATCCAAAATTAAGTATGTTACTATGGACGCAAATCCGCAAAACCGGTATTCCTCTGATGGCTATTGATGTTGACAGATTCAAAAGTATTTAGGAGAGAAACAGATTATATTATTTCCTTTTTTTTAATCCTTCATGTAATAACTCAAAGTTGATTCATGAGTTAACAATAAAATATTCATACCGTCACAAATTGGATTCGCTGTTTAAATTTACTAACTTTGTCTCAAAAGCCTGAAAAAGATGGCAAGATGGGACTATTTAATTAATATTTACTCTGATTTCTGCAGGATCATACTGTGTGTAGTAAAAGTTTTTGTTTGTGATTTAGGAATTTAGTAAAAAAAAGTAATGTTAATAAGTGTCACTGCAGTAGAGGTAGTATTACCACAATGTAAAAATACTGTGTTACGAGTAAAAGTCCTACTTTCGTAACTGTACTGAGTACAGAAGTATTACAAGCAAAATGTAGCTAAAGTATCAAGTACCCATTATACAGAAAATGCCCCTCTGCGTTTTATTATCATATATAATAGTAATGAGATGCTTTAATGTGTAAGTGGCATTTAACTGCTGAGGTGGAGCTGATTTTAACTACTTTAAAAATGGTTTAGTGCTTTTGTTAATAACAATGCAACAAATGTTGATCTTAATACACAACTCAATTACTGTTGTCAAACAAATATAGTGGGAAAAAGGGCAATGTTTACCTCTGAAATGTAGTTAAGTATAAAGTATCGTATAATGGTAATACTTAAGTAAAGTACAAGCACTAAGTAAAGTAAAAGAATATTCTTAATAACTGTGCTTGAGGGAATGTATTTATTAAATTACACCACTGTTTTTTTCAGTATTGTTTTAAAATGTGTGCTTTTGCATTCTGGATCTGTCTTACATCAATTTGTGGTATCTTGTAAGCTTATGCGTGCTGGGCAAAGATGTACAGTACATATGTCATTTATTCACAATTTTATTTTCCCGTGGCGTCTGTAATGATGATCATGTTTGTTGTCCCAAGATGACGGTGAAGAAGACCCTGTCGGAGTTCAGGCGTACTCATCACGATAACTGGCAGGAGCATCGGCAGTGCTTCACTGACGACCAGCTGCTCGTCCTCACAGACCTGCTGGTGTCACCCTGTTACTACGCCTAGACAGCCAGCTGCCTTGCCAGGTCCTCTACAGACTGACTAACTACACCTTTTAACAGTGTTGGGATTGTATATGTTAAAATGTCTGATATTGTTTCAGTGGCTGACAGCCCTGCCTCTGGTACCTCACGTGCCAATGTTGGCCTTCAGTAAAGCCAGCAGAAAAGCAGTCCTGGGCAAAACGGTTTCAAATATTTAACTTACTTGGTGTGTTTATTTTGTCTCGCCAAGCAGCACAACAGCCCCAAAGGTGGCCAATTTACTTTAGAGATAATCCTTATGGGTATCTATTTTTGTTGTTTAATATATTCGACTACTGATTTGCCCACATCTACCAGAAACCTCTGTATATTTTCAGATCACTATTTCTTAGTACAGTGTTTCACTTCTAACTTTAAAAAGATTTTAAAATACATAAAAGGTTGGTTCATTTACTAAATACAAGAAAAACATGATATAAATATGTAGAATTAATGTAAATAAATGTATATGTAAACATTAATAGAATCAAATACTTCAAACTTTAATTGTATCTACAATGTCTAATGGTTTTCACAGTTGTAATGTGACCCAACACTAATCATGAAATGTCATGCTTCTAATACTGTATATGTATTATTTAAAGTGCTCATATTGTTTTTTTTTTAGCTTTTTCCATTTCATTCATTGTTATATATCTTTTTTGTGAATGTTATAGGTTTACAAAGTGAAAAAGCCCAAAGTCCACCCCAAAGGGACTTATCATCTCCAACAGAAAACACGGTTCACAATCTGCTCCAAACAGCTCTATTCTAGTCCAGCCTTTACTTCCGTGACAAACATGCGTCACTTCGTAACACACGTTATAATGCTCGCCTAGCTGCTAGTGTGGCACGCCCTCAAAGAGCCTTGTCCTCGAGAATTAAAATGTTACGTATGAAAGATTCATTTGTTAACATTTGAATAACTTACCACTCTAAAATGTCTTGCTCCAGTCTAGGTTGCGAAGCTGGTTTGGGTTCTCATCTGGTACAACCTCTAAATACAATTGTGAACCTAAAAATCAGCATGATATGAGGTCTTTTATATTTGTAGAAATTGTGTAAATTATTTAAATGTATATAACAAACATATTACTACAATTATAATTCAATACATAACATGCTGTAATCTCATTTATCATATTCCTGAACAACCCACTGTGTTGTATTATACAATAGCTCAACACTGAGTATTTACTGTTCAATAAATGCATTGCATCGTTTATAAACGGAGATGTATTTTATTTTAGAGAGGAAGAATGGCATGCTGTGTCGTGGCATGGTTGACTGATCAAGCAATATTTTTTCTGTGTACATCCATATCACATAGATGTCCACAGCTGATTATGTTCTGAACACAGACAGAGATCAAACATAGATGTTTCTTTCTGCACGGATAGTTTTTAGTTGTTATACAGATGCTGCTACAAACCACCAATATACACTAGTAATGGGTTTCAAAAGTGTGTATGTGGGTGTGTGTGTGTTTAAGAAAGACAGAGATAGAGTTGTCACTATTTCTATTCTGCCCGTTGAGTTTTTTTCTGATGCAGTGCTTTTGAGTTTGATATGTTCACTGTGCTAAAACGTATGCTGACTGAATGAGAAGCAGTGCTGTGTTTTTTTTTCTCTGCTCTTTTCAGGGACCAAAAAAATGACATGACTAAACTGTCATGTACTAAATTAATACTGCTCTGGGTTTCCACTTTTTGAACAAAATAAACCTACTGGAAATGTTACATCAGCCCTATATTGCACCCCATAGTACACACATACATCACATGCTATTTAAACATTAATAGAAACAGACCAAATGTATATGTGAATGTAGATTTATTCACTCCGAATATATTTATTAATTCAAACCACAGACCGTCTGCGCTGTTTTATATTGTACAAGGTGTGAATTGAAAGGTTTATCCAAAGCATATTTTGTGATCACCCTGTAGTATGCTTGTTACTGTACCTTTATGTAATTATATATTTTTTTTCTTATTTTTACAGTACATTAAGTTTTACATGACATTTACAGTATTGTAGTGTGACACTAAAAACAGGCTTTGTCAACATATTCTCTGTACCTGACAACTATCCTTATTGGCCCTTTGTATATCCTAAACCTGAGATTACTTAACAAATCCAGCCTGGTGTACATTGTTAAAGTCTTATTTATTATCTAAACACAATCAACTTATTTGATTGTGTAAGTGTTTCTGCCCATTGTGTAGTCTCTCTCTCACTAAAGTTTCTAGAGAAAACAGGTGTGTGTCTGAGTCCTCAGGCAAAATTGTTCTCACAGCGTTAGCCAGCTGAAACAGGTACTCAGAGTTTTGCCCGCTTGGACCGGTAGAGTTGGCAATCTGGTTGGCTATCTCCTCCAGTGAGGCGGGGCCGAGGTAGTCTGGACTGTCCTGAGAGCCGATGTAGAGCAGCATCTCGCTGGGCGGGGGAGAGAGTGGTGGGCGGGGGTGAAAGGTTACAGTGATGACCTCATAACCACCTTTTTCTCTGTAGTCAAGGTAGCTCTTCACTTCCTTCTCTCGGCCTGTTGGCAGCTTGTAGGCAACACCCCAAACACATCCCTGGAGTGAAAGTAGAAAAAGATATAGTTTGACATCTCTTGGAAAGAATGCAGAATTAAGAACTTCTGTTAGCACTGCCATCTTCTTTCCTAAACCGTAGTACAGAAACTGCAGTGTTTTCCTTAGCTTTTTTTGTATAGTTTTTAGTAAGGCCTCTGCCTGGGTTCGATTTTTCCCGCGAAGTCACAGAACGATTTGCGGCAGGTAGATGGCGCTACAGTAAGAGATTCTGATGGGTCACAGATTTCTTTGTAACACCGGAAAGCCTGTGTAACTTTCTATGGTGTTAGCCAGGTAAAGTATGCAGGAAATATCTCTGTAGTATTGTAATGTTATTTTACAAGTTATCTGCTGTAGTTAGGCCTGTAGCTGATACTGGGACAGGACCATCACAGAAAAGAAGTAAATTAAACACAGAACTAAAAGCTAGAAGGTAAAGTGAAGGACAACGGGCGTTTTATTTCTTTTCCTCCGTGTTTGTGTTGGGCTACTATTTTCTTTTCCCTTGTCCCCCTGTAACGTTAATTGTGTAAAGCGTCCGGGGATTTCATTAAATGGGCTATATAAATCGTATTACGTTGGTTGCTACAACAAACTCTATGCTATTGCTAGTGAAACAGTGATACCCGGTGTTACGGTTTAACGAGAGACCATGTTAACTGGTGACCGTCAGCCAAATGCGTCTGTTGTTGTCGTAGTGACGACAGCTGTTGAAAACGGGAAGAGAATACGTAGCTGTCCGCGTGAAAGCCTTTTTGTTAAGTTGTCATTAATGTTAAACATAACGACGTGTACGTTACTTCTCTGAGGACCAAGTATTTAGCCCTTTTAAAAGTAGTAAAAAATGAACCAACAACTTGGATTCTAACTCGTAGCTATCTTTGTGAGAAAATATGTAAGTCTCACCATTCTAACACAGCGCGCCATTACATCGTATCTGCCGGGCATGGCTCAACTCAAACGTCACACAGAGTCTCTTAAAATAAGGAGGCAGCCAACAAGATCAACTTGTGACCACACCACACTGCATGCAAATAACTCACAATTTGCTCTTGTTCAGAAATTGTCTTTATTTTGTTTGATTCCCACAAAATGCACGTCTTGTATGTTTGTCAATGGTAAGCACATTCAAATCAACCTGAAACTCAAATGTCCATCTCTGACAAAACAAATAAGTCTCAGCTATCTCATACATCATAGCTTTAAAACAGGAGGCAGCCAGATCAAGTTGTGACCACTGTAGCCTAAGCTACTAACATTAATATAAATTATATAGGCTATTTGTGTTAGGAGCTTCAACCTTGAGGTTAGGCTACTAATGCCTCCTTTGGTCACCACTCCTTCCAGTTCTCAGCTGCAAATTACTGAAATGATCTACAAAAAAACCTCTGAAATTCAAAACCCTTATCCCACATGTCTTACCTCAGGATCCTCCACCAGTGTCACCACCCGGCCAGGCTGTAAAGGACACAGAGGCACAAGCATGTCAAGGAACCAATATGATTATGTAGAAGTCATATTATAAAATTGTACTCTACAAATGTCAACAAAACTAAATATGGCTGTTGTATGTAAATTTTATGGGAATAATACAAGCTAGGGTAGCATATACATTCTAATGAATAACCTGTATCGTTAATGTTTAGTTGAAATCCCCCTAATAATAATGAAAAAATGAGCTGCTGTATGAGGTCACCATAGACTATATGAAAAAGAGATAGTCTAGTAGTGTCTAAATATCTCTAGACACTAGCTAGACTAACTCTTTTTAAGACTCTTTTTAAGGCCTAAATATGACTTGTGGATCAAATCTAAATGGCAACATCCAAAAACGTCTCCCTACTCTTTAATATGAGTTAAGGTACTACCTTAACTAGCTGTTAAGGTAGTACCTTAACTACTAGCATTAGCTAGCTAGCTGTTGTACGATACTATTTTTTCATGGCCAGCTAACGCTAAGGTTACAGCCCACATGTGATGTTTTAATTAAAGTAAATTAACAATTTCAACAGACTGTCAAATGTGTACTTATCTTTCTGTGTTTACAAACTAAATTAAAACTAATAACTAGAATTTTTTTAGAATGTTTTATTATTCAATTATATTTGTACTTATCTTTCTGTGTTTACAAAATAAATTAAAACTAATAACTAGAATTTTTTTAGAATGTTTTATTATTCAATTATATTTGTTTGTTTACATTTTATATCCTGCTTTCGCCGGATTTTGCCCTAATTGACAAAGCAACACTGAGCACACACACGGCAACTTTGCATCAGTTATTACGACTGTTAAGGTTATAGCTAACTAGCTAGCTAGATATCGCAAGGAGAGAACAACGTATGCTCACCTTACCCGGTACTCCTCGGTGGTCGGTACTGCCCTGCCAAAACCGACGGCTGAAGCCTTTTATGTAACCTATTCTTGTTTCCTCATAAGGAAAATCCACTTTCCATATAAGGGACCCGTAACCGAAAACCCACATAATAGTACACGCTAAGCTAAGGACGGAAGCAGAACTAACGTTAACGGTCAACGTGTTAGGACTGACTGTACACCTGCAACAGCGATGTTTTGGTTTTAACAGTAGTAACGCGCACTCATTTTTAGCTCTGTCCCAGGACTAGATGTTCAAATCATCTGTATTATGTAAGCACCAGACTGTTGGCACGCGTACTTCCGCTAAACAACTTTCAGTATAAAGCTTATTTTCCGATCATATATTAAACATTTTGAAACATTAACCATTTAGTGGGTTCTTTGCAGCTAATCACAATAGGGTACAATGTTGTTTTTCACAACGTTTTGTTTGTTCCTATGTCGTATCACTATGGCTAGTATTAAGAGCTTTTCGCTTTTATTTCGAAGGTAAATCGCCATTCTGCAATTACGTGATTTTTTATGTGAGGCAATGGGCCAGACACTGTCAAACCTGTCCAACTACAATAAGTTTTTATTTAAGTTAGCAAAATTGCCATAACACTGAGATCCATATAAATAAAGTTAATTTTATGTTATCTATTTGTTTTATGTTTGTCAGTTAACTATAATCGTTTTTAGTTATTATTTTACCACTTTAAGTTTGTTAAAACCAGGCATTCCAAAAATGTTCTTACCAGCCACTAAAAGTTGTATTCCACATAGAAGCTAAAGAAATGGTAAAATATTGATTTAAAAAAAAAAACTAGAGACAGCAATTTTTGAAGAAAGCATTCACATACACACGTAATTCATGTGTGGATGTGACCTTGAATAAAGGATTATATAAGCATCAGAAAGAATGTTATTCTTTTTTATGATTTGAATGACATATTGATTAATGTGTCCAAGTTCCTAGTTCTTCATAGACTACCTTTCACACCCATTCATTTATTTTCAATAAATGTCCACATGTGTAATGCATTTGTTAAAACATAAACTGGGACAAATAACCCAGTGAATATGGGCTTCAGTCCTGACACCAGGGGGTGCTGAGTTTCTATTACCCGCATTGTATTCATAGGGTGTTCTCCCAAATAACATGCTACCCATGTATGCCATGTGAGCACTGATTCAGAACCAAAACCAAGTAGACAGCCACAGTCTAGCCTGTAATTTCAGCTCAATGAAGAAGAGCCATGCTCATTTTTCTACCTCTGAGAGAATCTGGTCAGCAAACCTTTTATGTAAGTTACCAGCCTTGAGTTTGGAGAGGCAGATCTGTAGTTGAAATCCACAGCTGGGCTGGAAAATGCTGTCGAGGAAACATCTGCTACAAAGATACCCTTATTGTTCAAAGCAACAAAACCAAACCCAGTGAAGTGCAGCTGGTTACTGAAGGTCAACTCTCAGGTGGAAATGGGTGGAAATGTGTGTGAATTATGCAGAAAAATGTCATAGCAGCATAGGGAATTGTTGGGTTTCTGTAAATGACATCACAGAGTGCGGTCTAGACCTGTTCTTTTCTGAAAAGTGCAGTGAGACAAATGTTGTGATTTGGCGCTATATAAATAAAATTTAATTGAATTGAATAGCACTTCTCGTAATTTAAAGAATGTAAATACAGCTGTTTCAAATACTTAATGTTCCCTGCTGTGAGCATGATAGTTATAACTATAAACCTCTACAGAGCTACACAGAAGTGTACTTACATTCTGCTCCAAATTTTTGAACCACATGCACACATAATCATTATCTCATTTATTTGTGTTTTAACAAAAGCTAAAAAAAACTGTACATGTACTGTGGTGGGCTCACTTTTTTGTGAAGTATTTGTCTTTGACAGGGACACATTTGTAGGGGAAATTATTATGATGACAAACAACAGAGACAGACATATATACAGTACAGTCCCCTCTACAGTACAACCAGTTTGTTTATCTAGGAAAAGAGAAGCAGTTTTCATGATTTTTACTAGGTTAAAATCGGCAAATTTGTCATCGCTTGTTTGGAAGATGGAAAACAAAGATGTTGCAGTAGATATGAGAGGAATGGATGTGAAGAGAATTTCCTGGGAAAGCGTTGACTCTTTTAAAAGTGCTCTAAGCAATGTCAAGTGTGTTTTAGGCTTCATTTGTCGTCACATACAGCAAACATCTCCTCGCTATCCGTGAGCTGCCTGTCCCCAGAACACAGAGTTTACAAACGGCAACAAAAATAAACTGTGCCCACCTGCACCACAATGCATACACAAAACAGTGTTTCAGCGTTCTAGCCAATAACCAACAAGAAGGATTTGGGGGTGGGGGGTTAGTGTACGGAAGCACAGAAGGGATGGGACGTGATGAGGAGGAGGGAGGGGCAAGCTAGTCTTGTTTTGTTTGAAAATACTTCAACAAGAAGTAACGTTACCCCACATCGCTTAGAGCACTTTTAAACACTATAGTCTGAAGCTTTCAGTACTAATATTCACCGTGCAATTAAATGACTTCAAAACACCATATTAAATCTAATGTAATCAACTCTTTATTTCTAATGTAATCAAATGAGACACTATATCAGCACCATGATCAAAGTATATCAAATAAGTAATTATTGCAAAAACAATTTAATTAGTTCCTGTATGTGGCCTTGCCCTCGTGTCTTCCTCCATCAGCATTTTTCTCCCATTTTCCATACGTGTTACATTACCTTTGTTTCATTCTCATTAGCATTCTTCTGTTAATTCACTGGGGGAGGTGACAAAGACATTATAGCTTCCATTCAATTAGGAAAGTCTGCATTTTACCCCAAACATCTCATCTGATATTTCTTGCATTTAAAGGGGCACTCCACCATTTTTACACTTACAAGTCAGTTTATTTGAGATGATAAGAACTACACAGTATTTGGAAAGAGTTTTCTAAAAAGAATAAAAAAAATAAAATAAAAAAAATCGTTATCTCCGTAACCAGGTCATTCCTCTCTGGTTGAGCTCCTCTAGAGATTTCTTCAGTTAGAAGAATTTCTTTTTTCCACCAACCACCTGCAGAATTGTCTAACTAACCTCCAATATTACGGTGTTCTCCTGCAGCGATTGAGGTCTACAAAACCCATCCAAAGGTCTCCTACATACTGACTCACTCTAGGAGCAGTGGTTGCGCACAAAAAGAACTCTTGAACCTCTGACTCCATCTCTGCCGCCATAGTGAGGAATTGGTCAGCCGAGCCATAAAAGTCCACTATATGTAGAGAGCTGAGTTGAGTGGGCCATTTAGAGGCTCTGAGGCCTCAGACTGTTTGATCCTGAACTGCTCATATGACTCCTGAGATTTCTCTCACAGGCTCACATACAGGCACAGTGAATGCAGCCACATCTATCAACACTGTTGCACTTGCCTGAAAAAGTGATTCTATTCTGGGGAACTAATAATGATGATGTTAAGGACCGCAAGATAAGAAAGTCATTATAACCAAGTCAATATGATCTATTTTGACTCTGTTTTTACCTTGAGATGGCAAAAACCTCATTTGTAAAAATGTTGGACCAGCACAAGCATTGACGAATTAGAATAATAGAATGTGAATCATGTTCACATTGGCATGACGGATATTCTTCCTCAGTCTTCAAACAAGATGTAATAATAGAAATGATGATAAAATTGAAGGTTTTCATTGATGATAAACGCTGTATTTTCCTTTGTCTTAGCAGCAACAAAAGCCAAAAGCTGAAGTTTCTTACAAAAAGAATCCCTCTCAAGACAAAAGCCATCACTTGTCTTGGGAAATGTCTTTTGACTCAGACGGTGAAAATAAAATGAAAGAAGTAAAGACCATGTGGACTCTTCTATATTATTTTTTGCACCACTAAGAAGAGAGCAATCTCCCTGTTATTCATGAGGCATTTTTCACCAAAATTGGATTATTGCTGATCTTAACTTGTTTAATAATAATGAACCACGGGCTACTTATCCTCATTGACTGATATTAAATACTAAAACCTCTTACAGCAATGCAGTTAAACGTTATTTTTTTCCTCATTTAATTTTTAAATTAGATAAATTAAATTGGGGTCATTGTAACCTTTGAACTTTTTGCTCCAGTCATCCAATTTATATTTTTAGTCTTCCTTCATGTATAACTACCAAGATACAGTATATTCCTCACTTGGAAATGACATCACTGAAGGGATTTGAGATATTTCCTCCCCCCAAAATTGGTATAAATAAGGCTTAAGTCCAGTAGCTGCAATGAAAACTAATACTCTAAAGCTTCCTCAGGCTTAACCAAAGTCTATAACTTTATCAGCATGATTGAGTGAGAAACATGAAGTGTAATAAAAGGGACTCGGTTTTCTTGGCTGCAGGATTGTCCATCTTAAATTGATCTATAGCTGAATAGGTGGTAGACTCCAGGATGTGTGTGATGTAAACATGTCAATCTTTAATTTTAAAAGTAACATGACAGCAGAGAAAAATAAAAAGAAGAAGTTATGACACAGATCAGTGTTGGTACAACTTTGCCATTGGTAAAACCATTGAGTAAAAAACCCTGGATACTTTTTTATGGAATTTCTTTAAGGATATCTATTTTCCCATTTCAAATTATGTCTGTCTTAGAAAATATGCAACCATTCAAAATTACTTTCTGCTATACTCAGAAAATAGAGTGGGTAAATTACCTTTGCTCCCTTCTTAATCTAAATCCTTGATATTCAGTTTTCATAACGTCAGATGAAGTCAATGCTTTAGAATTCAATTGATGGCAATCCTCAAGCAATGAAAAGTGTCCCACATCTTAGTAGTATTCTATGAGGGCTTGGTGAAGATAAAAAGTGACAATGACATAGTTTACATTGCTGTTAACTTTGGGAAGAGCAAGGTCAGCATGTTAACATTACCACAATGTTAACCATATGCATTTTAGCCAGCTGACATAATGGTAATAAACACTAAACACAAAGCACAGCTGAGGCTAATGGGAATGTTTTTAGTTTTGGAAGTATTTGGTGAAAGATGAAAAGTCAGGGGTCACCATTCTTTTAATAATTTTTCCACTAGGGAATGTGAATGTCTACACCAAGTTTCATGGCAATCCATCCAGCAGTTGGATGAGAAAGTTCACTCTAAACCACAAATTTGAACCTCATGGTGGTGTTCAAGGAAACGCCAAGGGATCACCAATCATACCAATCAAATCATTAAGGCTCATCCTCTGGGCACCATGGATATTTGCACCAAATTTCATGCCAATCCATCTAGTAGTTGTCAAGACATTTCAGGGAGGCTCAAAATGTCTCGTTGTGGCACTACAGAACATGTCACCAAAGTCATTAAGATACATTTTCTGGAACCCATTAATGGTAAAATCTTCACAAAATTTAATGGCAATCCATTTGGTAGTTGTTAAGATATTTTAGTCCATACCAAAGTGGTGGGCCTATCAACTACCAGGCTGACATTGCCATACATAGAGCCACGCTACTAGCATGTCTAAAAAGCTACCCTGGAATAGGCTTCATTAATGTTGAATATTCTGGAAAGTCTGGCTACTGTGCTGGCATATTTTTTGGATTGCAAATAAAACTGGCTTGAGATGGAGGTTCAAGAGCAGAGATGAGTCAAAGCCAGAAATGGTGGACAGCTGGCTGTCAGGGCCAAAGTGAACTCATAGCCATATTTGGGCAGAGCCGGTGTTGGCGCTGATCCGGCTGAAGAGCCACAGAGGAGATGGAGCCAACATTGAGCCAGTGCCAGAGAAGCATTTTGAGTAAAAGCTGGAGCTGATTCCCATCCTGGAGATGAGTAGGAGTTGATGTCAGAGAGGGAGTTTCGCTTTTACAGAGGAAGCAGGAGCTGATGACGAAGAAGACGATGAGTGGAGTCTGAGTTGCGTCAGAGTGGAACCGACCAGATAATTGCTGGAGAAGAGCCAGCATAAAGCTGCTGGAATCTGTACTGAGAACTGAAGTGGGGGAGGAAAACTGAGAAGAAGAGGAGTAAGAAACTGGGGATTTATAAAAGTTTTCTTTCTTTCTTCCATTTTCTTATTTTTCTGATCTTATCAATGTGTTGAATTTAGAAACACAAAACAGTGTGAAGCTGATGAAGAAAGATGGTGCTGTCAGAGAATATGTTGAGCTTGGCAGGTGAAGAGGACTGATTTGTTGTGATGAAAGGGAGTCTGTCACTCTGGCTGGAGACTAAAGATTTGGCTCTGAATGTTTTTTTCTTTTTCTTTCCAATGTTCAGTGAACGCTTGAAATTTCATGAAAATGTGTTAATTATATTCATAACTCCGAGAGGATAAATTCTCATGATTTTGATTATAATCCTCAGACCTTTCTTCTATGACCACCACTGGATGCATTGGCATATTAGTTATAGTATAGACATTAATGCCCCACCTCAAGATGAATTAAAATCACTTTGATCCACTAACGTCTATTTAGAACCAAAAGAAAATTTGTCCATGAAGTCTTTTTCATCCTTAAATCCTGCTTTTAGACTTTTTACAGGTGGAACTCAAGGTGTAATGAGTTGGTCTTCTCTCTCTCTGCCTCAGTCTTTCCATTTTATTTTCTACTTTTTCCTAACGTCTAAGAGAATGGAGTCTGTGATTATGTTTATGTATCAGTGTAACACTATAAAGCAGAGCATATTCATGAACAGAATACCATGACATTGTAAAAGCACTGGAAGGTAAAAAAGAATGCAGCTCAGAATTTATGGAAGCTCACTCAGATGTATCATCTCTATATATGTGTCAACTTACATCAGAGCCCATTTAAAAAAGGGTATAGCAGTCTGAGTAAATTAAGTCTTGTTGTTTTATGAAGGTTTTTGATGTATGTGCTTTTTAAATTAGTTATCACTGACTATAATGATGAAAAACAGATGCATTTCCACTTTCACAGATCTACTAAATATCATCTAAAGCCTCTTTTGGACCAGGTAGTTACAGGAACGTAGTTATAGGAATAGTCCACTTCTAAACAGTTCTGCAAACTACTCTCCCCCAAAACCGTTTTTTCCATTTGCATTTGCCCTGGCCAAGTGGCCGTAGGAATTGGTAGGAGGGTTAAGGGAGTGACGCATGCACAGCAGCGGTTTTTATAGTGTCGTCACTTGACTTTAGCACCACATACAACAACAAACCACAAAAAAGACTAGGCTGGAGTACTTAACAAAGAAACACAGAAGACAAAGGCTCCAGCATAATATGATCATAATTAATACGATGGAAGAAGATAGAAGAGCAGAGCGCAACAGGCAAATGAAACAACAGGTAAGTTTAACTAGCCTTAACAATTAGCTGGATGAATGCATGTTGTTTGTCTTATGAGTTAGCATACGTAGGCAAATTGCAATAGACAGTGAAGAAGATGTACTGTTTGGGTTTCGGACGTTGCTAGGTCACTAAGGGTTCCTATGCGAAAAAGAGAGAATACTGAAGTAGGAGCTGAAAGAGTTACGTGATCTGTGGTCAGAGGAACTTAATCCCCAAATTGGTCCAGTTGGAACACGAGAAAAAAAGGGTTCTAGGAACGTTATGGTTTAGGAACTGCAAAAATCCATCCGGTCGGAAAGAGCCTATAATGGTTTAAAGTGCTGAACATGTGTTCTACACTCAGCTGATTTTAATAGAAATTTTACACGTCTTACACAGGGCTGCCGATTGAATGTCCTGCAATATCACTTAAAGAAATAGTTTGACTTTTGGGAAATACACTTATCCGATTTATTGCCGGGAGTTAGATGAGGAGATTATTTCATATCTGTATGAGTAAATGTGACCGGTTGTTCTAGGTCTGTTTTTTATTGATATCTTTTGGTTTCTTTGGTACATGTCTTAGTCTCATGGCTCATGGTGAGGTTATTTAAAGGTGGTTTCATTGCTGTAGTATCCTACTGAAGTGCTGTAGAGGTGTTGGAAAGTGGATTTTTAATGGCTTATTTTGGACAGAGTCCGGTTGTTTGCCCCTGTTTCCAGTCTTAATGCTATGCTAAGCTAACTATCTCCTGGCTGTATCTACTGCATACTTTAAATGATGCACAAACGCATCACTAAACCTGACATCTGTTATTTTTTTTTACTCGTTTGGACATGTATTGACATTTTCATTATCTGTAAATGAAAATGATTCTATACACCACCGCCTTGAACCTATTACCACTTGCAGACTCCCATTCTTTCACCCACAATCTCCTTTTTTGTTTTATTTTATTGTTAGTGCTGATAGCACTGATTTATATAAGCGCTGAAGTGGAGGCACACATGGAAGGGAACCAGTTTGTAGCTTACAGTGATGAGGTAGCCAAGACTGTGTGATGGGTCAGATTGGGAAATTTAGCTAGGCCACCAAGGAAGGTAATTGTTTTCCAGGGATGGCAAGGGTTACATGGGAAAGCTAAAGGAATAAAAGGGAATGAGTATGGAGACTGGAGAGGAATGGATATGAGAAGGTAAGCAGCATAAAGAGACATCCTCTCCTCATCCTCCTCCTCCTCCTCTTCTTCTTCTGTCATTTGTATCACTTTGTCCCTCCTCCTTTTCTCCTCCCGTTCCTTGTCCTTATCAGATACGTGAGGACGCCATCTTTCTAAAGATGCCACTAGACATTTCCAATAACTGTGTGTGTGTGTGTGTGTGTTTGTGTGTGTGTGTGTGTGTGTGTGTGTGTTTTCATGACAGTTATGGGAGCTTGTCATCGTGCTCCTCTAGATCAATGGAGCGCAGTTGCCTAGCAACCTGCTGATCGGGAGGAAGGAGGCGGGGAGAGAGAGGGTGGCATAAGATTAGAAGAGGGAGAGATGGAGAGGTCTGGAGAGGGAAGAGGGAAGGGAAGAAGGAAGAGAAGTGGATGAGATCAACAGTAAAGAATGCTGTGGTCGGATGACAGGAAATAAGACTGTAGAGCTTAGCGTGTCAAATCTGTCTTTGTGTGTACTGTAAGGGGAGGGTGAAGTGGAGGGAGGTGGTAGGTGGTGTGAATGCCTGAAGTGTGTGTGTGTGTGTGTGTGTGTGTGTGCAACAGTAGTTTGGGACTGATGAGTTAACATTGATACTATCATGCTGAAATAGAACATCAAAGCGCTACCATGGTGATGCCAGCAGCTCTCTCTCTCTCTCTCTCTCTCTCTCTCTCTCTCTCTCTCTCACTGCCTCTCATTTAGCTGCTGATTTAATTATCTTTATCTTAAAGGGGAACAAAGTGGTTAAATGCACTACATTGGGAGGGAGCGGTGGTAGAGATAAACACTTGGGAATGAGCGAGATGAAGGCATGAACAATGGAGGGGGAACTTGGAGGGAGATGAATTTGGACTGGAGGAAATGAGTATACGGGTGTAAAGAAGGAGAAGGGAGGTGAGCAAGGACAAAGCGAATGAAACAAGAGCAAAAGAGAGATGGATGGAAAGACAGCCAGATGATCAGGTGTTGGTTGGCCTCATGAGAGATGCGCACATATGCTCCAGATCGCCTATGATATTTACACAGTCTCCCTCTCTCTGCGAGGAGGAGGAGATGGAGGGTGTGAAGAGAGGATGGGGTGTCATTATAAATGAAAAAAGAGGGAGGGAGGGAGGGATGGAGAGACAAAGGAATAGCTGTACATCCCAGAGCTATACTCTGTGACTGAGTTAGAATAACATGTGGAGGCAGAGTGGCTGTTAAACTTTATGGAGGATTGAAAATGGACAATTAGCATCTCAACGATCTCACTGTCACCTGGAACATTCTCCCCCGTTGTCATAGGAACCCTCCTCTCCTTGCTCACACTTCCTAATTCATGCTACCTCTCTCCGCCATGGCATTCAAGCACGTATGCCCCTGCACACATACAGACACACAAATGAGCCACTTTGTGTGTATACTCAATACAAACCATATTTGCTGTTTCTGGTCCCAGGCTGTTTTTCATTAAGGGGAATTTTATTGCTACAGCATGCGATGACGATCCAGACAATAGAGTGTGTCCAACTTTGTGGGAGCAGTTTGGGGAAGGCCATTTCCGGTTTCGACATGACAAAGTCATCATGGTTTTCCAAGAACTTGACTGGCCTGCACAGATCCCTGACCTAGACCCCATCCAACACCTTTGGGATAAACTGGAACACTGACTGCTAACCAACACCCAACATTCCTACTCAAGCTCACTAATGCTCTTGTAACTGAAGAGGAGCAAATCTCTGCAGCCAGGTTTTAAAATCTTGTTAAAAGCCTCCACAATGTCTGTGAAAGCAGCAGATAGATAAATGTCAATTTACCAGGCGTTGGCGTTTAATATAACATTTAAAGATGAACTGAACTGAACTGAAAGAATAAACGTTGATATCGTGTTGGTTATGATAATTAAAAATAAATTACACTGAAAATTTAAATTAAATCAATCTAGCTATTTTTTAAGCAACACAAAAATTACGTTTGTTAGTATTAGAACGCTGACAATATCAATGACGTCACTGGCATGGTATATAGGCAACGGCTGCAGCATATTATATACTCCACTTTCAGTTGATTTTCTAGGAAAAGAAAGTAAAACATTTCTGATTCCAGCTTCTTAAATGTGAATATTTTCTAGTTTCTTTACTTCTCTTTGATAGCAAACTGAATTTCTTTTTTTCTTTTTTGTTGTGGACAAAACAAGACATTTGACAACGTAATTTTTAAAAAACAATTCTGACATTTTATAGATAAAATCAATTAATCAGTTTTATAATTGACAGATTACTGCTTGGGTATCTGCATACTTTCGGCCATATAGTGTATGAAATCCCATTGCGGTTTACTCATTATGCATGTGTGTAGTATTCAGTATGTGTGGCCAGGTACTGTACGTAGGTGTATCCACTTTCTTAGATCTCTTTCTTCGCTTCGCTCTGTCAGGCCCATTTAGCTCTAGGCATTAGGACACTGGAGTGTTCTCCTTATGTGCTGTGCCGTTGTCATGACATTTTCAAGGCCACAAGGTCAAAGGTAAAAGGCAGCGATGTGTTCCTTGTTACTCGTTTCCTATTTTATTATCTGCTCTTAAAGTCTGTTCCACTGCACAAAACTGCTCTGACCCTTGACTCCTTGCCGCAGGCTGAGAGTGGCTGCATTGCCATGACAACCATAGCCGCTCGTAGGTCAAGATTTATGGCCATTCTGATGCACACAGACACACACAAAACTATGCACATGCACACACACTTAAACGTAAGTCAGTGGTGCGAGGGCTAATGAACTATGGATCTTGAGGGTTTTTTCTTCCCTTTGGCCATACATTTAAGCAAGCCCAGCCCTCACACACACCTTCTCTCTTCTCATTCAACCTCTTCACCCAGTTCTGCACACACACACACAAACACATACACACACAGACACACTGACAGGCTTTGTTTGGCTCTTGTCGGTCACTCTCCATCTGCTGGTCAGATGATCAATGCTAATGCCTGTTGAGAGTTTTAATGACACATAGATCTATACACAGATGGACTGCGCGTTTGCTCTTGTTCTTGCGTGCATGTGTGTCTATGCACATGTGTGGGCATCCATGTGTGCATGTTTGTGCACATGTGCTATTGTTATTTGTGTTAAGAAATTGCCATCCTTTGATGAGGACAGGTCGGCGCTATTGTTATAAATGAGAGTAAGATTGCAGGGAGGTGACCTCTCCTACCTCACACACAGAGACAAACACACACGTACACACAGATATACACACATGCACACGTGGCTGTTTGCGCTATTGGCAAGTGGAATTAGTAAATGTATGAGCTACACAGAAACTCATTACAACACGATTAGAGACAAACCTCCCATTTAATCTCATTTAGAAAAGGGTGGTTGCCTGTCAAACACACTCTCACACACACACTAACTCACTTATGCGCATGCACAGATGCACACACTGTACTTACACAAAGATCTCCCTCTCTGTATGAATGACAGCAGAGGTGTCAGTCTGACTCATAAATTGATACCCTTATGATCATATGTTCACAGCGCTGTATAAGTACAGTTTTTTAAATGACATAGTAAGTCTTCGACATGCATATAATCCCACATGCCAATGTTTATATCATACCGCCATTAAAAAAACAGAGATTTCTCTACACGTGGCACTTTGAGTCCACCCTTCCTCATCCCCATTTGTTCTGTTTGTCACTATTCATAGCACAAACTAGGTAAACCGCACTGTCTCAAGCTCAGCTCCAAACACTGAAGCACAAACTGACATAAAATGCAAGCACAAAATATGGGCACACAAACACAGACACACATACCCGCTGGATGCTGACAGATGAGTTTTTATTTTTGGCTGTATATTCTCTCTGCTGGCAGTTCAGACACACACACACACGCACACATATATAAGAAAATATGTATACACACCCAGAGACACACATATACAGTGACCTTCTCTCTGCTGAGTAGGCAAAGAGTCAGGGGTCACTGCCTGCTGTCAGCCTGTCAGAGAGAGGAAGAGAGAGGGGAAGTGGGAAGAGGCAGAGGAAGAGTAAACGTGGTTGAAGGAATGTAGAGAATGGAGCTCCACCGCCTCATCATTCAATAAAGACTAATGCAATCAGAGGCGGCCCATATCTGTCACGGTTAATGTTGGCTGATAGAGTCGCAGCAATTTCTAATGCTCATGGTATAATGCATTTTCCTGTGCCTCTTACAGACTGATGATGCATCACATCACGCCTTGATGGCTCTTGTAGAAACAGATAACCTGCTCTGCAGCATGCTAAATGATGCCGCCATTATGCCTGACCATTTCGCTTGTTTTTATCTTAATCGGCTACAAAGAAGTTTCATTCCATAATCCATTTAAAAAACAAAAGTTACCTGAAGTTCATTGCTCAATCTTTCAGAATTATTGCACGTAATTATATGTTCTGTTATCATTTTGTCAAGCAAAAGCTATGCTCCCACAAAGACCACAAAGGATATCTGTCACTTCAGCAATCACTTTTTTAAAATGGATTTTAAATGTGAATATATTTTCAGAATGTCTTTGTTACAAAAATATCCACATGATCAAGCCTTATAATCAAAGTCATGAAAATGTAATTTTCTCAAAACAAGACTAAAACTGCCTATGTGATCAGATTTCAACCTGTTTCCAAAATAAATAAGTTTGTTCCAAGAATTTTCTAGAATTAAAATGTAATTTTATTTTTATTCTAATGCAGCAATGTGCCTCATTCTTTTGAGATACTGTATTTTTAGAACATTCTAATAAGTGATTTGTTTTGGGAAGAGGTTGAGAATATTTGCACTGGCAGATTTGTTTCATTTATTTCAAGAAAACAACACATTAATGGCTCAATAGACAAGAGATCTAGACTTTTGCCATATTTTTTAGTATTGAATGAACATCTTATTGTATTCTATGGGGATTATTTGATCAATAGTTTGTTTCACATTAACATTAAGTTTTTTTGTCAGAGCAGTAATTCAGATTAGATTGTTTACCTTTTCTTTGTGCATATTTCTCCACACTGAAAATGTGCTTCTACCATAACGTCCTGTGGTGATTTCATTGCACATGGACGAGATGGAAGAACGTTATTATTTGATAATGCCATTTGGTCCAAAAGGTCAGCCTGGAGGAAGGGGGGGGTGAAAGGGGATAAGGGAGAGAGAGAAGGGGGAGGAGTAGTGTGTAAGTGGATTTGAGCAGTTGTGGTGGTGGCAGTTAGACCAATTGGAAACCAGGTGCTGATGTTGAGAGTTTCCATAGTAACTCCTTCACTTCCTCCCAGTCTCATTTTCCCCACTACCCAGCACTCCCTTCCGTCACACATATGATCATACATGAAAACATGTACACAACTGCATACTTATCCCAGCGCTGGTCTCCCTGGTCAACCCATATCTGCTGCTCAAATCAATTTGCGCCTTCAGGTTCCAGCTGTGTGGTGATACGATATACTACCTCAACCTTTAAAGCTGCCTCTCTGCCAGTCGCTTGCCTTGCTGGAACAAATATATACATAAGCAAATATCTCATAGCACCAAACAGCCAACGCTGCAAACAGACACGGCTATATATGACAACTACTGTACTAAACCAGGAGTGATGTATGTGTGTGTAGTTGAAGGCTACACACCGTACACACCATGTACTGAATACTGTTCCATTCATTGTTTCTGTGAATCTTGAATCAGCATCTCCGATCAGGTCAGGGCTGTTCTTTTTCCAGGAAGCCCCAGCCTTCATTTGCCAATGTTCTATCTGTACTATTTCTGCTTCTTCAGCTCCAGCAATTGATGAAGGTAGGTGTTAAGGCAGAGTAAAAGGAGTAAAGCAGATGTGCTGGCTAGTCAGAGACAGACATGTACATATTGAGGGACAGAGAGAAAAAGAGCAGCAGCTGGCCCAGGGGAGAACACCTCTGAGCCGGGCTAAACACAGCTGGAGTCCCTCCCTGGGAAAGGCTGGAAAAACAAGGTGTGCGTATCTGCATTCGTTGATTATCTTGCATGCGGTTGTGTAAATGTGAAAATATGTCTACATGTAGCATGAAAATAAATAGGCCTACATTACATTACATACCCAAAAGTATCTGAACGTTACACCAATGTGTGATTGTTCTATGTCTAAAGCAACATGCCCTCCCAAAGAAAACAATGTGTAAGCCTCAGTGGGATCTCATGTGCTATATGTCCAAACGTATGGAAATCTCGTTCCAAAAACATGGGCATTAATATGATGCTAAGCCCAAAGATGTTGAATACGTTTCTCCATTATGGACCAGATGTTTTGCATTTGGGCATAGTTATGTTGAACAGGAAAGGGCCGTCCCCAAACAGCTGTAACTAAACGTAGCAGGCTACACAAGTAGGCTACAGCGTCCATATACTTAAATAAAGTGTATCCAGAACCGTATTAATTCAGATGATTTAAGTGTGTGTTCTGTGTGCGGTTGTAACTATGTGTAGGCTACTGTACATTTTGAAGGTATTTATCTGTTTCCTTTTTTATTTCGTCCTTCCCCCCACACTTCACTGAATCGCTGACTTCAGAGGTAAAGGCCATCGTCGCTGTCACTCACGGATTAAATCATTCGGATCTACCCCGGTTCTCGCCTTATTTTCTGCCTCCGGTAATTGCGTTTCTGTTTCGTGCGGGCGGTGAGTGCGCGCTGTGCAAGGTGCTGCAGCAACGCGCGGCCCCGCCCATCCCCTCTACCTCACTCTCTAACATACAGTCTTTTTCTCTCTCGCGCGACCACGTGACTTTCCCTCTGTCGAGTCTCGCGGAGAGCATCAGACTGCACCTTTTCCTCCTCAAGAGGACGGAGAGAGAGGAAAGAGAGAGACGTTAAGTCAGACAGAGAGAGAGAGAGAGAGAGAGAGAGAGAGGAACGAGAGAGAGAGAGAGAGAGAGAGGGGGGGAAGAGGAAGAGCAATAGCACCTTGTCGCCTGGAGGCGAGCCTGTGATAATTTTGTCCCTGCCCGGTAGACCGGCTATATCTACCACCAGGCGCGCGGGTGCTGTCCCCTCTCTTGCGGCTTTGAGATTCTCCTCAAATAGGAAGGGAAATTGATGAGTCGCGCACCGCACTGTTGCCACGGAACCACAAGATGTGCGTGAGGTAGGTCGATCTTCTAGCCTATATGTGCCTGGATTGAGTAAAACCTGCGGTTGAGCTGTTTATTATTATCCGGGCGAGGTTGTAAAATTACAGTTACAGGTTGTGTTTTCAATTAAAACAGTAAGCGTGTAAAAAAAAAAGTAATTACCGTGTTAACGGTTAGCTAAGCTGTAGTAAAGTGCCGAGACTGAACACCCGGTGTAGTCAAGTAGCAGCTAGCGGGCGCGTTGGAGAAAAAGGGAGAGAAGGTATGGCCGCAAATCGAGAATCGATATTTCAACCGCATTCATTCACCTAGTCTATCAATAACTGTGATGTCGCCGCTTTTCACCTTTCAAAGATTCACGGAGCCGAAACTGTAAAGCTTACCGTGTGTTGTGCATTTACAGCCAATGTTTGTTATGTTGTGTGTGAATGTTCAGTTATAAATGAGCTCCGAAGCCGTTAATTCGATAAAACGAAGCAGTTTGAGTCATCCGCCGCAGCGGTGCTGCTCCCGCTCTTTGTGATGGAGCTAACAGAATTATTGTTCTCCCCCGTTAGTAGGCTAATGCCTTTTCAATAAAAAAGACAAACTAAAAAACAAATGTCTTTAGCTAATGTGAAACGTTTTCAGAAGTGCTAAAAATAAGATGCTTTAAGACGATATGTCAGTCTCAAGTTTGCCACCTTATCAAAATCTCCTGCGGCATGATGGGGGCTCTACTGAGGAGGTGCTGTTTGTGTATGTCTCTAAGTGTACGCACGTTCCTACACTGTATGCCTGTGTGAATGCATGTAGGCTATGGGCTGTGTGAAAATAAAAATTGCTATTGCGTTCATTATGTTCTATAACATTCTTGATTTGGGCCTGTTAAATGTGTAATGTGAAAATATGATATGTGTGTGTGTGTGCGTGTGTGTGTGTGTGTGTGTGTGTGTGTGTGAGCACAAAAATTCATGAGAGTGAGTAATTTGAGAATAATAGCAGGCTTGGCTTGTGTATGCTGTGTGTGTGTGTGTGTGTGTGTGTGTGTGTGTGTGTGTGTGTGTGTGACCCTGGTTGATTGTGCCATCTCTGTTCTCTCTGTAGGTCGCTGGAGAGAGTGATGACGTGGCAGTGAAAGACACAGACCTCACACACACACACACACATACACACACACACTCACACACACACACACACACACAAGTCTTGCCCTACTAAGACAAGGAGGAGGGAGAGAATATTCTGCCATGATGGTGTAATTTCTCTCCATTACCAATGTGTGAGCCAAACACTCAAACACACACACATACACACACACACTCATACTCTGTTGGGAGTTGCCTTCATGGGGGATAAGGCCCTATCTAGGGCACAGAGATGGAGTACACATCTTATTTGTTACTTGTCTAGCACTCACGCAGATGTACACACAAATACACACACCTGGAATCTCACATGTCAGAAGTGAATACTGAAAGACTGAATGGAGTGAAGACATTAAACATATCAGAGAAGACACCAACACTAGGCAAGGCAAAAGAAGATTCCTCAAGTGTGCTGTAAGGACTGAGGGAGCTGCTGTTTGACCCTCCCTCTGGAGCTCTATTGTAGGAACCTCGATTACCAAGAAAGTAGGGTGCACCTGAGACACATAGCCAGTGTTTTACAAAGTGCCCTACAGTTGTCACCATGAGCTGTAGGCTAGAGGGAACACCCCAGCTCTAGCCTCTATCTCTTCCAGTGTGTGTGTGTGAGAGTGAGAGCGAGTGTGTGTATGAGTGTGATGGCTGTGTGTGTTTGGGCGGCAGCCCCCCTGGTCTTCCTGGGGCTGTGCCTGTGCAGCGTGGGAGGCCAGGCCCAAGGGGAGGTCCTGGAGTTCGGAGGTGTGTCCAGCCAGTGGGGGCGGTTCCCAGTGTGGAACGCCTGCTGCGAGAGCGTGCTGAGCTTCAGCCTGCGGACTCACAGCCAGGAGGGCCTCCTGCTCTACCTGGATGATGAGGGCTTCTGCGACTTCCTGGAGCTGCTGCTTCTCCATGGCCACCTCCGCTTGCGCTTCTCCATCTTCTGTGCTGAGCCGGCAGAGTTGCAATCAGGTGTGGCGGTGAGTGATGGGCACTGGCACGCAGTGCGTGTCAAGCGGGACTGGAGGAACACCTCGTTGGAGGTGGATGGACGATTGGAGGGATGGGCGGAAGTGAAGAGCAAGAGAAGAGACATGACAGTATTCAGCCACACCTACATGGGCGGGGTGACGCCAGAGCTCCACTCCTCGCCACTTCGCCTCACATCCCCTTCGGTACGGGAGCACCCTGCCTTTCGTGGCTGGATCACGGCGGTGAGTGTCAATGGCTCACTGGCGACGTTGGAAAGCTCAGAAGGTGTCACAGTAACAGCTGGCTGTGGCCCGGATCACCAGTGCCAAAACGGAGGGGTGTGCAGCGTGGTCAACGACCAGGCCGTCTGTGATTGCTCCAACACCGGTTACCAAGGCAACGACTGCAGCGAAGGTAAGGCCCAGAACCACGCTGACCCATCATATACATCTCATCCTTTATATACACACACATACACTTGAATACACACATGAACAGTTACGTTTGTGGATCCATATCTCCAAATTACATCCAACTCCAGACACCAGGTCCTTCTGTGTAGACATCTATTTTTCATTCACACCTTCAAAGCTGCCTTCTATTGGCGCGTATGGACCAGCAGCCTTTACAAACAGTGCAAGACATGCATACTGATTATGTTAGATATTGATTTTTTATTGCTGCCAATGACTCTCAATTTAGTATGTATCTCCAGAACTCAGTGTTAAGCCTCCTCACAAGAAGTGGAGTCAGTTTAGTGAAGCTGGAGCTGAGAGTTGAGAACAGCTGTTCTGAGCTGCAGTCAGACCGTCGAGCTTGAGAGTCTAGAGAGCTGAGACAAATTCCTGAAATTCAGTGGAAACAGTTACTTGGCTAAGCCTTGATGGGCTCAGTTGGTGTGTTTGGCAAAACACAATAACCACATAGATCCAGTATGGATGTGTTGTTGGCTCGTGTTGAGAGACTTTAATTGGAACTAGGCTAAGAGGCTGGAAATCAGTGGTTGTTATGTACATGGCTGACACCTGGCTGCCTGTGTTAATGGACTTGCATTGATTATAGATGGCCTTCACAGGTGCAAAACATAGGTTGTTGAAATGAAGTGTGTACAATATATTGCCTGCCATTAATGTTAAACAGCTTGCAGCCTGTTAAGATGCTCTGTTTGTGTGTTGTGTGAGCGTTGCATGTGTTGTTATGCATTATAAAAGAAGAAATAGTGTCCTGTCAGTAGTACTTTATAAATATGAAGAACTGTAGCAATAAACAGCCATAAGAATAAAGCCTTTATGTGGAAGAGGCAAAAGAAAAATGCTGTTTCACAAATGATTTGATGTCTCAACTCTTCAAGAATACCCTCCCTTAATAATGTCAAACAAGCCCTTGGTCAATACAAGTGCCAATATACAGGGCACTCTAAGCATGGCCATTACAAAAATGAAACAGCTGCTTAATGAACTCAGCTACTTTGTTATGGCCAGTACTGCAAATGCTTTCATTTCCCACTGCTTAGTTGTGTGTGTCATCAGATTTGCCTCAGTTCATTCAAGAGCAAATCTACATGCTTAATCAATAGCGCTCTCTACTCCTGTATTGGTTTTCTTCTTTTTGATGCCAAAGATACCTTTCAGCTTTGCCTCAACCATTGATATGTTAATGACACCAATGCATCTGCCCAAAAATGGCAGAGTGGCCTTGCCGTGCCACAATTTGTCACGGAGCTGACCTCACACTTCACCCAGCACCGCTGTCAGCATCATCCTTTTAGCCACCCACCAAATCACACCCTAGCATTTAGTGGGCAGTGGGATGGCCTAGGTTACCATGGAGACAGGACTAATATGGAGACCTCATGCCAGGAGTGTTTCTCCATCCTTGCTCTTCCATCCGTCTTTCCTCCCTACCCCCATTCCTCAGCTGCTTGCTGCCCACAGCTGCCTCAGCTCGTAGTAACTTCAGGCATCATGTCTGCCACACAAATCTACTGTATTTACATGTTTGTGATGGTGAATGAGTGTGTTTGTGTGTTTGTATGTTTATGTATGACAGGCATACTTAACATGTCTGTCTGGACCACTGGTCTTAATTTTTCAAGCAGGTGGGGAAGGTAGCTGGTGCGTTATACTTACTACTACCAAAATGAGTTGTCGATTGACAGAGAAATAATTAATTATTTAAGTAGAGTTGCAATGATTAGTCAATTAATCAATAAGGTAGAAAATTAGAATTGATATTTTTTTTAAGCAAAAATGACAAACTGATGGTTGAATAAATCAGACTATCTGAAGACATCAGTTTGGGCTGTGGAAAATCAAAAATGTATAGACAAAACAAGTAAGTGATTACTGCAGATCATGAAAACAAGTGTTAGTTGCAGCCTCACATTTAAGTTACTTATAAAGTGAAAATGCCTGGTTTCAGTTTTAAAAATGTGAGGATTAGCTGCTTTTCTCGGTTTTGTATTATTGCAGATTGATTAACTATGGGTTTTGGACAGTTGATCAAACGAAACAGAAGACCTTGCCCTGTGCTCTGAGAAATAATGAATGGCATTTCTCACTATTCTTTGGGCATTTTAGTTATTTGAAGTTTTAATATTTTTTTTTATAAGTTATCAATTGATAAATCTAAGTCATTGACAGATTCAATGATAATCAAAACAATCATTATTTGCATTACCAGTTCTCGCTTCTGAATGAGGGGTGGAGTCTATATTCACAAAGTGACAGGTGAAGCTATGATCTGCTCTCTGCAGAAACTTAGTGCGGTGCTGAAAATTATGTGTCATCCAAGCCAGTCTAATCCAGTCTGCTGTTTTTTGCTGCTGGTTAGGGCAAATTGGGAGACACAGACCGCACTGACACACAGAAATTACCTGCTCAAACACATGTAACACAAACATGGAGAACCACATTCACACAGTGTGCAGTCTCCAGCACCACCATTAGTCACAACACCACTGGTGTACCTAACAGCGGTGTAGCTCTACTGGCTAAATGGGAGGTGCAGACATTTTACATAAAGGCTCTCACTAGATACACTACCTGCATTGGACTGGCACTTTCTCGCACAATAAGAAGCTACTTAAATCTTTTAAGGGTTTAACTGTTTTATATTTCTAGAGATGAGCTCACATTTTAAATGTGAGGTATGCCAAGTGTTGCTATGTAGAACAAGTGCTAAAATCTTTTTTTTTTTCACTTGGTAATAGTGGCCGGTGTTAGTAATAGTAGTCTCATCAAATGGTTCAAGTTAGGAGCTCTGCTTAGATGGATGTACATGGGGTGAGTAGTACTGTATGTGGTTGTAGTACTTTGCTGTCATATGAAATCATATAGTATTACCAGAATACTTTCTGCTTATATTCTGCATTGGCTTCTGAGATTCACATTTCAAAGTTGACTGTAGGTGGAAATTGCTGCAGGGTTTAGTGCATGATGGTTAGTTGATTGTGGAAATTGAGTGTAGCTTAATGGCTGGTTTTTAAAGGTTACTTCATGTCTTTTTTCTGTTACTCACTGGTGGTGATATTAGGGTAATTCATGGACATTAGTTCAGGAAAGTGTTTCAAGGGACAGAGCTATTCATGTAAACTAGCAGCAGCAAATGGGGTTAGTTAACAAAATCATAAACCATGCACAACAGAATGCAACAACAACAATACAAGAGTATTCCCTATGCCTGGTTCTTATCTCATACCAACTTATAGTATGTCAAAAGAAATCTTTCTTAAGGTGCACTAAGGCACTCAAAGGCAATTTCAAAGGTTGTATCTTAGAGAAAGTGGATTGGATATAAAAGCTCAGGTCAAATGAAAAATGAATGAAGAACAAAATATTATGTTTTCGGCATCTAAGGTTCTGTGATTAAATTGATAGTATATGGTGGAACCGTAGCTGCCTCCTTAAAAATTGGGATAATGTATGAATCCATGAGTCACGCAGAGTCGGTATGAATGTTTATCTCTTATATAGTACCTTAAAATTATTTTATTTTGAGCCTAGCAACCTCACTGAAGCTGCACAATAAAGCTGAGATGAAATTATAACCCTCTGAAAATTAGAAAAGAAGTCTGTTATGAATTTTTAATAGAGAATGAGTATGCTTTCCTACAGGAAAAAATTGATCCTTAGGACCCCGTTTGAAGCCAGAAATAAGTAATTTGACTGTGGCAGTGCTAGTTACCGTACAGTTTACAATTACACAATATCTTCAAGGCTCCCTAATGATCCACTTTTATCCACACTCATATTTTTGCAGATTTCCGACAGGCTTGGGAACATTTGGAAAGTAATATAATATTATTATATACTGTGAGCTTTTTTTCCTCGCCCCTAAGACACTGTATTACATCTTTCAAATCAGGAGGAAAAGGTTGTTCCAAAGCACAACAATATGTCAGTTTTGGAGAAAAAAAATAAGAATTTGACATATAGTGAATAGAGTCTGGGCATGGCTTTGCATAAATGTAATTACTGTCTAAGCCATTCTGCCCTCCAGTGAAGGCAGAGTGAACCTGGCTTGTTAGGCTCGGCCAGGCTTGCATGGTCCTTGAGGGCAAATTGCTGTTAGCATGCTAATGGCTCCACCTGTTTCTGCCATGCTACTAGCACAAGGGCAGAGGCACACACTTACACACATATGCACACACACACACACAAAACATACACACACACACACACACACACACACACACAAAACATACACACACACACACACACACAAAACATACACACACACACAAAGTCCCAGTATTGAACCATGCATGCTCCTCGCCTTCCTGCACTGCTAATCCATCCCTACATATTTTGTATTTTCCTGCTATTTCACATCATTATTACTGACATATTCATTGTTAGTGTATCTGTATGTGTGGAAGACAGAGAGAGTAAGGGAAAGGTTGTGAGCCTGTGTGTGTGTGTGTGTGAGTGTGTGTGTGTGTGTGTGTGTGTATGTGTGTGCGTGTGTGTGTGCGCGTGTGTGTGTGTGTGTGCGTGCGTGCGTGTTTTTGCGTGTGTGCATGCGTGCGTGTTGCATGCTATCTGTCGGGGGCTCTGGAGAGAGGAAGCGGCTGCAAGGTAAGTTCTGGGGTAAACGGCTCCTGAATCCAAACATAGAGGTAGGAAAGTATATTTTCACCCCTTCTACATCTACAAGTGTGGGTGGTATGAGTGTGTTCTCTTATGTAAGTGTATACTGTATGTACACGTGGAGTCATACAGAGAGATTGTGCATTTTTTAAATGCAACAGTATATATATATATATATATATATATATATACACACAGACAAACCTCAGTTTTGGCTACCAGCATGGTATCCATTGTGACGTTTGCGTGGACTTTGCATGTATATTACCACGGCAACCCTGGACAGGTATGCATGTACAGTAAGTAGCCATGGTAACCCAAGGGCTTAGCATGCATGTTAATGAATGTCTGTCTCTCTCTTTCCTCGCCCGGCCGTGACACCTTTCCAGAGCACATCTACACTCCAGGTAGGTTGCACTTCTATCTATCTGTCTTTCTCTCACTTCTATGTCTGTCTATATTTAAGTTTCTCTTCCTGCTCTTTATTCAAACATCTATTTCTTTGCTTCTCTATCTGACTCCCTCTTTCCATGTTCTTAAATGTATTCTTAAATACACATTTCTTTAGCTCCATAACCATCTTATGTTCACCATTCCACTCTACTCTCTCCCATTTATATATTTTTCATGTCAGTCCTTTACATTCTTCTTTCTGCCCTTCTTGTTCTCATTACATCTTCTATTGTGGAAATACAGGTCAAGGTAGCCAGCGTAAATGTATGTTGGTCTGTGTGGGTGTGTAGGGGTTGGATGCTGACATCTGGTAAGTTCCACATCCCATGTGTAATCATCTGAAGTGGCTCTTGCCTCAAGGTTACAGAGACATAATGTAGGCACACACTAGTACTGTACTGTATACGAGCGGCTGTGTGCATACGTCGTCTATGTGCGTACCTGTTTGTGCGTAGGAATGCAGCCTAGGATGAGTAAGTGTCTTCAAAGCGAGTTAGAGGACTTGTACACACACATGCACACACACTTTTACACAGAGAACGTTAGCCTACACCAGCATGTCAGACTCCTGTATCACAAAAACACATATATTCACACACACACACACACACACACACTTCAAGCCCCATGATCCTCTGCTGTGCTGACTGTGCTCTTGTCTTCCTTTAAGGTCTGGCACACCTGATGATTGGCGACCAAGGTATGGCCTCCTCTTACCTCACTTCCTGTTGTCCTCTGCTAAACCATCACCCCCTACCTCCTCACCCCCACACTCACAACTCCTTGTATCCCTCCCTCACTTCACCATCACCACCTGGCGCAGGAGGAAGTTGTCTCTCTAGGCACTGAAGTAAGGTCAGTTTTTGTTCTGTAATTGAGATTTCTTTGTTTTAAATGGTCCTATTTAGTCTTATCAACAATATAAAAACAATATAAATTTTAATATAAACCAAAATGATGACTTTTACAGTGGCATTTACAGTGGAACAATTACATAATAACAACTGAAATATGGCCTTACATTTTTTTAGTTTGATTTATAAAGAGAGTGATGAGCCTGAGAGCAACTTCTGCCGAGACATATACTGTAATCATGGCTGCTGATGTGGGAGGGCGGTAATGGGAGAGTTTAGACGGCTGCGGCTTGATGGGCTTGGCTTGGTTAGACTTGGCAGCGCACCAGGTCATGGAAATGGAGCTAAGGGCCAACTGATCGACTGACTCCATGGATGGTTTGAATCGGTCTTTACTCTTCCACCTCATTTCATTTTCTCTCATCTGTATGTAAGAGTTAGATTGAGAGGATGGGAACATTTAGTGTGTGTGCATGCATGATGTATGCATATGTGTGCATGAGTGCTTTTACTTTGTGATTTGAATCAATAACTGTGGAAGTTTTCTTAAGAACACTCCACATTCATCCATGGCTTTTTATCGTCTTACATGCATTTTTCACTCTGCCGTTGCTGATCCTCACATGGGCCCTGCTCATACATTGGCGAGCACATGTGATTCTGCAAAGCTTTTTATACCTCAATTCTCCAGTGTTTTTTTATCATAGCCCTCGAAAAAGTGCCACTATTCTGCCTTTTGAAAATTGTTCACTGATGAACAAAATTCACAATGCCACCTCTCTCTTCTTGCCCTCTTTCTTCTTTTTCCTTCTTCTGTTTCTTCTTTCTAAATGTTTGGGACACTACCCTCTGTGAATTTAGGAAAACTCAGAGGTACCCCCCCTCACCCCCCACTGAATTTTTCATGTGTATGGCTAATGGGCTGTTCTGGGTGGTGTTGTAGTTGAATGTATTAACAGCCTCTTATATGTATGGTAATGCAGACCTTTAGAGCCGTTCGGTTTTAAGTTCTCATTTTCGGTTGCCATTATATTGGAATGTTTCATTTTGGGTAAGGTAAGCTGTTGATGCATGTGTGTGTGAGTGTGCTCATATTAAGCGTGCATGCATGCGTGCAAATGATTTGTAGCTCCGGCATACAGTGCTTTTGAAAATCTGAAGGTAGGTGCTGCTGGATCGTTCAGCTCTGCATGACGCTGATGAATACACTGATTGACCGACATAAAGACAGGCCTGACTGTGACAGGCTGATCTGTCTCTATTGTGCTCTTTGATTGGATGAGAGAGGACATGATGGCGGCTGTCTCCCATTGTGACAGGCCGCCATGTATTTACTGAAATGTGCTATTTGATCAAATGTTCGTCCAAGCTGGTGGATAAAAAATATCTTGAAAAGAGCACAAATTACTTCTTCGTCCATCTATCACAGTGAGCCATCTCTATTCTCACAAGTATACTTCTATCTGAGCATTTTTGTCATGTTTTGATTGCTAAGTAAGCTTCTTGTACTGGAGTTTCTGCCTTAAAATGTCTGGGATGAATCATCCAGGTGGCAGTGAAAATGTAATATTTCATCTGGCTTATGCTCAGCATTTTAAATCACCTACTTAAAGCCTGAGATGTATTAACATATGTTTCTAGCATTATTACACACTGTATTCTGTGTATTTGTATATAGTGGATGCCCTCACTATTACGGATGTTTGGATTGTGATAGTCTGAATGTAGAGTTGTGGCTGATTTATTTTATTTATTTATTTTTAAAAACCTTTGAAGTCTCTTTCAGGAACTGTACACATCAAAAAGCTGTGTGTGTATGTGTGTTTGTGCAAGTGTGTTTATGGTCTGCATACTGAGTAAAAGCTGTCAAATGGTGCAGACGAAGCCTAGCTTAGGTTAGCTCAGCGTACAGAGGTTTTTTGAGGAGCCTGCAAAGCTGAAATGATTTTCTTTGACTGTGTGTGTGTGTGTGTGTGTGTGTATGTATGTACGTGTGTGTGTGTGTGTGTGGAAACATTGAGAGAAAGCGACAGTGCCTGCGAGAGAAGAGGAATAAAGAGGAATAAATGATAGAGGAAGTAGAGAGGGAAAGAGGAAGCGAGCAAGAGATAAAGTGAGTCGTCTTGTAGAGCAACTGCCTGTATCTGCAAAGGGACAGCGGTGCTCCCGTCTGCCCTCCCAGCCCAGACATTCTGCAAGGGACATCAGCCATGATGGGGAGCCCTGGACCTTTCCCCTCCTCCATAAAACACAGCTATCATTCTCCCTGGAAACGATACCCACAGATCACTAATCACTTTGAGTGGGTGAAAATGCATGAATTGTGGAGAAAAGAAAGAAAAGAGGGAGCCAAATTGGATTTTCATAAGTATTGAGCAGCCAAATCAAGAGGGGGAAATGGATTTTTTTTCCCTTTTTTTGAAAAGTATTGAGCATCAATAATCTGGATGGAAAATGTGCTTAAAGCCAAGTAGCAGATTTTGCCTTTTCTCTTTTCTCTGCCTGGCCAAGAATAGACCGTGAAGGGTCCTGGGTGTATGAATGATTGTAGGTTCTGAATAGGATTGAGAAGTGGCTCTTGGATGTAATTGGCAACAATGCTCGTAATGATTAATTTATATATTTATAGCTTAAGGCAGTTTGTCCGGTTAATAACAGTTATTTGTCTGCATATCCAAGTGTTCTCAATATCACTCAAACAATCTGTGGATGGTACAGACAAGTGGTCAGCCTCGCTTGAAGTGACCTTTACACACGCGCTTACTGTATGTGAACGGACGGACAAACAGACTCACACACACTCACACAATAACCTTTAGAGAGTGCCCGCTGAGTAGGTGAGTGAGTGTGTGTTCAGTGTAAATATGCATGAGTAAGGCTGCCTGCACATATTCTTCATGGTCAGTGGATGAAGGCAGGGCAGAGAATGTGGTGTGTGTGTTTGTATCTGTATGTTTGTGTGTGTGCATGCGTGTCTTGTGTGAGGACATGAGTGCGTGTTCAGGGGAGGTGGATTTTGAGTCATAACTTGTGACTCATAAAGCGTTGGCAATCGAAGCGCCTCATTTTAACACATTGTCTTATCGCAAAAACACACAGATGGACACACAAACACACACACACACACACACACACACATACACACACACACACACACACACACACATGTTCAGTGTCACACTCTTTGGATTTTTCTTGAAATTGCCTCTTTTGTTCTTGTCCCTACACTTCACTCTCATTTTCTCCTCGACATACACATGTGCGTGCTTTTCTTCACAAAACAAACACTTGCGCACACGCAGAGGAAGGGCTCCGTGCTGACTTCACCATATGCGGTGTTGGGAGTGGTAGCAGAAGCCAAGACAAGAGGAACCAGTCTGTACCCACAAAGTACCGCATGTCTCCTACCTCTTACTCATCATCATCTAACAGTCATAATTAGTCACACTAGGAATGATTATTCTTTAATAAATACAGGCACTGAAACTAAATTAGAAAACATTTTTGTTATTTCAATTATTAATAATAACGATTAATGAATATTATTATATAATTTCTCAACTTATATTTCTCAGATGTTGTTTTTTCGATAAATGATACATTACAGGAGTTTAGAGTTTATATATATAAATTATTCCAGCATCTCAAATGTAAAGATTTCCTGTTTTTAAATTTGAAATAATTTAGGGCCGCAGATATTATTTTTATAATCGATTAATCTGCCAATAATTTTCTCGATCAATCAATACATAATTTTGTTTATCAAATGTCAAAAATGTGTGAAAATACCCGTTGTCATTTCCCACAGCCCCAGTTAATGTTTTCAAATGTCCAACAAGCAGTCTAAACCCCAAAATAATTATCATCACTATCATGAATGACCAAAAAAAAGCATCAAATCCTAGCACATATATTGTTTATTTGATCATTCATTGCAGCTCTAATATCATTGTAAATAAAATAATTTTTTTGGTCTGGCCCTGTTGGTTCATTGTTGGTCATTAGAAGATGTCACCTTGGGCTCAGGCAACTTTTGATGGGTATTTTTGTTATTTTGTTTATAGACTAAACGATTAATCAGTTAATTGGGAACAAAATAATCAACCGATTATTTAACAATAACTATTTGTAACTGTGTAAATATATATATATATATAGTGTTTTTTCATTGTATCCAGTAAATGTTACTCTTTTAAAATAACAAATTATTTTGTTTGCCTTTGCCAGAATTCTACACCTGCTAGTGAAATATGCAAAATTATCTAAGCTTTAAAGAAAATACTGTAATATACGGCATATTTGTCAATAAAAGATATTTGTCAGACACACATTAGCCACTGTAGCTGTAATGTTTACATCATTTAGCAAGACGGGCAAGTGCAGCACTCAACCCGAGGTGAGAGTGTCAAGAAGTTAGTTATTAAGAAGCAAGCGTCTGGTGATTGGCTGCCTGCCTGACTGACTAGCATGAATTTGGCTTCTGATGGCCACATCTTGAGCTGTGAATAAAGAAAAACTATTAAAACAAAGATGTGCTGCCTCTGGCCACCAGCAGTGATAATGCAATTGCAACAAATGCACAATGCACAATGTTTTTAGATGTAGCCTTTCCTCTAATGGGACTAATTCTGCCTCTACTCTCCGCTACTAACACCCATTACAGTTCTGTACTACAACACTCATTAATGCTTAACACCCATGCAGCTCTTGTAATGAAAGTCACAGCAAAGCATACAGAGCTCTACCCCCACTTTATCAGGGAGATGCGCGACAGAACTCAACATGGGAAATGTGAAGCAATCCCACTAGTAAATGTATATATTTACTATTAATTGTATGCAATTACCATCCTCTTAGCAAGTACACATTCACACATTCAATACAAAGCTAATAGGAAACACGCAAAGGTGATGCACCCTGTAATCCCCTTAAAATAAAGACTTCAAACGGATTCCCCATTTACAGAGGATAAAGGGAAAAGATAGAGCGGAGGGAGGGCGGGAGGAGGGGTGGGCAGGAAAGGGTAAAGGAGTGTAGAAAAGTGATGGTGAGGAAAGATAGGAGCGCATTTAGAAAGTGAGAAAAGAGAGGTGGAAAGAGAAGGTCGGAGACAGGAAGGGAGATAAGACTGCAGCGTTTCTCAGCAGGGAAGCTGCATCTCTCCTTGAGCTCCCCGACTTGACACAGTCTCGCATCAGCATGGTATTCATCAGTGATGCAGATATCTCATACTCACACGCATACACAAACATACACTCCCTTTTTAGAAAGAAAGAGAAAGAAACAGGCAAGTCGGTGCCCCAATTGTCTCCTACCTGTTCTAGCTATTTCCATTGTGTCTGCATGGATGCAGAGGGTAGCGGCCCAATTGGTGATTCACTTCAGTACCTCATCTGGCATTTGAAGTTCATTTCTTTGCTGTTTGCCAAAACAAGAACAAACACATGAACAAAAATACACACACACTCACAGGCGTTGCATGCATAAACACACAGGCACAAACACTCATTTACTCATGGTGCTTGTCTGGAATAACTACGAAAACTGAAATAGCCACAGCATTCATTAAAAACTCATTACATTAGCTTTATGAAAAGAGGTCTTTATGCTCTTGTTATTTGTTAACAACCTGCTGTAACGGGTTTCATTAGGTATGTGTTTGTTAGTGTGACACGTCTGCGTGTGTGTGTGTGTTTGTGTGTACATGCATGCATGCAAATCTGATCTGTGTGGGTATATTTAATTACCTGTATGCACATATGGACATTTTCTCAGGCTGTATGCTTTTGAGCTCTCTACACGTATGTACGTGTGCTTGTATTGTGTGTGTCTGTGTGTGTGTGTGTGTGTGTGTGTGTGTGTGTGTGTGTGTGTGTGTGTGTGTGTGTGTGTGTGTGTGTGTGTGTGTGTGTGTGTCTAACACGGATGAAACAGACTCTGATCTTATCCAGCTTATATACACTGTTCTGCCTGCAGACATTGTCATGGAAACAAACTGGTTTCCCTGGGTACCAGAGAGAAGGCCAAATTCAAGCTACAGACAGAGAGAGAAAGAAAGATGAGCATAGATAAAAGAAACAAAGAAACAAAAAGAGACAAGAAATATAAGATTGAACATAGTGACAGGAAGTGTGTTGTTCATTGTTTTTTCTTAAAAACGACATTTGAAGGGATTAACAACATTATTAAGTTATGATCTGTTTGTGCCTCTAGGAAATGTACTTGAAAAAGACCATGTCTGCTCAAAAACGATTTGAACTTTAATTTATGTTGTATGTACCAAGCAAAAATACTCTTTCTGACTATTTTTCATCACTGTAAATTTAATATATTTGGGTTTTGAAGACATCACATTGGACTCCCGAACCATGCTACCGACATTTTTCCCTATTTTATGTTGATTTTACTGTATTTTAGTTGAAGCATAAAATGAACTACTACCTTGATAATCCATAAATTGTTTTACATTTTTCAAGTAAAATATGCCCAAAATGAGATGTTTCCAGCTTCACTTATATCTTTTGAGTGTTTTGTCAGACAAAACAAAAGATTTGGTGAAATCCCTTTAGGCTTTGAGAAATTGTGATCTGCATTTTGACACTGTTTACTGTTTAAAAGACAAAACAATGAATCAATTAACCAAGAAATAAATCGTGCAGATTAATAGATTATGAAAATATTTGTCAACACTGTGTTTTTTTTAAACTATATCTCATGTTGGAAACGAATGCCTTCAGTTTAACAACAAAACAAGGAATAAGAGTTTAACGTTGCAGACAGCCAATCTGTCACTTGTGTCCTGACAGTAATATCCTCCTCTACAGTATTGCTCCCTTGGCTGCGATGTGATAGCCCAATCGGTTTCAAAGCCAGATGCTGTATATCACTGAATAGAAATGGAAACGGCAGTCGTAGCCTTTAGTGAACTTGGCTGTATAGATTTTTTACACTTTAACTTAATATAGAGACTATGCATATGTTAGCATACATTTACATACATTTCCTACACTGGTCATCCATCTGTATACTGTATGAGTGCATAGTTAATCCACCTGTCTGTTATTAAGGAGGGATGCTTTTATGTAGGATGTTTGAGTTTATAGTGTGTGTGTGTGTGTGTGTGTGTGTGTGTGTGTGTGTGTGTGTGCATTTGCGTATGTGGACAGTCTGAGAGGAGCTGATAGCAGAACTGCATGGTGGGCTAAAAACGAGGTGCAGGGGAATTGCAGTGTGCTATCTCCAGAATGACAGGGCTGCCATGATTGAGGCTTGCTACACTAGGATTTAGATACACCAGCATTTTTTCTGTTTCGTTCTCTCTATTCATGCATCCCTCACTCTCTGCCACTCCCTTTCCTTGTCTCTCTTTCTACCCCTCTATCTCTTTCTCTTCCATTTAGTGTTGCCCATCTCAATGAGTTTCTCTGTCTCTCCCCTTTTTTATTCCTTCTTTCAAATACGTCTATGCATCTTTCCCTTTTTCCCTATACCCAGCATATTTTCCACCATGCTCCCTCTATCAGGTGCTGTATAATGTAGGCTCCCTGATGTGCTCCCAGCCTCCATCCGCCATTTTGATTCAGTACAGCTGTCCATGATAATGTACTGTTCACTCAATCACTCTTTCTCTCTCTCACTCTCACCCTCCTTCTCCATCTCTCTTCCTCTTCCTCTCTCTCAAACACACACACACACACTGAAACACACATGACATGCACAAACACATTCATATTTGCTGTAACACAGGGTTACCATGGAAATGACAACTTAGTGTGTGAAATGTTTAGAAGGAAACCCATGAGAAGAGACAAAGCCAGATGAGACACACACACACACGCACACACACACACTGACACTCACCATATGCACACAAACACACAGAGAAATCCAAGTGATGTGTGTTTGATCGTTGGATGGGCGGTACAGTTGCAGCTGGTCCCAATAGCAGCAACCATCAGATCAGTTATTCTCTCTCTCTCTCTTCTCTCTCTCTCTCTCTCTCTCTCTCTCTCTCTACCTCTCTACCTCTCGTCTCCCCACTGGCTGCTTTATATATTAGAGTAGTAGTTTAATCATAGCCTTCAAAGTCTAATGCCGATTATCCTCCATCTATTCTTGCCTTTTTCCACTGTAGCCTATTTCTTCACTAGTTCCTTGCACATTTTCTTGGTCATTTCTTACAGGATTTTCTCTCTCCCTCCTTTTCTTTCTTCTGTCTTTCTTCTCCTTGTTCCTTTCCTTTTCTTTTCTTTAGTAACTTGATTTAATCAGATAGTCTCAGTGAGATAAAGATCTGTTGTTTAAGGGGGTGCTGAGAAAAAGAAAAACATTTTCAGCTAGATAAGGCTGCAACTAAAGGTTATTATCAGTATCCTTTTAACGGTTCATAATTTTTTCAATTGCTTGAGTAATTGTTGAGGCTATAAAATGTCAGAAAAAGTGAAAAAGATGACCATCAGATTTTCCCAGAACCCCTAAATTACATATTCAATTGTCTTGTTTTGTCCAACAACAATGGTCCAAAATCCTTATATTTTCAATTTACAATTGTATAAAACAGATAAAGGAAATAAATCCTCATTATATTAGCTGGAGCCAAGAAATATTGGCCTTTTTTACTTGAAAAGTTACTTACAATCAATAGATTTGTAAGTTTGTTGTAAATTACTACCACACAACCAACAATATTTTGGAGGTTGTTTTTAAGGTTTTTCTTTCCTTCACTTATTCAGGTAATCTCAATGACATACATAGACTTGAGAACAAATAAAATCAATTACAGTCAAACCTCAAATTCAACCACACAACCAGCCTGTAAAAACAATCGCACAGCTAAAGAAGTACAAAGTCAGACAACCAAAGATCAGAAATAATCAGAAAACAACAACAAGGACTAATCTGCTAAAGAGCTGATAATAAAGCTTTAAATCTCTACAAGAAATGAAATAACCTAGCTTAAGAGATTCCTTTTTTCTCTTTTAAACTTACAAGCTTTATTTATCCACGTAGTGTCATAAGATCAGGGTCTCTTTTGCAATGAGCACAATTAAAAACATTTAGAGTCAGATTTTACATACAACCACACATCCAACTCATTCATTAAAAAACAAATAGGTAGAAAATTATAAGAGTCATAGTGCGCAAAAATATAGCCAGATCGATAAAGGATTTTTAAGGTCAATACAAATATTTGGTGATTTAAAAATCCGATATTTGAAAAAGAAAATCAAGAAACGCGTAACAAAACATAAACACATTTCCCTAACATTAGATTTTTGTAGTTATTTATGAGTCCTCACTAAAATAATATGATAATGCAATTTAAAAATAAACTTTATTTAGCATATGAACATAGGAAAATCTAAATACATAATCGTTCTAATAAATAAAATGTATAAAAATACAAACTTAAGATATGAAACTTAAAGTCCTTTGAGCAAAAACACAAAAACCAAACAAAATCTAAGATTTGCCAACAAGGATGTTGTAGAGCGCCCTCTGGTGGACAAACTATGCAACGCCAACACCTAAAATGGTTGAAGGGTGTTTAGTCCGTTTATTTTATTTTTTTAAATATTCATTAATCGGCCATTATAAATGCCGATACCAATAGTTAGGAAAATGCCTCAAATCGGTCATTGATATCGGCCCGCCGATATATTGGACTGGCTCAACTCACCGATCTCCAAAGGAAATTAAACATTTCAGAGAGATTTCCATTATTTTCCTCTGCTTTCCTTTTTCTTTTCTCCTTCCTGTCTCTGCATACTGTATCTTCATCCTCCTGTTCGTCTGCTTTGATCGACAGTGCTCTCCACAGGATGAAGTGTGACATGTGGTGTGTATGTCAGTGTCTGTCTCACTGTTTACTCTGAGCTAATACTGACTCACTTCATTAATCTGAGCTACAGATCCACTCCAACCTGACCACTTGAGAGAGTGCGCGTTCCTGCGTGCGTGTGTGTTTGCGGTCACTGATTGCATTCTCGACACATGTTCTTCATTGTGATTGTGTCATCCAATATGCATTTTCCTGCCTGATTTGTGTGCGCGTACAGCCGTTGTTGTTGCGAGCCAGAGCTTCCAGATCGATGCAGATGCTTTATGTGCTCCTGTCTGGACTAATGACATGTCTGTAAATTAGCAACAGAATGGCAGAGCACAACGGTGAAACCTAATGGCACCTCTGTAAATTACCACTAGAATGCTGCTGGACGGTTGCGTGTGTTCTCATTGTGAACAACTTGGCTGCCCGCCCCCCTTACTCCGCCACCTCATCTACATTTGTCTACATGCCTGCTTGTGTGTGAATGTGTGATTGTTTTAGCATTTGTGTCTGTTCTTTCTTTGTGTGTGTATGTGATTGTGTTTCTTGTGTGTGTGTCTCCCTCCTCCTCCTCGCTCTCGCTCTTCTCAGTAAAGACTAGCCCGAGGCCCTGAGTTGGTAATAGCTTTTCTGACAGCAATACACCAATATTTACAGAGACCAGCACCCACCCACACCCCTGCACATTTCATGCACACATAAAAAGCCTATACTTTCCGCACACATTCACAGTCTTGAACACAAGTTGCACACACTTCTTTCTCTTTTTGAGTCATGCACACACACAAACACCCTCCTTATTAACATGATGGGAGGGAAGGAATAACACACTAGGGGGACCTCACATGCATGCTGGCATACAACTTGTTGTTTCTTAAAGCAACCGTCACTCTAGTTTTTGCGGTGTGTCCCGCACCGTCATCAGCTTTGTCTGCCTTTAGTACCCAAGAAGAAAAACGGTAGTGTGAGGAAAGCAAACAAATGACTGTAAGAGTGCACAAACTTCACATTTTTCATCCTCATCTCATCTGATCAATATAATACACATAGAGCTGTCAAAACTGGCAAAAAATGAAATTCAGTGTCCTACACTGTAAAACTTAATATAAAGAGCATAGACCACTCTTCCTCGCTCTCTCGCTCTGCTTCATGGTTGGTGCTTGACTGACAAATAAGCCCCCTAGCAAAAAAGCTAGCTAACTAGCCAGCCACTTAAGTAGTAAAATTTGTCTTTGATATTTTAAGATTGTTCAGCGCCCACGTTGTTTAAATAGCAAATGCACCTGCGCCCATCTGTGCGTCCATGGGCGTGCTGGTCTTACAGGGAGGTGTGTTGAGGTGAATTTGTAGCGTATTGCTATCTTGAGGCAGCAGGAAGTGATCGCGCCATTGACCAACAAAAACTTGGTCTAAAGTCAATAGCGCAGCATTTCATTGTTATTTTAACAGTGAATTAGTAAAATGCACCTAGGCTCGTGCACAGTGCATGCACAATATGCTTGTTACCCACACACAAGGAAGCGCAGCAGCACACAAAAATGCAAAAGATTCCAAAAAAATATGACTGTGCAAATCTGCCATCATAACAGCAGTGCGCCAAGGCACAAATGCGCCTGGCTTTTAAAAGGAATGGGAGATGACACTCTGATTGGTTTATTGCATGTTACGCCCAAAACACACAGATTAATTAATGAAGACCCTAAGTACAACCCTTTTGAACCATGCGTCTGGCGCACAGACCCTTTTTTTCCGCCATCAAACTAGCAAAAGTGGATTTGGACACGCCCTAAAAGCACTTGCGCCATGCTGTTCACGCCGTGCGCTCATTGTTAAAATAGGGCCCTTAATGTTTCATTCACATGTTCTTGTCACATTGTTGGAAAGCAGATTGCTATTGCCAGATGAGCAACAACTTTGTTTTCTGTAACCATTGTAGCATGAAGGCATCTTGGGTGAAATTAGTAAGCTAACGTTAACTAACTAGCCAGCGGCCAGCAGCGGGCCATTCGGTCAATCCGCTGCGCTCCCACGGCAGGGAGACATGCAGAGAGAAAGGATGATGGCCTGAGAGATGGACGGTCTGGCTAGCCATCTCCCGGTGTCCGCTGTTTTCCAGCAGGAAGTGAAGCAGAGGGACCTTTGCTCTGTGCTGCTGCTGCTGATTCGGGATAGGGTGTTTTGTTGTAGGTGTCAATGTTTGTATCCAGTTTTCCTTTTTGAATGACAAATAGATTACCGCCACCTGCTGGCATAGAGAGTTATTTTCTCTCACGCAGGTGCAGAACTTACAAAGTAGTTGGCCAGAGGTTGTAGTCTTTGTGTGTTCCTGTGCAATCTTTTGGCTAAGACAAAGGCGACAAGAGCCAGCATGGGGCAACGTGAGGCGACGCTACACCTGGCCTTCATCGCAACAAGTTCTTGGCCGTCTGCTTGGTTTGTCAGGGCCTTTTCTTGTATGTTGGCGTTCACACTTTTTTTCATGCAACAGAAGCAAAAAAAACAATTTGCCACAATTGCTCTTTGAATTGTGATATATTGTCACTTTTTACTTCTCATTCTCTCCATATTATATTCACTCAAGTGTGGCCAATTCCATTTCAACACTCTTCTCTCTGCCTCTCACTACCTTGATAACCTATTACACTTCAGTCTTTTCATTATGTGGCAATCCCCCCCTCCTTTCCAACGGTTCCTCACCAAGTGTCTGTCTTGCTCCAGCCTGACCTAGTGTGTGCTTTAAATTCTTCTCTGTTCTCCTCATTATCGTGAACTACAAGTTGGTGGTTATGCCAGAGGCTCAACAGAGAAGAGAAAAAGAGGCCAAGGAGAGGTGCGGAAAGGTGGCGTGAAACTTATAGGGAAGTGTGAGCGACATAGGGACGGTGGTAAAGAGAATGCTAAAGCAGATGCGGAGGAAGGGTGATGCTTTGAGGGGACGGGTGTGAAGGAGAAAGATAATGACGCCCCTGCTTTGGGGCTTGACACAATAGTATGATAATTTTTTCGCAGATGTGTGTGTAGGTGTGCATATTTGTTCCTCTGCTGGCTTGCGTTTATGGCTGTGCTATGTGTGTGAGTAGGTGTGAGAGAGTAGATAAGAGAGTGTGAGCTTAAGGATGATGGATTGCAAAACCTTGTTCTTGTGTCCTTGGGGGTCATGAAGGGTGTGCAAGGTAAGTTGCCATTGGCTGTCTGCTTGTTCTTCTGAATTCTAATTGGCCAATTCTGCCTGCTTTGGCTGCCACAATGCTTACAGGTCGCTGTTCTCCATCCTTTTCAAAACCTTTCTAACCTCTACTGCTACTGCACATGCACATGCAGACACACACACATTCTGGCTTTTGATGAACATCACAAAATGAGCCATGTTGTCAAACAAGACCACATCACTACAGACTGCCAGCACAGCTGTTCTCTCAAAAGGGAGGATGGCAGGTTTCATAACGAGTATGGAATGCTACAGACTCACGACTGTCTCTCTTTCATCCACACGGTTTAATCTCCAACCCACACGAGCGATCAAAGCTTGTTTACACACCACTCCATGTACGATTAGAGGTATGGAAGGAAGTGTTTCTTCCAAGTGCTGGCATCAGTGAGGCTTTGCTTGACAATAACAACATTGAGAGCATCTTGAACAATATGTTTTGTACTCTACATCCAAATCAAATTTAACCAGGCCCAGCAGAGCTTTGTTTTACTCAGCTGGCTCTGATGAACACCCACCATTTTATCATCTTCGAGCATATTGTGAAGAACAGTGTGGGAAGAAGCCATGTAGCTTGGATGTTGTAGTAATCATTATAAAAATTTTCAACAAGAGTGTAATGGCTCCACACGTCTTTGTTCTTCCTCTCTGTTTGCTCCTCCTCCTTCCCTTTCTATTCCTCCCTTTCTATCTCAGCTCGCGAGGAGTATGTTGCCACCTTCAAGGGCTCTGAGTACTTCTGCTATGACTTGTCGCCCAACCCCATCCAGTCTAGTAGCGATGAAATCACGCTCTCCTTCAAGACGCTGCAGCGCAACGGCCTGATGCTGCACACTGGCAAGTCAGCCGACTACGTCAACCTGGCACTGAAGAATGGAGCTGTGTCACTGGTCATCAACCTTGGCTCTGGGGCCTTCGAGGCCTTGGTGGAGCCTGTCAATGGCAAGTTCAACGACAACGCCTGGCACGACGTGAAGGTCACCCGCAACCTGAGACAGGTAACCAGACAACAGGAGGTGGAGGAGTGAGCGGCCAAGCAAACAGGAGAGGAGATGTAAAATTAGTTACGAGTTTGATATGCCTTGAGGAAGAAAGACTTGAAGGTTTAGATATGATAGGGTATGATATGATATAATAAGATGGCAAGTGATAGATAAATGAATGGATGAAGCATGCTTGGATTTCAGTTAGTGATAAAACAACAATTTTTATTATTTTGATAAACTTTTATCAAGCAAAAATGCTAGACATTTGCTTGTTTCAACTGTAAATTTTGAGGAGTTACTGTTTTTTTGTTTTTAATTATAAATGGAATATCTTTTGGATTTGGGCTGTTTGTTGGACCAAACAAGAATTTTGAATGCGTCACCGTGAGCTCTGGCAAACTGTGATGATATTTTTTTTACTATTTCCTGACATTTTATAGGCTAGATTAGTTTATTTGATTTCAGATTAGTTAAAATGATCGTTAGTTACAACATTAATTGTAATTACCTGGTAAATAGTTTCAGTGTGTAATTGACTTTGATGAATCACAGTGACTGCTGCAGACGTTTCAGGGGCGGTGGGCAGCTGAAAAGACTTTTAGTCCGCAGCAAGAAACTAATCAATGTAGAAACTACGGTCAGTGGTGTGTTGTCCATCTGCAGTGATGCTGTGGTAGGAAGAAAATACCTGAGGTTTTGGTCTTAGTTTACAGTGGGTTAACCACCAGACCAGCACTGCTTTCGGCTCTAGGTGAGTCATTTTTCAATTGTGTGTGTGTGTGAGTGTGTGTGCGCGCGCGCGCGTGCGTGTGCGTGCAAGCGAGTAAATGATTAAATGAAAGAGAGAGTGAGCTAGAGAACATTGAGGGTCACTAGCACTTTTAGTGCTTTTAACCCACCTGTGCCCTGCTTCTACCGTTTGCCTGTCTGTACTACTAACTTGACTACTAACTTTACTAACCTGCTAGTGAAACTAACCACCATCCATGGAATGATTCATTCTACTAACCTAACCTGTGCCCTTCTCCTAGCGAAACCACTCCAACCAACCTACTTACCTCACCAGAGGCCTTCTAGCTTTCCTTTTTTTGTTCCCGAAGTTGTTCTGTTCACAGTTTTTTGCTTTCCTTTCTCCCCCTTCTCCTACAAAGCACTCAGGCATTGGACACGCTATGGTAAACAAACTCCATTGTTCGGTAGATATCATTCTAATTGTTTCTTAGTTTGGGTTTGCCCCGTGTCTATTGCTTTTGAACTATAGACTTCAAAACTAAACCAATAAAAGGATAAATGCGGTTGGTAATCTTTTACGCTTAAAAAGCCCCCGTACCCACTCCTTGCCAACCACTTTTTTTTCTAAATCCTTTCTCTACCGTTTTTGTCACCCCATCACTTTGTGACTGACATGTAGGCGTGTACTGATTGGCTCATCCCTCACCTGCACGCAAATGGCGAGCCCCCCACCCCCCCTTTCCTGCATGGCATAACTCAGAAACCCTTCTCCTCTCTGATTGTTCCGTAAAATGGATAGAGAGATACCTCCCTCCCCTTTCTTTTTCTTTTTCTTCTTTCGATTTTTCGTCCTCCACACTGCCACTGCATGTTCTCCATGGTGCCTCTGATTAATCTTGTCTTCAGTTTTTTATCTACTGTGTCCTCTTTGCCAGTGGATGCATGCAAAGAGAGGAACAGGCTGCATGTTTATACATTTATGTGCGTATGTGTACGTGTGGAATGAGCTGTAACCCATCTAACACCTGTGCGTGCGTATACATCAATATGTGTATGTTCGTCCATGTGTCATATCTCGCTGATCTAACTAAACACCCCCCCCCCAGACCACAAACTAACTAACTAACACCATCATCACAACTCACCCTAAAAACACAACATAACATCATCACAACTACTAACAGCATTGAAATCATTACCCTAACTTCAGTAACCCAACACAGCTTGGCCTGACACAAGTAGCACTACTGTGGCTGCCAGCAGTGCAACAACTAACAACTACTAACAAGTAAATATTACTAACAAAGCACGAAGAAGCCTGTGGAGACTTTACTAACACCTGCCTGGCTGGGCAAGTTTGCCCAGCAATGATAAGCACCATCAGTGACAAGAAACTAACTATAGTAAGAAAGTAAAGAGCTCACAACCTTTATGGGCAGCTGAACATGGTCAGTAATATACCATGACACCATACCACTAACTGTGACTTATGTGTGATAGGGTTAGGAACCAATGTAAGCTTAAAGCCCAATACAGGTTATTATACAGCAGAATAGGCTAGTTAAAGAATAAGAACACCAGTGTCAGATTTACTTTACTGTAGGTGGAGCATTCGGGAGAGTTGTTGTTGTGTATATTCGAAAGTTAATCTGCCTATTCTACTTAAAAGATAAAGCAGATTAGAGTCTGTGGCAGAGACAGAAAGAAAAAATGTAATGTAAAGGTTGAATTAGAGGACAAGACGCAGCTAGCCGTTTATTGCTGCAAAATTTGTGTTTGTTAAGTTTGTTTGTAAAGTCACTACAAAGCACTGACAGAATAACAGACTGGTTTGGAAGTTGCAATCCACTGGTGGTGGCACTGAAGCTTTGGATATCAGTGAACCTATGAGTCACACACAGGACCTAGTTGTCATTCTGTGCAATAGACTTAGACAGGCAGAAGCAGGCAGACCACATAGTCTGATTCTAGCTAGAGTGCAAGTGGTAAATGGGGCTGCAGATTATATTACTAAATGTTGGCAGAGGGATTGACATTTAGCAGAGTAGAGAAACATATTTTTGTAATGTCAGTAATAACAGCAAAGACGAGAGGCAGCAAAACTCAATTACACCACACAGTTAGCACTGATCCCCACCAAAACAAAGTCCCAACAGCACAACTAGCCAATTCCCTAAACCAATTAGGCCTTCTCCCCACCACAATGCATACACGTTACCAGAGTAACGGGGGCTAATTTGGCTGGTCAGCGCCTAGCTAGCGCTTAGCGCTGCCTTTGGTGTGAGTATATAGCGTGTCCTTTCCCTGTGCTTTGTTATGTAGGTGACCATCTCTGTGGACGGCATCCTGACCACCACAGGCTACACCCAAGAGGACTATACCATGCTGGGCTCTGACGACTTCTTCTACGTGGGAGGGAGCCCCAGCACCGCTGACCTGCCTGGTTCTCCAGTCAGCAATAACTTCATGGGCTGTCTCAAAGAGGTGGGATATGTGTGAATAACATGTTTTACATACTCGTACTAATGGAGGCAGTATGGTTAAAAAAAATAGCGTGATAACAACACAATTATTTATGCAGTATTGATATATATTGCAATAAGGCAAATGTTTTCAATATCACAGATAGAATAGTCAAACTGCTTTATATCAGACTTTTAACTACAATTTGTAGTATTATTAAGTTAGAGTGATTTCAGGCTGAATGAGCTATAATATAATCTTGACGTGATCATTTTTTCACAATATGATTCCACTAAAAGATGATAAATACAAATATTTAATTATTGCCAAGTTCATACACTCTTATTGCACAAATTTCTCTCAGGTTTTAAGAAACACCAATCTTCTTCTTATTCTCGCTATTTCTTACTTTCTCTCTTCCTCCTAACCTTTCTGTCTCTCACTCACACACACACACAAATGCTTCCAGTTGGCAGACTCACACAAACAGTCCCAGAGACACACACACACACATAGACCCTCCCCAGCATCAGAGAGAATCAGTGATGAGTGTCGTTGAGGGAGTAGACACAGCACTAAGCACTAACATGCTAATTAGCTACGCCACAGAGACGCTCCATCCATCCGCTGTGCTTGAAATGGGCCACAACACTGCAACAAAAAAAAACTCACAATCACAGCATGCATACAGTACATACACAGATATGTCCATGCGCATACATGAGCAGTAATGCACAAATATATCCACTAAAGCACACACACAGACAAAATTAATCAAGCAAAAATAAACATACTTATGCATAAACAGCACCTGACACAACAAAACTCCCAAATACATCCTCACACTCATTTTATACCCACCCTGTCTGAGTCTCCCTTTCATTCACACAGGCTCACACAGAGGCATAAACAAACAACCAAACAAGCCGACAGATGATGTGCCAAACAGAGAGCTATCTGTATCAGTGGTGAATACACTCTGTGTTGCTTCATTAATACTGATGGCGTTTAAACGAGGCTGTCGCTGTCAACGTGAACCCTCCACTGGCACATTTACACATTTAATACGATCATATGATAATCCATGTGAGCAAATTAAGATGTATGCAGTGAATCACGCGCATGAACGATCACAGCTGTAACAATTTTGTGTATTTGATGCAGTGCAAGCACACTCCTACACAAACACACACACACACACGCACACTACACTCTTACACAATTTTGCACACTTATATTACCCTAATTATTATTATTGGCCTACACACAGACACAAAAGCATCGACATACATATAAATTGAAAACAGAGGTGAAAAGCCAGTGCAGAGGGGAAATTTTGTGATGTTGTTGAGTTGCTCACAGGTCATAGAAAGAGGTCTGGATTAATAAAGCAGAGTCTGTGTGTGCCCGTCTCTCTGGACATCAAAATGCTCAGCACAAGCACACTCCTTACACTCATGCTGCTCAGTCAGAGAGCGTACTGTGTCAGGGAAAGGAAAGAAGAAGAGAGAAAGAGTAAAAGCGAACCTGCAAGTGGCAGGGACAAATAAGAGTTATCAAAAGATGAGGCTGGAGTGGCTCACTGCTCTTAAGGTTGTCACTTTTATATAAAAATACTAGAAACTCTAATAAAAATGTGTTTCCTGAGTTGAAAGATTAATGGATGTCTGATGTCTTGCTCCCTCTTTATCTTTTCAGCATTCTCTCCTTTTTTTGACTTCTGAAAAGGTTAATCAAAGCGTGTCTTATTCTTTTCGCTTACTTATTGTAAAATAAGTTTACATAAAGAAAAATGCAATTCTGTGCAACAATATTGATATAGTGTGCATCTATTGACCAGAAGAAGAAGAAGAAATAGGTTTATTTTTATTTATTCCAAAGGTGAATTAACGTGTCATTCTTTTCCCTTCAACCCCGTCCCATGAAGGTGGTGTACAAGAACAATGATGTACGGTTGGAGCTGTCTAGACTGGCTAAACAGGGAGACCCAAAGATGAAGGTATACTTTCAACATCATGCATAACATGAACCAGACACATTATTCTCTTATACACAGAACACATAGATAATCTTGTATCACAACCTCCTGTCAGGCCCTGTGAAACATATACTTTAGGCATTATAAGTAAATGGGATTATACTTTTGAGAGGTGGCCACGAGCTTTTCTCTTGTAGTCAGTTCACAGCTGAAAGCAACTAGCTTTACTTCAATCCTAGACTACAAAGGGACTATTTTTGGTCTTGATGTTCACTGAAAATCAGCTTAACAACCCATTTTCTAAATGATGGAATCCCTAAACATTTATTTTTCTTCTACCTTCCCCAGGTAAGTGGGGTAGTGTCTTTTAAGTGCGAGAGTGTGGCTACCCTGGACCCCGTGACTTTTGACACCCCAGAGTCTTTCGTGGCACTAAGCAAATGGTCAGCGAAGAAGGCTGGATCAATCTCATTCGACTTCAGGACAACAGAGCCAAACGGGTTGATGCTTTTCAGTCATGGCAAACCCAGACAGCAGCAACGCAAGGACCCACGCACGCCTCCTACACTCAAGGTAAACTAAATATGTTTTAAACACATAGGGAAGCTTAAAATGAAAAGAAGCAAGACTAACAGTCTACCAGGTGGACTTAGACATTGCAGTGCTTTGAGCTAAATGCTGATGTTTAGCAAGTTTTGATTTTGGTGGTGAAACGTTAAGGGGTCATAAAAGTCATTAGGAGACATTGTCTGGGATCCAAAAATATCTGTACAAGATGTAATAGCAATTTTTTTACTATTGTTAAATGTATTGAAAGGTGTACTAAATGTAATCTCACTTTAAATCCAAAATATCTGTCCAAAAGTATGCCTTTAATTATCCTCTCCTATAAACAACTGGATTCCTGATTGTCTTTGAAATTTGCATATGGGTTGGATTTCATTCTAAACAATCTCAAATAGAAATCCCCATTCCCTACACATTTTTAAAAATGTAAATGCATACTAGTCTCCACTAAAATTGAATGACATTAGACGGAGCCTTATTGACCTCATTGTAACTCACAGCTATGATTTGCATTTTTATTGCTAGCCATCCATGTCCATTTTTTCAGAACACTAATACTGTGTGTCTTCTTGATGTTCAGGTGGATTTCTTTGCCATCGAGATGCTGGATGGGCACCTTTACTTGCTGCTGGACATGGGCTCAGGAACCACCAAGACCAAAGCTATCGACAGAAAGGTCAACGACGGAGAATGGTATCACGTGGACTTCCAGAGGGACGGACGCTCAGGTACACTCACAGCTCTCTCAACTCTGATGCTAACCATGACCACAGAGGTGGTAAGAAGACGTGGACCAAGATCGTACTTTAACATTTTATAGTAAGCCCCAGCCTAGCAAGACCATCCGTCTGCTGCCTGTATTTAATTCAAACTGGGTTGTAAAGGTGCTGTGTAGACCAGTTTGAACTCAATCAATATACAGTAGCACTGTCAAATGTTGTAATGTGTTGGTATAATTACCATAACACTGAGACTGTAATTAAAACAATTGGTAGCCTCTTTCTCATGCTACTGGTAGTGCTGTTAAATTTGTTTAAAGTTTAGGCCACATTTGCAATTAAGCCCTTGCTTCCTGTGGGTTGATGCATAAAACATACTCACCCAATGTTTTTGTTGTCTCTTCTTATGTATTTTATACCAGCCCTTTGAACATATCAACTAAGTTACTGAAACTGTATAAACAGTACCAGCTCTTTAAATGTTTTTCATCCTAATATAGTTATAGTTTTCATAACTGTATTAATTACAGTCTAGAGACCCACAGTAGAGACTGCCAGTCTTCTTATTGTGGATCTGGTTTACTGTACTGTACTGTACTGTACTGTAACTGCACTAATGTCTAAAAATACATGCATTAATGATTTATTGGTGGCACAGTGTTGGACATAGCACTTTTCAACCAGCATGGAGTGCTAACTGATGACAATGGCCTGTGTAGTTTGTATTTCCATTGCTTTTGATTACAGAAGTAATGAGTAGTGATGATGATAAAGGAGGAGTACAAAGACGGGGGGAATGATGACGATAATAAAGATTATGATGGTAGTCATAATGGTGGTGGTGGTGGTGATGATTGGGATGAGGATGTTCACATTGAAGGTCATGATGATTACTGAAGATTTGTTGATGTCTCGCTGTGAATCCAGGAACCATCTCGGTGAACAGTGTGAGAACAGCGTACACAGCTCCAGGAGACAGTGAGATCCTGGACCTGGATGAGACTTTGTACCTCGGAGGACTACCCGAAGACCGCGCGCTGGACTCATCTTCCCCACAGAGGTGTGTGTGCTGACATTGTGTGTCTTCACAAAGACATACTAAGGTTGTTAATACAACATTTGATTAATCAATCAACAAAAAACAAATTGTTTTTTTTCAAGCTTGTGGTTCCAGCTTCTAGAGCTCTAGAAAATTGGGACTTGCACTTTTCACTGACTTCAATGTTTTTTTTAGACTTAACTAACTAGGAAATATTCTCTAGATTATTCAATAATGAAAAATCCTTAATTTCAGCTAGATATACTAGTTACATACAGTAAATAAATATGTTTTATTTACTGTATGTAACCATCATATTAGACATTTTCAAATTTTCAGATTAAATTGAATTAGATAATCTTGAATAAAGATTTTTTCAACCATGTTGTCCTCTGCTTCCATTTAGATGTCCAATTTGTCTTTCCTTTTTTTTCTTATTTTTGTTAGTTGGTTGTTATTTTTTATGAGAGGGTTTTACATGCTCCTTTATTGTTATTGACAACAAACGTAACTAGCACTGTTCAGTTGTAGAGCTGCAATGATTAATGGATTAATCAACTGAAAATGATTTGACAACTATCTTTTAGCAAAAATGTCATTTGATGATGTCACCTTGTGCTCGAGGTGATTGATATTGTTCATTACTCTCTGATGTTTATAGACAGAACAATTAAGTGATTAATTGATAATACAAAAATAATCATTAATTGCTGCCCTATTTCGGGGCTATATATATTTTGCTAACTTGTGTTACTAACAATAGTTACACTGAAATATAAATATATGAAAGAGATGAAATGTAAGTAATATAACATTTTCTTCCTTGGCATTTAACTGTTTGAGGAAGACCATGATGAGCGAACAAAAGCTTAAAATTCTAAAGTTATTTAGACTGTAGTCTGGACCTGAATTTGGATGAAACATAACAAACTTTAACTAAATAGTAAGTAATCTTAAAAATTGATTTCAGCACCTGACTTAAGCAAATTGTGAAAGGAATAAATAAAAAAAAATGTATCAGGATGAAAGTGTGACAAAATGTCCTTACTAATTCAGTCTAGCTTTTAACTGTGCTTTCAACAAGCTACTTGAAACAATTTATTTGGACCTAAGTTTAACTACAAACACAGCAAAATGTGGTTGAATTCCTTCACGTAAAAACTACTCTCAACGCTGATGACTTCTTCCTCAGGTGTGGACGGCTCTGTTGAACTATGGTTATGTGGGCTGCATCAGAGACCTGTTTGTGGACGGGCAGAGCAAAGACATCCGGCGGCTGGCGGAGGCCCAGAGGGCGGTGGGGGTGAAGCCCTCCTGCTCGAGAGAGCCGCCCAAACAGTGCCTGTCCAACCCCTGCCAGCACAACGGCGTTTGCAGGGAGGGCTGGAATCGCTTCGTCTGCGACTGCTCTGGGACGGGATACCTGGGACGCTCCTGTGAGAGAGGTGAGAATGAGCCGATGGGAGGGCGGAGAGGAAGAGGAAGAGAATAACACTTTGGCTGCATGTGTAGTAATTTGACATAAATGTCACATTTTCACAATAATGATGAGTAAGCTGGCTAAATACAGTCACCAAACAGCAACATTTTGTGAAACATTTATAATATGTCATGATGCAAAATACAGACATAATGACAGCTTTGTCATTTGCTTTTTGGCTTGAGAACAATGAGTAATGCCAAAAGGAGTGAGCCACAGGAGACAGATGGTATGGTGTGGAAAGTATAAAAGTCAGAAATAATTCCCATCAATTATTTTATATTGGGTGATAAAACTTTTATTTATTATACCTTTAGGTTATGCCTTTTTTACCTTTAAAAGGTCCATCCTAGGAGATTACATCACTTTGATAGTACTTATTCCGATGTGCGCTAGAAAGTACCATCATAAAGATTTATGACAGAAAATAAAAAAATAAAAATGTGGCCTAACTGTTCAAATTAAAAGGCTTACAGATTGAGTTTAGGTAAGTTTACCCTGGGAAAATGTCTTCATTTTACAGGATTACAGGTAATGAGGTTGTATAGAGATAGGTGAAGATACAAAATAAAAGCAAGAAGAAAATGAGCATGCCTGCTGAATAGTGCAGCCTTTCTGTCATTGGCTTTATCTTTTATTTAAAAGCACAATTTTTCTGAGTGAAAGTGAGAGTAATAAGTTGGTGGCAGGGAAAGGAGAATATTAAAAGTGGATGAAAGAGAAGAGGGTGGGAGGAAGCAAAGCTGCAGACAGGACTATTGGACTTCTATGTACAGTATGTAGAGACTGGGAATCAATGGAAGGAAATGTGCAGAAAGCAGGGCGCAGGAGCTGTGACAGAGGAGGGTAGAACCATTGGGCTAGAACCACCATATGACAGAAGGTGAGAAGGAATGGGAGATGGGAATAGAATGTTCTGACAGAGAGAGATTTATGAGAAAAAGGTATAAATTCAGGCCGAGAGAAATGGAAAGTAGGAAAGATTGGCAGAGGGACTGATACAAGCCTGCCTGAAAGAAGCGAGATGGAGTCAGACAAGGAGAAGAAAAGAAATGTTGTTTGTGCCACAACTACTGACGCGTCTCAAGTGATGATTGTACTATAATCTAACAGGAGACATAGACACACACACACACACACACACACTTTCTGAAAGGTGCGATATGAAAATGTTTTATTTCGGAGGACAAACATCTGCAGTGTATGTTTATCGCAGCAATGCACCCTTTCTCCTCTCTCTTTCTCTCTCTTGTTCTCTTAGCTCTGTCTTCCTTTCCTCTATGTCTTTCTTCATCCCTTTCTGTGTGCATTGAGGGGTCACTAACTGGTGGTTCAGTGGATTAAAGGAAGCACAGATGGAGAAGCAGATGGAGAGAGTGATTGGCCGTGTTTATGCCTTCTACCTGCGGTTTCTCCCTCCCTTTTTCCCCTCCCTCGTTCTCTCACTCTCTCCTTTGTTCCCCCTGTCTCTTCATTAATGAACAAAGATAGTCGCCACGCTCTGCCTCCAAGATTCATTTTTATTTTGTAAATAGCAATCACACGCATATTTCTAGCAACACATTTGCACATCTCTTCACACATTTTCATCTTATTCCTCCTTACTGTTTACACGGGTGGTGGGTTACATTTTTTCTTGCTGTCCTGCTTAGAGTTGGGTATTGTTTGGGTTTTATCTGATAACATTGCTAGTGATACTTTTAAAACGGTGCCGGTGCCTGAACAGATACTTTTAAAAAAAGTTTGAAAAAAAAAGAGCACAAAATGTCCCTGACATTTAAAAACGACTTTTATTGCCAAGGCCATATGGTTAAAATTAAATGATTCATTGATGTGATTGAATGATTTATGTAATAGCAATAACTTATATATATGTCAAGGTTTTAGAGAATGTAGGACTCAAGTGCAGTTACAGCAGGCATGATTGAGGTTGAATATTTAATAATGAAAATCCTTACAAAGAAAGGAGTTTTTAAGATAGCAGGCAAAATAGAAAAACAGGAACAGGCGGAATCCCCAAAACAGGAATAACAAAACTAGCAGGAACACTGAGACCAACGGGGTATACTACACACACTCTCACAGAATACAGTACAATGACCTGACACAGACACAAAAATTACACAAAGATTAAATACACAAGTAAACGAGGGTTAACAAGGTGACACAAAGGCTGATAACAAGTCAGGGTGGAGCAGACAATCACAAAAGGCGGGAAAACAAAAAGACAGGAAGTAAAACAAGACAAGATAAGACAGAAAACCAGACTACCAAAATAAAACAGGAAACAGAAACATACACAACCATAATATTATAACATAGGCTATTTCACCTGTAAATTGCTGTTAAACAACAAAAACAATAACTTTGAATGCACCATTAGGCTTACACCACCAGTTTCAAGTTAACCCATCTGTGTTGTTATTCTGATAACGGCAGCTGCAGACTGTTACTTCCCGGTGTTGGAATCCTCTACAATGAAACACAGTTTTATACCGTTTAACATTAGCAGTCAGCATTTTAACCGTGTTTAATCCAGTAGTGTTAACTAGCGCCACGTGCAGCAATGCTTGCGTTGTCTGTAACGTCCATATCGGAGTATCGTATGTGCAGGCATTTTAGTGGCACCCAAATGAGGCACCCAAATCAGCGTTGCTGTTTGGTCTTAGCCTGAGAAGCCAGACTCACATCATCACGATGTTGGGTCTGGGAACTCACCATTGGCAGGGCTCAATCCGAGGGGCGGGATGAACGGTTGTCTTTCAAATTCTCTCTGCATGCAATAGGATAGCGCTCCAACCACGCAACACTAGTTCATAGATTAAACTTTTGCCATATCCGGTCGGTAAAACTACAAACACTTTTGTTTCTTCCTTTTTTAAGATTGACTTCAGTGCTTAACTCCAAGTCTTCCAGAGTCACAGTCCAACCCTATTTGAAAGACTTTTTGCCGGCAGCAGCAGCCATCTTCATTGTTTTCAAGTAGCAGGGTATTCACACGGAACCATCGCAACTCTGCCGTCCTTATGTTGAGCTCGCCCATCGACTCTTTACACGATGTGATTAGCCTGACCAGAATTTGTTTTTTCCAGCTCACAAGACAATGGAGAGTTGCTAGACTGACCCTAACTGGAAATTACATTTGCTGCCACTAATGTGCATCTAGATTTCTAGGCTAGTTCGGTCTGGTCGTTTAGGCACCGCTGCCATATTAGTACCGGGTTTTTGTACCCAACCCTAGTCCTGCTTTCACTATGGAAGCCCACTCCTGCCAATAAAAGAAAACTAAAAAAAAGAAATGACTATTGACTATTGGTGCTTTCACAAAATATTTATACAGTGAGAGTTTAGACAAATAATCATCAGGAATGTGGATATAATGACTAAGCAGGAAAAGGCAAATAATAGAACAACTAAAACAGTCTGGTAAGTTCAGATAATGACAGCACTTTACTGTAATGTAGCCTTTAAAACCAGGAAAAGATAACACTTATGACATATCACGATATTACGATATCCCAAATTTAAGACGATATCAGGGTGTCCGCGGGTTTTTTTCAGACTATCAGGTGTCCTATTCTGATTGAAATTCTATCCTGCGTTCGCGTTAGTCCGTTTAAATATGGGCTTTGGCATGTCTGGGCACATAATCAAAGATCTTTCGTCTCCGTCTATGTTTTATGCTGACGTCATATTCAGTGGTCGTTCGACATCATCTCAGAACACTGCGCGCTCAACAGAAGTGGCTAGCTTACGTTTTATTTTAGACTTGCTTCAAGCCATATCTTCAACGACTGGACAACCATTGTCAAGTTTTCTGATAGCTGGGTGAACAACCCAGAGTTTAAGGACTGGCTCAGGCCTGTAGTAGGGAATAACAGGCAGGCTTAAAAAACATCAATGTCAACTGGATGGGAGCTAACGCACTTCGGTCGCATATGCAATCCACTAAACATAAAAATGGAATGCGTGCTCGGAGAGAGCAGTTAATTATTCGACCAATCTCAGCTGTCTGTGCGGCTGCACCTCCACCGCCGCAAATTAGTGCCACTTTAGGCCTACTGGCCAACGCTACGGCTCCAGCAACGTCTGACCTCCGGATGGCCACGGGCGCCACACCAACACTGCGCGCGGAGGCTCTGTGGTGTCTGAACACTGCAGTTAAACACCACTCATTTAACTCAAATGAAGGAATTTCAGAGCTGTTTAAAGAAATGTTTCCCGACTCTGACATCGCGAAGTCATTTACTTGTGGTAAAAACAAAACCGGGTACATCATCAGATTTGGATTAGCATCGTTCTTCAAAAAACGGCTTGTTGATGGCAACTGGCTGCGTCAGTTAATGAGCATGCGCTTTAATGAATTACCGGAGAACGCGCTTCATGAGGCACACACACGCAAGGTCTCTCTCGCTCTCTCCCTCTCCGCCGTGCGCGCGCTACACGGAATGGAGTGCAGTCTCTTCTGTCTCGCATGCGCGCTCTTGCTCGCTCATTCTAGATTCCGGGAGATTTTAACTAATTTGCGGGCATCAATATGCGGGAGACTCCCGGAACTTCCGGGAGACTTGGGATGTCTGCAATATTAAATTACGGAAAAAAATGAGTTTCACTTTGTAGTGTATTCTTGTGGTTTTAATAGGTTTTCAAAGTAACTTGAAAGTAAAGTAATTAGTAATCTGATTTATGTAGTTTGTTTTACTTTTATCTACTAAGTGAAATACATATGTGCAATATGTTGTTAATGATATGTTGTCTCTAAATCTATTAATTTCTGTATGTTACAAATGTCAAAATCTGTGTAAATAATAGAAAGGTCGCTGATTAACACTTGGAATTCAGTGTCGTGATGGTTTTAAAAAAAATTCTGAAGGTAGTAAAAAAAGATATTAAAAAGTAGTAAATTTAACTAAAGGATTGCTGTACATACCCTGGATATCTAGCTTCATATATCAATGTTGATATAATATCAATATATTGCCCAGCCCTAACTCTTAGTCAATCTACAGTTGACCTTTACACATCCTTTTTTTAACTAAAGTTTATAATGATCTCAGACAGATGTCTACGAAGTTTTTTTTACCCAATTTAAACATGTGTTTTGTACTGTTGCTTTCACTTTAGTAAACAGTTACCTTGGAGATGGGGTTTGGACACGTGGAGTCAAACTCATTGCTTCTTATGGACATCATGGGTGTTTATTTTGAAGCAGACAATCCTACAACAACAAAAACATAGATAATGTCTGATTCTTTAACTACTTATTCTGTTTGTATGGCGCATCTGGTATGTGCTACAGGTGTCGATGATGCGACAGTATGCAACATCTTATTCAAAATAAAGTGGGCATAAATGGGCTTCCATATTCACCAACCCACCTACTCTATTTGCCTGTAGTGAGTCAGAAAATTTAGTCAGCTGTCTCCCTTCTCCCTTATCAGAAATGTGTGTGTGTGTGTGTGTGTGTGTGTGTGTGTGTATTCCAGTGTGCTTGGGTGTGTGTGGCTGTTAGTTATATTATATGTGATATAACAGGCCAACCACCTCCTTTTTTCCTCAAGTTAATGAGGGTTCATTTGCATTTTAGCCAAGAGCTCTCCCCCCCCCCGTCTTGCTCTGTCCTTATTTTCTCTCCCCCTGCTCTTACTTTTCTAAACCCTCCTCTGTTCACACTTAAATTCACTCACTTATTCTGACATGCACGCACATACGCACACTATCTGTCTCTTCCTCCTATCTGTCTCCTTTTCAGCTCATCAGTATTCATGAGGCCTCCCTCTCTTCCTGTTCTCTTGTTTTTGCCTTGGCTCCAACCGTCTCCCACGGAAAAAGGGAGAGAAAGTGAAAGAGGAATGGAATAGAGAGATATATAAGAAGTGAAGACGCAAGAGAGATAAAGGCACAGAGACATGGAGAGTGTGTTTAGCTGCATATGTAATTGGCCAATAAAAAACAGGGTTCTCTGAGGTAAACAGTTTAGCGGTTGGGGATTGGCCCCAGCAGGTAGCAGGGAGAGAGGATTATGAATATGTAAATGAGTATGCAAAAGACATTAAAGCTGGATCACCTGAGCTTGTTACATTATGACTCCAGGGTCTGGAGATGTCAGCTACGGTGGCTAACACACTCACTGCCATGCATTCTGATTCAACCGGATAATAGGGCCGGCCAACCAGCTGCGACTATTTATACATCCTCTTCATTGAGGGAGTGATGATGAATTAAGTTTGGAAAGTGATGGGGTAATTTTGTAGGAAGCAGGTTTTTGAGTTTCAACATGACGTGGCTGGGGAATAAGGGAGTGTAGCCACGCTGCAACATACTTGTTAAATTCTGATTCACTCAACGTCAAATTGCCTTTGTCTCTTCCCACCTCATGTGTTTTCTCCTTGCCAATTTTTTTCCGTCTCTTTTTAATGCATTCACCCACCTTTCTCTCCTCCATCATCATTTCTGTCTTCCTTCGTCTTTTATTCTTCTCATACGTTCCTTGCTTGTCTCTTTCTCTCTCTGTGTCCTGTACAGATGCGACTATCCTGTCGTACGACGGCAGTAAGTTTATGAAGGTGCAGTTGCCTATGGCGATGCACACTGCGGCGGAGGACGTCTCACTACGCTTTCGCTCCCAGCGGGCCTATGGCGTTCTCATGGCAACCACATCCCGTAACTCTGCAGACACACTTCGTCTGGAGCTGGATGGGGGCCGTGTCAGACTCACTGTCAACCTAGGTACACACATACACAAAAACAGAGATTCTCCAACATTGTTTTTAATTACATGTCAGGGGAATGCAGCTGATACTGGCCTCTTGGCTATGCATAGGAATGTCATTAAATGTTGATTAATAATATATTGTCCCTGGAAAGTAAACTCTTCCTGATACAGTAATTCTGCTGCCCCATTCATGCTCAATTTATTCAACGGTTTCACAGGTTTTGGCAGATGCCTTTTAGCATTTTGATTAACTTTGCTGTGCATATACTGTACATCTTACCTTTGAATACACACATGCAAAAATACCTTATTAAAGGTTAGTGGCATTGTTTCTGCGTTGAACAGAGGGTCAAGCCTCAAGCTGCATTCTCTGCTTACTCCCAGTGGACCTGTGCATCCCTAACACCTTCAACAATCAATACAAATACTCAGTACGGTCCAAATACTACACGTCAAACATCATTGCAACTGCTAAAAACAGCTTCTCCTGTTCACACACTTAAGGTTAAGTTCAAGACCTTTATTTGACACACTTTCATATAATTCAAGTGCATTCACATGCTAACACACACACATGCATAGACTAACAGAGGGGTGCATGTGTTGGTCTCTGGTTGTCTGCAGCCGCGTCTTTTCTGTGGTTGACGCCACACGACACACCAAGGCATCATGGCTAAAAAAAACAACAACAACAATGTATAATAATGGGGCTAAATCTTCCGACCATTTACGGAGATTTGTGCTCTGGATGGGCGACAAAAATTATGGGATGTGTTCGATGTCATCAGGCAAACTGACACACATGACCCATCGCAGTCTCCTGGTGCTTTTGATTGGTGACTGAAACTGTCGCTCAGGCCAGAGCAGCCAATAAGCACACTGCTCTAGCTGGGACACACCACTCTCCTTCCACCAAATTTACCAATCTTGATCCAGATTTGACTCTGTATTGACTAAAAATCTAAATCTCAGAAACTGCATTTTGCAACACACTGTTGAAAGAAAATACACGGTCCAGCTTGAGGTCCTGTGACAAAGGATAGTGTGTGTTTTCTCAGCAGTGTGTGTGTGTGTGTGTGTGTTTGTATATGCGTGCAGGGTGTGTCGATGTGTGCGTCCCCAGGGCGTGGAGAGTATGTGTATGTGTGCAGCATTAACCCTCTGCTCTGCTCTCCCTCCAGACTGTATCAGGATAAATTGTACAGCCAGTAAGTGATCCTCCATCTCACCTTACCCCTCCTCCTTCCTTTTCCTCCTTAGTGTGTGTGTGTGTGTGTGTGTGTGTGCGTGCGTGCGCGGCCGTGTGTGTTATATGTAATGTGTCTGTCTGACAATTTTCCACTCACTCTGTCTCGTCAGGCCATCTAAATGTAATAGTTGTACCATTTGTCTGTGTGGATATATGTGTGTATGAGTGTGTGTTGGATAAGGGAGGTGCACATATGCATGTTTGTGTCTACATGGTCGGCTACACCACAGGAGTTGTGCGATTTTTGCTGAGGGCCAGGGTTTTCCAGGTCGGCCATTTTAGCAAAGAAGGATAGACGGAAGAGAAGACGGCGGGGGTTGAAGGGGGGTGGAAAAAAGAAGAAGGACAAAATCTAAGTATAAGGTGTTCAGGTGTGTTGGGAAGTGTAGCTGGTGGATGAATGCAACTTAGAGCTGCAGGGTAATTACTTCTCCTTCATGCCGGAGACAAAAGACATGTTATCCCTCGGTTTCTCACTGTTGCACCTTCATCCCAAGGTCTGTCTGGTTGCTTTTGTTTGATTGTTGTTTCTCTCTAAATTGTACATAAGGGATTATTGGGTAGTGTTTCAATCAGCGTGTTTAGTGTGTGCTTTGCATTCTATATTCATGTGCCCATGTGTGTGTGTGTGTGTGTTTCTGTTCATTCTGCTGTGAGTGGAGCTGAATCCCTGATGAAGATTAATTCCCTCACGTGGAGTTTCTCTCTGTCACGACCACAGAGAAAGCAGGAGTGAGAGAGAGGGACGATTGCTCTGTGACGGCAAAGAGGTGGTGAAATGGACGACTGCAGTTGCCATAGAAACCCTACTAGCCACACAATGCTGTTGCTATCAAGTGTGTCTGTCGGCCAATTTTAGACCGGTTGTCTCAATGAACATTTCAGTAGGCAGCTACTTTTCTGGCACACTGTGTGCATACAATAAATTATACATCTCATATTCAAGGGGAAAGAAAAATTGTATTTAACAGCCAAGCGCCACTGAAATAGTCCACTCAGCAGTCAAATAAAAGCCTCGGCATGGGAGAGATTTGAGGCTTATCCGGCAGAAAAGCCATTTGTTATTTGGAGCTAATGAAATATGAAACGCTTTTCGTCATTTTGTTTTCATTATCCTACTCTTATAATCTCCACTAGCTTGCTTTATTTGATTTGAACTGTATTTCCATTGCAACAACTAGTCCCTTTTGTCTTTCTTTATGATTCGTCTTGCCTTGTTGTCTTTTGGTTTAACAGCACATAAAGCAGACTGTCTGCTGACCACCACAGCGATCGCTAGTAGCTCAACTTTAAACCAAGCTCACCATGCTGCTGAATGGACTGTTAGCGCCAGTCCAAAATAGCTGTTTGTGTGTGTGGCTTTGTCTGTGTGGTTTTTGGAGTGTATATGTGCCTCTCTCTGTTCCCAAGCTGACACAGATCACTGCCTCACTCTCACCACAGTCGGCTCATTTTTTGAGTATTTGGTTATATATGCAAAACACACACAAACACTCATAAACTCACAAATACATGCACATATTCTCTCCTTCACTCAGTGTTAGGCAGTGATCCATGGTAACAGGATGAGATGCTCATGCCCAGAGCACAGCTGAGTCTCCTCAGGGGAACCCTGTGTACTCTCTGAATGCAAAACACACTCTTTTAGCTTTGAAAACACACACACACACTCACACGCGCAAACACACACACACACAAACACACTGCCATATCCATTTTGATCCATTTTTTGTATTACGTTTGCGTGTCCACTTGCCTCTTTCTCTACCTGTGTATGTGTGTGTGCGTGTGTGTGTGGGTGAGCCTGCCTGTGTGCCTCAATGAGTGATGTAGGCATGCTTGACATTTTCTGCAGCAGAATTCGTTTGGGTCAGTTTACTTCTCACCTCCCCCATCATTAGCTCCTATAGGTCACTGTAGGCAGACTCACTCAAACCAACAGGGCTTGGAGCAAGAAAGGGAGTGTGTGTGTGTGTGTGTGTATGTGTGTGTTGGGGGATGGTAGGTGTTGTGTTCAAGGATGGTGGGGTGCTTGTAATGAGTAGGAGTAAGGGGACACTGAGGTTTTGGGAACAGTCAGTCTGTCAAATGTGTGCAGTCAACTATGTGAAGATATGAGCTGGTAGATGGGCAGAGAGAGACATCATGAGAGGACAGCTCAGCTTCTTTCATTCTGCTGCACATCAGCACCTTGGAGAGCTCTCTGATGTTACACTGTGTCAAGTGCCACCATGAGGCTTGTTGCAGTATTGCGCTCTTGTGCAAAATAAAGAAAAGCTCCTGCATGTAGACATAGGCTAATATGTTTTATATGTGCGGGGTGGTTTAGAGTCAAGGGGTTGCGAATGTGCTGTCTGTGCATGTGTGGGAAGTATATGGTCATCATGGCTGTGTGATCTGTCCACCGATGGATTGTCTCAGTGAGGGCCTATTGTGACTCACAGTCTCCATCTTAGGAACCCATGGCATCTATATATGCTAATCTTTTTGTCTGTGTCACATCATCCGTCTCACTGGCGCATCTGCAAAGTGACCTGTCTGTCTATCTATGGCGAGAGTGTGTTGACACAGAGGTGTTTGTTGCCCCAGGATATATATGGTTCCTCCTTCCCTCTACTATTTCCCTCCATTCCCTCATTTTCTGTCCTTAAATTTGAATTCAATCTGCCTGGCTTCTTTTTCTTATCTCTTTTGCTGTCTCTGGATTTCTTTCTTCTCTGTCTCTCTCTATCTGTCTCTCTCCACTTCTCTTTGCATTATGTTAATGGTGCTCTGGGCTATGTGTAGGTAAAGGCCCAGAGACCATCTTTGCGGGGTCGGGCCTCAATGATAATGAGTGGCACACGGTGAGGGTAGTCCGGCGTGGCAAGGGCCTCAAACTCACCGTAGATGACCTGCAGCCTGTTGAAGGTAACCACAGCAGCATTACCTTTACATCTTTTAGGTTTTTACCATAAAATGACTACATGTCTTCACTTTGCTTTATTATCTGGAGTCTGTGTGTAGACCTCTGCTTGTATTCTGTTTGAAAATGTTTCATATAATAATTTGCTGGTTGATTCTTTTTTATTAATGCTATAAGACCAACATTAAGGGTTTTATTTCTTTTTTAGAGAACATCTGTACCTGTGTAAGTGAAAATAATCCTTTTGAATTATGACTGTGAGCAAAACTGTACACCAGTACACTAGTATAATATTAGTTATAGTATTAGGGACTGTTACATCTATTACTAGCAGTCTGTCACTGTTAGTGCAACTGTTGAAATGTGCAATATGATTAATAATTTGTTTTAGTATTGAACAGTTCCACTTGAAACCCAACTTTCCGTAGCCCTCACCTCTGAGCTTACCCCGCCACCAGGTCAGATGGCGGGCGACCACACCCAGTTGGAGTTCCACAATGTGGAGACGGGTATTGTGACGGAGAAGCGCTTCATGCCTGCCGTGCCCTCTAATTTCATCGGCCATCTTCAGGGCCTGACGCTGAATGGCATGCCCTACATCGACTTGTGCAAGAACGGTGACATAGACTACTGCGAGCTCAATGCTGTTATTGGCTATAAGAGCATTGTGGCTGACCCCGTCACTTTCCGCTCGCGCTCCAGTTTCGTCACACTGCCCACGCTGCAGGCCTACTACTCCATGCATCTCTTCATGCAGTTCAAGACGACGTCACCCGATGGCCTTGTTCTCTTCAACAGGGGGGACGGCAATGACTTCATAGTGGTAGAGCTGGTTAAAGGGTGAGCTGGGCAAAGCCGTGTGTGGTAGTTACATTACATGAGTCAGTGCAATGTCTTGCAAGGGGAAATTAATTAATATGCAATTCAAATATGTGTTTATGGTAATGTCTGTCTTGCAGAAATGCATGTGCATATTCAATTTTGTCTGGGTTAAAGTTAATATTGTCCTTTATGAATGAAAGAAATTCTTGAGGCTAAAATATCAAATATGAAAAATGCACAAGTCAAGCATTTCTTTTTCTACTTTTGTAATTACTTTTCTATAAGACAGATTATAATGTCTGACCCTGTGTTGTTCTTCATCATGGATACGATTAATTTTGCCCAATTTTTTGAACCCCTCTTTTCCTTGTTACCTTTATAGCTACCTACACTACATCTCTGACCTGGGCAATGGAGCACACCTGATTAAGGGCAACTCTAACAGTCCCCTGAACGACAACCATTGGCACAACGTGCACATATCCAGAGACACTAACAACCTCCACACGGTCAAGATTGACACCAAAGTCACTACGCAGACCACCATGGGCGCCAAGAACCTCGACCTAAAGGGTATGCACAAAAATGCAAGCAGTGATAAGTGCTAAAGCTCGCTTATTTAACAGGTTATATCTAGTTTGTTTAATCCATACAAAATCTGAAGTGTAAATATGGGGGAGTTAGGCCAGCTGTTTCCCCATTTTTAGTCCTTGTGCTAAGTTAAGTAAACCGCCTCTTGGTTGTACTGACATAAAAGTGGAATCAATTTTCTAATCTATCTAGATATATTCACCAGTTCCTGTTTTAAAAATTAGAAGCTTTGGGTGCCTGGATAGCTCACCTGGTAGCACACGGCCCATATATAGAGGCTCAGTCTTTGAGTCTCTTTTTTGTTTTTGGCTGTTGGCCAGACAAAACAATCAATTCAAATACCCTTTTCACTATTTTGTAACCTTTTATAAACACACAAAAATAATGGCTATATCAATCAATAATGAAAATCATTACTTGCAGCCCTGACACTGATACAGTGATTGCTTCATGAAATTGCCATTTATTATGTTGCTTCTCCAGGTGACCTGTACATCGGGGGCGTCTCCAAAGAGATGTACCGAGACCTGCCTAAGTTGGTCCACTCCCGCGAGGGATTCCAGGGTTGCCTAGCAACAGTTGATCTAAATGGTCGACTCCCTGACCTTTTGGCTGATGCACTTGCAACCATGGGACAAGTAGAGAGAGGATGTGAAGGTGAGGTGCAAACACACCGAAATCAAACCAGTAGATCTGTCCTGTTCCCATGTTTTTTTTCTTTCAGTTTTCATTTAACTCATGCTCTGTTTTATTAGGATAACCCACTAACCCAGTTTTGGTCTATTGGATGTAAATGTTGCTCTCTTTCTTGTCATCTCCTCCTCAATCTTTTTGCACATTGTGTTTTCTATCTCTGTTCCACTCTTTCAGCAGTTCACAGGCATCTATGTGCATTGACTAACCATCTAACTTAATTTGCTTGTTTGCTTTTTTGTTTGGCTGACAAAAGTTACATTGATGAAAGCTGACTTGCAAGGTATATCACTTTGTGTGAGCATGTGAGACACATGTACGAGGGTGGGCGTGTGCGTCTGCGTGTGTGTGTGTGTGTGTGTGTGTGTATGTGTGCGTGTACGAGTGTGTGCGTGCCTGCGTGTACTGAAACTACCCAGTGGTGTCTAGTGTCATGTGGATCCCAGTGATCCAGAGTCAAAGGTCAGAGGTGACCTGTCCTCTCCTAGCCACCATAGTGATCTCATCACAGTAGTGACATCACCACTGCTTGACTTGAGTTGAGCACAGCTCCACCAACCGTGTTGCCTAGCAGCATGCTCTCTAACTCCTCCTACTGACTCCCAACCTAAACTTCAATACTCCATTTGTGAGTCATTTCACATGCTTTCCTCCATGCCTCGTGTTAGAATTTCAACAAAAGAGAACTAAGTTTAGAGCATTGATATTCTCCTGTGTGGTTTTAGCACGAGGCAGGGAGTGAATGGTGACAGACTGCTGAAGAAAGAGTATTGGGATGAAGGCCTTTAAACATAACTCTGCCCTCTTATGTTTAACACCTCCTCCTGCCCCATTCATCTAGCCTCACCATCTGCATGCTCTCCACATTTGGCTCTTTTCAGATTCCAGTTTAGTTTCAGTTCCGTTTATATTTATAATCTAGCATCTATGCCTATCCATACTAGCTTAGTCACACAATTATGTTCTACTAATACTACTAATCATAACATCATTGCAGCACAACAGGTTAACCAGCCATTTCAAAATGCAAAATGTTTCAAGGAAATGTGGACTAAAAATAACCATACAGTACTGGCATACTATTGTTTAAACACTGGGCTTCAGACAACATCAAAAAGTATGTCTGCTTATCTTCTCCTAACCTTTGCAGCCTCCCACCCCACTACCTCTCTCATTGCAGGGCCCAGCACTACATGTCAAGAAGACTCTTGCTCAAATCAGGGAGTTTGTTTGCAGCAGTGGGAAGGCTTCACCTGTGACTGCAGCATGACGTCATATGCTGGGCCACTTTGCAATGACGGTGAGTCTTTGCCTATTCTCTCACCGACCTACTACTACTGTATGTGTAGAATTTGCTTATTTTGATATTTAATTTTTAAAAAGTAAAATCTATTGTAAAAGTATGTGTGACCCCTGAATACTCATTAGATATCAGTTTGGGTATGTAGAAGTATCATAGAGCATCAGGTTTAATTGTGCAGTTGTTTATGCTATGTTTGTAATTTCCTTTGTCCGTCACTCTCTGTCAAACCTTAATCCTCAGCCTAATTGTCTCTAAATGTAGAAAGCACACCCTGGTGTATAACTAAAGGTTTAAAAATGATGCTTTGATGATTCGTTTCAGTGGCGCCGGCAGGATTCTATTTTATAGTGCCCACAAGTACTTCCACAGCGCTCATACAAGCTCAGATTTGCAGAAGAGTCATGCACAAGGAAAACTACACAGTCAGCCATACAAAGACACACACACACACATAGTCATAGTTTCACACATGGTCCAAAAAAAAATATATATATATCTGAATATGCCACTGTTTTGGATGGGTTTTCAGGGTTAAAAATAAACTAATGTCCAGTGCGCTGTGTAACTTTGGATTTGGCAATCCATTTATTCACAGTTCACATGCTCATTGTAAGGTTCCACTACGAGTCAGAGACAAGAGGGAAGTTCTTGCAATAACCTGTTTATTAAATCACTTAAAACAGTGCAGAGGAAACTGACAGATGTGTCACAATGTCTCAACTTCGGTAACAACAACAACAGAGATACATAAACAAAAAATAGAATTGAGGCTGCCACTGATTTGGTTTCAAGCACTGAATTAAAGCATTTTTGTTTGCATTTTATCAGAGCCACCAGGTGAGGGCACTGTCAACTGTTGATTCTGAAGTGGCACAAAAATACAACCAGCTCAATGTCTAGTTTGGTTATTCTGACTCTCTTTAATAACGGCCTCTTTAAATTTTCAACAACAATCTGAACAAATTATCCTCAGCAGCCTTACAAGTTAGATATTGATTGATTATTTAGGCATCCTACAGCAACAGTTTTCTGTTATTTTTTAAGTTATTGCAATCAGACCTCTGCAGTAATGTTGAGAAGTAGTTTGGGAAATACAGATCTCTTTTCAGCATGTATGAGAAACAACCAAATGTGGAAGGCCAGTCAAATGTGAATGTCACAGTTGACTGACATTTTAGAGCTTTTATTATTATTTTCCAATATGCCTCTTGTGTACTGCAGTACGGAATCTCTGATGATAGATAGATAACACTGTTTATGGCATATAGAAATGCTTGCAATTAATTTTTTTATCTGTGTGGGCCAGCTGGAACCACTTATATATTTGGCCGGGATGGAGGTTTGGTGGTTTACACGTGGCCCCCTAATGAACGTCCCAGCACCAGGGCAGACCGGCTTGCCCTCGGGTTCAGCACCCAACAGAAACACGCCATTCTGCTCCGGGTGGACAGTGCGTCTGGCCTGGGAGATTACCTTCAGCTGCAGATAGTAAGTACAGTTATTTTACATATTGTTCTTCCTTGGAGTATTAGTTTAACCAAAGCATACACCGACTGGACATGCTTCATTTGCTCCTTTAACCTTTATGCCCATTAGGGCTGCAGCTATCAATTCTTTTAGTAATTAAGTACTCTACCGATTATTCCATTGATTAATCAAGTAATCGGATAATAAATACTTAGTAAGAAAATAACTAGTAAACAGAAATAGTAAATGTATTTATTATTGCAGTTTACTAAAAAAAAGAAACTTGTCTTTTCCATATACAAAAGACAGGTTTCCTTTAGAAAAAGCAACATTTTTATAGCCAAATTTCAAGACCCTTAAAAAAAATGTTTTGGTGGCTCAAATGTTAATCTTTTTCACCCCCTTCCCCTTCTTGCCTCTGGCTCTTTCCACTGAACATGTAAAAGAGCTGTTCACTAAGTTGATAGTAGATGTGACAGTTCAAAGCTTACAGGAGGTCCATTCAACTACACTGTTCAAGGGGACACATTTTCAGAAAGTGAGGAGAAAGAATAAAGAATGCATGGTCCGGGTGCATATTAAGTAGCCATGCTGGGGGGAGGGGCTGGTTTGTCTCTGGCAGCAGCTAAGTTTCCAAAGATTAGTAGCAAACTAATAAACAGTTAGACTGCAAACCGACAGCTTTCGTTTGACATTGTTTTTAAAATGGAATTCAATCTAAATATTATTATTTGCGTCCAAACGCCACACAACCATGGCAGAACCTGCACAGACCGCAAGTGTGGATGTTTGGACACACTTTTCATTTTCAAACTTGTAGTCTTCAGTCCCGATCGACGCTGACTCATTTGACATCACTTGGGGCAATTTATCAGATTTCTTGAAGCTCCATCTGGGGCTTTATATAACTTTTTTTCCCATATGAAGTAGTACTCAGCAACTCCTGTGAACAGATTTTGATGTTGAAAACGGCAGAGTGTCCCTATAACACAAAAACACAGACACAAATTGAACTGAAACAACTTAAATTGTTAGGAATTAAATAACATAGGACATTACAACTAAAGGAAGAAATTACATCCTTGCCTTTTTTTTTTAAACATTTACATTCCTCATGAAGCATTTTTGTGTCTCTCATCCACTTCCTCAGGACAAAGGCAACATTAGAGTAGTGTTTAATGTTGGCACTGATGACATCAACATCGAGGAGAGCTCCAAGTTTGTCAACGATGGAAAGTACCACATAATTCGGTTCACCCGCAGCGGAGGCAATGCAACCCTCCAACTGGACGACCTGCCAGTAATAGAGCGCTATCCCTCAGGTAGGCCCTGCCCCGCCCACATAAGCCCAACCCTCCGACCCACCACAGCACTGCCTGTCCTGGGACAGAGCTAAATACACCTTAGTCCAAGTCAACCCAGCTCCTGATTGGTGAATCAGTGTTCCTATCAATGTTTATATTCTTTAAACAATGAGGTTACTGAGAAAAATAATTGCAACTTTGTTTTATGTTATTGTGTTTGAAATGAAATATGTGTGATCTGATATGAAACATGACTTTTTAAACCATAAAAAGAGAGTTATTACAATAGCTTGTATATTAGCCAGCTATGTCATGTTAGGCCTGTTAAATAGTGTTAAAGGTAATTTATGAAAATATTCAATTCAGGTGTCGGTTGTTTTTCTCACTATAAAAGAAAATAATAACAGTTGGTGCATTTTTGGACAAACAATAATTTAAAAACATGTCATATTTTGAGTTAAATGTTTAACTAGAAAGTTAAAAATAAGAAAAAGAAAAAAGTGTATTTTGTTGAACATAGTTTTTGTTTTTATATTTGTTGGTTTTTATATTTAAAGTGGTAATCTTAGGTGGAAGTCTTTAACACAATGAGGTCCAGGCTATAGGTAGCTGATAGTTAAAATGCTAAATGCTAGTTGTTGTGAGGGTGTGAGTGAGGGTTCTTCCTGTATGTAACTCTAAACTCAGTCATATAGACAGTATGTGGCAGCTGTAACATTATTTCCCTGTGCTCTTGCAGATGTTAACCCCTGAAATGTCTCTTTAAATTAAACCCAATGAACAGAGAGTAAGAGTCCGCTCACTGGAACATAGTGAATTCAGCTCCTCTTCTCTTAGCACATCAAGCTTACCTTAACGCAGTGACATGCTAACAATGAGCAGACCATTACTTTCTTTTCATTGCTGTTCTTTTTGTATCCAGCTCCTGTACCACGTTTGGATGTGCGTAATTACTACTGTGTTTTCATCTTTAAATTAAAGGCAACATTGATAACGAGCGCCTGGCCATCGCCAGACAGCGAATCCCCTATCGGCTCGGTCGAGTAGTTGACGATTGGCTACTCGACAAAGGTAAAAACCCTGATTAAAATTCCTTAAAACTTTGAGCTTAAAAAATACAATTTGAAGACAGTTGAATATACTATATTGTGCACCATCAACTAACATCTAAAAATAAATCCATAACTAAGTATTTAAAAGTTGGGCAGCTGTAGTGTGTAATACTGTGTAAACTGTAGTGCCTGTGAACATATCTTGTTAGTGTGTATCTGATAATATCAGGTTAAAGGGACGATGGAGAGATTTAAATGTGAATAAATCAGAAAATATAGATAACGAGTACTGATAAAAGATGCTTTATTAAGACTGGTAAATAATTGTGTTTATTATCAAATTGTAAACAATAAAGCATTTATTAAAGATTATATGTTGAAAAACAATTTTGTAATCAAATTAAAGTATATGCAAAGTATTGTGACATGGAAGAATTATGTAAATTTGAGATGACTAATAGAGCAATGCTTTTTTGAAAAAATGTAAAAGTTTTCCTCCTAAACTTAAGCAGAGCTTCTTAAATTAGCCTCTAGTCCCTTTAACAGTGAGCAGTGCTAGAGCTTATAACATTAGACACTGTGCATGCTTCATGGGGCTGTTACAACAGTTCTCCAGATCTCTGTCTCTCTGTTTGCCTGTCTGTTGCTCCTTCAAATACAATGCCGTGCCGCACAGCCATCACCATAGCAACCATCTGTCAGCCTCGTCTTCTCAGGACCCTCTGACTCCTCTCATCTGCTGCCTCTTCCTCCTCCTTCTGTTCTTTGTCTTTTCATCCTCCTCCTCCTCGACTTCTCCGTCTCTTTCCTTTCCCTACTCTCCTCTTCTTCTCTGTTTTCTGTTCCCACTCTTATCTCTCACAGTCTGAGCCCTCTCCACGGTTCTCCACGGCTTCGATTTGCTCTGCCATGCTTAATCTATCCCATCTTCTCACCATGGCTTGGGGGTGGTGGATTGTGTAACACTCAAACACTCTTGTGTGTGTATGTATGCACGTATGTGACCACTGGTATGTATGTGTGTGTGACTGTATTTGCGTTTGTCTGTCCACCTTCCTTCCTGGTGTGCCTCTGTGTGTTTGGTGTGCGTGTGTGTGCGCGTGCATGTGTGCGTCTGTGTCCGTGCAGGTCGCCAACTGACCATCTTCAACAGCCAGACGACGGTGCGTGTTGGTGGAGGTGAGCGCGAAGGTATGTTCCAGGGCCAGCTGTCTGGACTCTACTACAATGGCCTCCGCATCCTCAACATGGCCGCTGAGGGGCACCCCCACATCAGAGTGGAAGGAAGCGCACGACTGGTCGGCGACATGCCGTCCTCTTCCATCACCCCGCAGTCCAGTGCTGCAGCGGGAGGCAATCGCTCTGACTCCGCCCCCTCCACAAGTGACATCACAACCACCACGGCCACCAACAGGAAACAGGGGGCCACGCAGCAGGTCAGAGCACAATCACATTTTTCACAACTTGTGTTCAAAACTCACTAAACGCTGTATGTGGTTATACAAAGATTGTATTTAATTCCTCAGATATTTTGTACATATTTATCCTATCACCCCACTGCTATCATCCTTTGGTGTGACAATCCGTAGTTAAAAAGTGTTAATTTGCTTTGATAAATTTCTTTTCAAACTCAGTAAGGGGATTAGCAAACCCACTAATCAAGGACTAGAGGATAGGAAAATATGTCAGGAGGAGTGGAATGGTTTTAAACTCCACTCAAGGCAAGGTTAGTTTATTTATATAGCACATTGTGTACATAAAGTTTAAAGTTGTATACATAAAGTTAAGAAGACAAAAAAAACACAAATCAGACTTATGGAAAGAAAGAAATCAAAAAAGATAAGTAGTTCAGGATCTAAGCACAAGGTACATAATTATGAATGCTCAAGATTTAGATATCATATAGGCCGATCAAAATCAGATTAACCAAATTAATCACTAATTTTGTTATTAATGTAATGAGATGCAAGACACAATCAAACATAATAAGAAAACACTGCTGTAAAATTAATTCAACCTTTCTCTGTCGCAGTTCCTTTGTTTCATGATGGTGAATGATTAATAGTATTTTATTTGCTCTGTAACATCATATTTATCAAAAGTTTCATGCAAAACAGAGGGGAGCCAAAAACATTTCATCAATTAAAGGCTCACATACACATTACATTTTTCTGCTGCTGCACATTCACATGAGTGGATTAGATGGCAAATTCTCAACTAAGTGGTTCCTACCCTCTAAATACGGGGGGGGGGGATGTTTGTGTTAATGGAGGCTGTAATAGCTTTTCCATAATATGTGTCTAGTAAACTAATGCAAATGGGACTCTACAACAGAACTGACATAACTGTAGTTTGAGGCATATTTATAGTGGATGTAACTGCTAATGACAGATGATACATTATCAGTGGGTACACCACAGACTATTCTGCTCTGTTGTTCAGATCACTAGTGTGATGTTGTCAGGCTCTTTGTGGGTGTCTGTGTGTACTGCAGTTCTTCTTCTGTGTTATAAAACTGAGCCTGCCGCACTGAAATTTTTTTTTTTCTTTCGAATGATACAAGTTGCCATGGAGATAGTGAGCCCCACTACTTGCTGCTTGCTTTCTCTCTCCCATCCAAACTCCCATAGAGAATAGCTCCTCTGTGTATAAACTGCCAGCTGTTTTAGACATAAATAATAGAACACAGAGTGCTGGGAGCTAAGCCTCAGGCATCAATAATGGATATGAGAGCTGGATGGATAGTGCTGCGGAGTGACAGCATTGTCACAGGGGCTTGTTTTCACACTTCACCTCTCGATCTCTTCCTGTTTATGTGTTTTAAACAAACTATTTCGGCTCTTGTGATATGCTGATGTCAGTGCTAAATCTGGGATGCAGAGTTGTGCACTTGCATCAATATCACTGAATGAGAACTAGGTCAAACCTCCTATATGCTCAATATGATGTAGTGTGTGTGTTTGCTTGTTTGGTGTAAAGTCAAATCACTCCTGCTGGCCCCCAAACTCTGTGTTTTTGTGTGTTGGTCTTCTTGTGTAGATTCTTTAAAAAGACGTTCTACATTGAGGCTGCCTAGTGTTGCCTGGCAACAAACCTGGCCTTAACCAGAGTGAACTCAGAATGCACACACACTCACACACACACACACACACACAAACACACACAACACTCAGGTGGATTGAGAACAATAAGCTTGAATTGCAGCACATTGCATCAGAGAAGGGGCCGTAAAGACAAGAGATGTCTTCCAAAGGTGCTTTGGGTCACAGCAGTTTATCGATTTAACATACACACCTCATGTTTGGGTGTGTTTTGAATTGGGATTTTTCTAAGTCGCCCCATGGGTTTACTCTTGTCGTTCACTCTTGCCAGTACTTTGTGCAATAAGAATGTGTTATGGCGGGCCTCCTTCTGAAGTCCACAGTTTGTTTTTCTTTGTTTTATGTTAAAAAGTGAAAGGATTAATATTGCATGACAGCTGAGAACAAGCGAGGAGAAGAGATGGAGAGATTGTGTGAGAGTGTGTGACTGTTTATGCTCGAGGCTGCTCTGAGTCACAGAGCTTGAGTTTTGGTTTGGATGTTTGGTGTCTATCTGTCTGTGTGTGTTTGTGTGTGTTCATGTGTATGTGTGTACCTGTGTTTGATGGGAAGACCGTTAGAAGAAACCCGAGGCTCAGCGCTGCGCCCGATTGGCTACCAAGAATCAGCTGACCCAGACACTTCCACAAGCCCTCTGAACATCTATCTCTCATTTACTAACATCCTCCCTCCCTGTCTTTTCTTCTTTGCTCTTTCCCCATCTTTTGCTCCCTGTTACTTTTCTTCTGCTCGCTATCCATCTTCTGGAGATACTTTCTCCCTCCCTCACTCACTTTTCTCTTTTACTCTCCTTTGCTCTCTCTCCCTCCACAGCTTTTCGTATTTACTCGTCAATCCCCTCCCCCCTCCTTCTCTCATCTCTCCCTCCCTCCCTCCCTCCCTCCATCTCTCGCTCCAGCGATAGGCTGTTAATGCAGGCGGTGTATGAGTCTATCTCACCATCTGCAGTAGTGGAGCTAGCTTCTCTCCTCTCTCGCCAGGATCTCTCCATCAGTCTGCCAACTTCAGCCTGATTTGGTGTATGCTTGTGTGTCTGTGTAGATGTGTCTAAATAGAAATAGAGCAATGGAGCGTGTTTGGTTATTATAGAACTTGTGTATGTACATGTGTGTTTGATTTCCAGTTGTGAAAGTAGCAGTCAAGCTGTTGAATCTTCTGCAAGAGTGTGTTAAGACAGAGTGCAGCTACAATGTGTGAACTAGGCAGTCAGGGAGGCATGGACGGTCGCTGGCACTGTTCGGCTGCTCAGGTAGAGATTTTGCTCTTTCAGCATGCAGGTATCCTTCTCTTCATGCTCTCTCACTTCCTATCTCTTCCCTCCTGTGTCTTTCCCCATCTATTGTTGTGCATCTATGTCCATCATTATGTCAGCATGCTCTATTGATAGACGATAAAAAGATGGAGACAAAGAGGGAGGTGAAATAGGTTTTTTGGACATATCCCTTTAGCACATCTTCTAGAAACTTCTGTGGTTTATTGATCTGATAAGTTTTGTTTGGCATGTCTCTACTTGTCCTCGTGTTCATTGTCT